>JANAVB010006026.1:0-62449 GCA_029216955.1 Iris pallida | reverse complement strand
CCATACATCACCATTCACGATATTACAAATACTGTATATACCGACGACTGCATCCCTCGTTAAATCATGTTGTGACAAAAAATGGTCGTTGGAAAATTTATTTTCGTTATCCAAAAGTCGTTTCCGTATAATCGTTGGTCTGAGTAACAACAACGACGTGGCGATGGACAATTACCGACGGCTCGACATCTGTTCGGCGAACGCTCTACAATAGGCAATATACTGACGACCGTTTAAAAATGATCGTCGACACACCAATGACAAACTTTCGACGCCCTTAAAGATGAACTTTTGGCGACTAGGCAACAGACTCGTGATGGATATGGTTTTTTGATACTTGGTTTCATTCATGATACTTAGTTAACGATGATAGTAAAAGTCGCCTAGTTCGCCCATGCGTCGTTCCCCATCGCCAGTAGGTTGTCGATCGTTAAATTGAACATATTTAAAAATATATATTTAAATCTAAGCAAACCATAATAAAACCAAAGAGGGCGACGGATTGACGACATCCTAGCAGCAATGATTTATAATGCAATATCGATATTATAGAGATGACACTTCGATGTCTTAGGCGGCTACATAATGGACTGGCGACATTCTTTGTTTATGTTTATGATTGTCATTTTTTATACTTCACTTAGCGATGAAGTTATGTGTCGCTGAGGCGCCACTGGTACGTCGCTGAGTTGATTAAATTTAAAAAATATATATTTCAAATCAAGCAAAACACAAACAAAATATAATATAACATAATATATGAGTCCAGACGTAACCCACGGTAGAATTCATATCCAATCAGACCTTTAGTGGCACAAAGCACTCACTATAAATCCAAAAACATAATAATAACATAATATATGAGATCCGATGCAACAAGTCCTAGTATTCCTATCTAATCGAACCTGCAATAACACAAAACGGTCGCCAGAAACCCAAAAATAGAAGGAAAAAAAATTATACACCTGACACAACTTGTTATAAAATTCTCATAAAAATACGAGTACAAATACACTCAAAGTTACAAAATTTAAGTATATACATACCAAAATAGTATAAATACAAATAAATATTTTTTGCTTTGACGGTAGTGGTGGTTATGGGGCATGAAAATTGGTCATGACATCCGGTGGAAGCAAACATAGGATCCTTGCAACCAGCTCGACCAAACTAAGGTCAACATGGGTAGCATGAGTAGCAGGCGTATTAGGGGAAGCAGAAGCAGCTGAACTCAACCTAACTATAGATGTCTATATACACGTTGTAATTCTCCGTCACGCTAAGTTCAACCGGTGGAATTGAAACGCAATGGCGTTTTGAATTACCCATGCAACAGCTTGCTTGAAGTTTCGCTTGGTCGAGGTAACTCCTCGCTCAGGTGTGTGGCTTCGATGAACTTGCCTCAGCTTGGCCTTCACACTGAATAAAAGGAAGTTTTCAATACACTGAATTGGCTTGATAATAAAAGAGATGAATCCATATAACTAAGGAATTAATCCCATTGAGTCGAGCATATGTGTAGAACATGGAAGAAGTGTTATAATACTGCTTAGATGTTCTTCACGATGGTTTTCAAAGCTGGCACTTGGTCTTTTGACCCTACATATTGAGTTAGGCAAACTTACGCAATGGGCTATCGACTTGATGTCGTAGCAGACACGTCCCCATGATTCCACTCCATTGCATAGCAAATATGTCCCACGGTCTTATTGTCGGTCTTTGGAAAGATGGTACGGTTGTGGCACTCAAAAGAACACAATTGTTCAAAGTTGAGCACGCGCACGTTCCCACGGCCTCAAGGCTTGTGGCTTGTCATATAAAATATGACTTGGGCACCAGTGTCGCAAGAAACATAGTTGGGTAAAGGCAGGAAACATAAATTTGGTCAAGTTGAGCAGGAGGGCTATCAAATAGTCGTTCCTGGAATTGAGACAAAATGAGTATTTAAACATGGAAAATTATCGCGATCGGTTGACGTCGAGGAAATCGCTGGTTTGAGGGAGTCGCGTAAATGTATGAGAAGTAAAGAATGATAAATGATACAGAGAATGGTAAATCGAGTTGAGTCTTACATGGTCATTGGACAACTTGTACACAAGGTGTAGTTTCCTTGAACGGTTGCCAAGGCCACGAAACTGATTCGACGTAGGAGGAACGAGTATAACAGTGCTGGCAGAACTGGCATGGGTGATTCGAAAACTTTCGAACATGGCTCGCTACCCGCCGCGAAAGGATCGTCGTCTAACCTAGTTATAGTCTAATATAGCTTGTCATTGCTAGTGACCTTTCATATTGATGAGTCGGCATAATAGCGGTGATCTATGTGCATGCCTTAGATTGGGTAAAGAAGTGTATGTACGGTGTCGGTTAAGTCGAAAGAAGTGTAAACATGGCACAAATAAGTCAAAGAAATGTGTGTATGATTTACAACACAAGTATGGAGCCAAAGATTTGGCTATAGCAGAGACAGGTGCTCCGGCATGAGTTATGGCATCGTTTGTGCAGTCAATGACATATGTTTATGTGTATAGTTCTTGTCGGTTCTATGCTGAAACAAGAAAGACCGTAAGGTAAAGTATGAATGAGTTACCCTGTGTTGCGAGGCATGACCTCGATGTTTGTGACAAAAAATAGATCTTATGGTACAGCCATAATGTTTGCACAACTGGGTTTTGTAGCACAGTTTCAAAGAATTGATAGTACAATCACGTTGGTTACAACACAAATAGGCCAAGAGTCTAAGTCATCAAATTGATCCTAAGGCAAGAATAGAAAGACAATCAAATGAATAGTTGCACTCACTAAATGAACGTATTAGTTTTATATGGATAGGTGAGGGGCTCACCCACCAGTATGGTTGTGTACTGACCACCCAAAAGTTTTCATGCGTAAGTTACATGTACTTACTCGACGAGGCAGGCTCGCCTGGACGCACTAAGACATGGAGTTTCTTAGAGTTTTGAGGTGTGCGACCGTGTTGAAGTCTTTTCCTATAAGGGATATATTGTATGGACATCGCCTTCTGAAGCACCCACAAAGTTGTAAGCCTTCGGGCATGAGCGATTATATTTAAGAGAAGAGAGAGAGAGAGAGTCGAGTGTTTGTATTCAGAAAGAAAGTTGTTTGCAAGAACAAAAAGTCTTATTACGAACTTAGAAAAAGAAGTACAAGAGTACAATTAATTTCTAGGGAAGTACAATTGTAGGAATCTGACCAGAAGACGATCACTTTATTCCTTGGACGATGTGATATCGAAGACACGAGCCTCTGGAGGATGCAACACCACTTTAGCAGGAGATTATGATCTTTTTTGATGCTTTGAGATTGATTTAAAACTCTATTTATAGAGCTCTTGAAATAACTGTTTAGCAGTTATTCTGGGTTGCGCATACCTCAGGTTGCGCGCCTTCTATTCACTTGCGCGTGCTGTTGTACCAACTGCTGTGGACGCGTGGCATCGTTTGATTGAGATACGCGTGGTCATGGGCAGTGTAGTGGACACGCTTTATGAAGTTGGTGGCTTACGTGCCACATCACCCTGCTCTGAACACTGTTTGATTACCCTGCACGAGCTTCAATAGGTTGTGCGTGGGAACAATTTAGCAACTTGCACGAGCAGTTGCACCAACTGCTATGGACGCGTGGCATCATTTGATTGAGATGCCCGTGGTCGTGGACAGTGTAGTGAGCACGCTCTGTGAAGTTGGTGGCTTGCGCGCCACCTTACTCTACTTTAAAGTAAGAGTAAATTAGGTGGCACCAACTAGCCATGTTGCGCATGAGCGCAACTCAACAACTATCGCCTTTGACTAGATCTTCTGTATTGTACTGATCAATTCTCCTGCCATATAATGACTTGCATGAACCAGCTGTCAACATTAATTACATGCTGATAAAATCTTCTCGAGCGCCGCGTTGCGCAGGATTCAAATAGATTTTCCTAAATCTCTGTGCTGTCAGTTGTCAGACAATGATGATGTCGTTACAACTTCTCGAGGAAGTGTGCCACGTGGTGCTCGTGCAACCTGGCGCTCTTGCAACCTGTCTCCTGCACAACCTGATATTAGTGCAACCTGATGCTGCACAACTTGATGGTTTGATGCAACATAATGATTTGGTGCCATCTGATGATCGTACACTTTAATGTATGGCACAACTTGATTTTTAACCTCTACAAGACCCCCTTCAAAGTTATTGAAACTTGAAAATACATCAAAGTTTTGAAATACTTTGAATCATGCTAGTTTTGTCTGGATTGCGCCAGTCAACAAAACTCCAAACTTTAAGTGCCAGCTGTGCAACTGTTTTGAAAAGAGTTTTTAAGCTATAAATAGCTGACTAAAGCGAACTTTTAACTTTTTATCGAAAGTTGATCCTCTTAAAATCTTTCATCTTCTTTCCAAGCTTTTACTAGCATCAATAGTGCCCAACAGATCTGCTGTCGAGAAGGAAAAGGGTGTTGTCGAGCCTTCTTCTCGCATTCCATCCACACACGTACCTCAGTATGCCCCCCCTTCGTCACGACAAGAGACTGCCAACCCGGCCATATAAGGTGAATGTTTGACAACGAGCATCGACCAACTATTTTTAGAGTTTAGTTTGATTTTTGACAACATACACGCCTGCGCTTTTTAGAATTAGGCGCGTTTCCTGACTTGTGCCCCTCTTCTTAGAGTTTGGTTGCTGTCCAGACAGTTTGTGCGACATTTCTGTTAAAACAAACATCTGTGTGGCACAACATCTCAAGTTGCACCAAACTGATTATGTCGCATAACATAAGAGTTGCACAACCTGATATGTCGCGCAGCATAGATGTGGCACAATCCTGAAATATTGCGCAACATAGATGTGGCGTAATCTTGATATGTCACGCAACATAGGTGTGGCGTAATACAAAATGTCGCACATAACATAAGTGTTACGCAATTTGTGATTTTATATATTCCAGACACTTTTTTTGAGATTAACCTTGTTTCCTTGTTTTTATATAGTTAATCTCAGAGAAGACCCAAATGCTGAAATTTATGTGTCGGCCTTTGACGTGTCAGAGTACCGAGAGGACTTATCCTACGTACAATATCCTTAGTATGATCTTCCTGAGTCCCGAAGAGCTATGCTTGCATCTCAAGATAATGTCACTTTATTATGCTTGATGAACGGCGAACCTTTGAAAGTTTGGATAATGTCGTCCATAAGAAACCAACTTTCTTACTTGGAGAGGCGATCAAGAAGTCATCCCAGCCCAAAGCGAGGAGAGAAGACAGATTTTACCAATGTGGGGATAGAATCATGTACTTCCCAGAAATGACGAGACACTTGTCTTTATCTCGATATGCATTTTCTAGTTATCCCCGACATATGGAATGGGATCTGACTCCGATTCAACAGACAAGAGTCGGAAGGATATGCTATAGATTGGGTCCGTGGAACAAGGATTTGTTCTATAGCACTTCGGAGAGATACAGCTCCCATCTGAGAGGTTTGAGACCAAGCTGTATACCTCCTGAAGATTCGTCAATGTTGCTTCCCATCAGAGTACCTATTTTTGCGAACATGTTTGTGAAGGCTGAAGAAAGATACCTCGACCAAACCATGCGCTTAACGGGCTTAGTGAATCCTGACATGAAATGCTGGAACAGTGTAGTGGTTTGGGTTTTGGATCATTTTAATGATAAACTTCTCGAATTAGAACTCTATGATCCAATTTGGACCACTGCTCATGGCTTTCGCCCGAATGCTCATATGTTTCTGGCTTTAGTTGAAAGATGTAATGAGAGGACCGGTACCTTCATGACACCTTACGGGGAAATTGGCTTCGCTATTCATGAAATAAAGTATCTTTCATATTTGCCAATGGATGAAAACCCCTATAAAGAATATGTGCCAATAAACGAGGAATTTGATACTCTTTCTATAGAGAACCCTAAGATGGTGGCTGTGTTCGAAGAATTATTATGCCACTATTTGATCTGTTCCCTTTATTACAAGAGTGCTTCAAAGGGATTTGCTATACTACCAAATGGCTGCCATACTTGTTTCTAGGGCATGCTCATGAAGAGAAGATTGTCGAGAGTCAAGCATGCGCTCCTTGCTTCTTTAAACCGCTCGACCGCAGCGATGTAGAAAAATTGATAGAATAAACTAAGCATTATGATAACATCTTGGATGTAGATTGGTTCCCATTTACTGCTGGTACTCGAATCAAAATTTATCTTAGACAGGGTTACAGAACTATGTCTCAAGAAGCCAAAATGGCGGGTTTCGTCTCTTTATGGCTACGGCAGTTTGTGATACCCGGGGCCAGTGCTGTCGTTCGATTCCATCGAGGTGTGCTATTCATCGCAGTGCATCTAGAATTCGACTACAAGATAGATCTTCTTTCGACGATGACATATCGTTTGAATGCAGGCTTGAGTTCTTTTATTACCACCATGGTGTATGATAAGAATTCTCGGGTTGACTTCCCTCGTATCGAAATGCCGTACATATATCTATTTGGGTGGTTGCTGTTGCACTACCCAGACTTGATGGACCCCGATATGGGTGCAGTCGGAGGTGATTTTATCAGCGTTATTCCAATGCTCGATGGAACATAAATGCGTTGTCAGAATGTCGAAGAGCTTTAAACCGAGGGTCTGGATGGAGATTTCAATGTGTTTCTCCTCCTCCAGGATATAAGAGTCTCCCTCCATAACTCATGGATCTAGAAGCAGCATATCTCCGTCTATCTTCGACTGAGTTCACATGGTTGAAGATAATCCAACCTTCACATCTGGAGTACAGGTTTGAAGGAGAGTGCTTTCTAGAACCGTACTTACCAAGCCAATTTGCTTGATATTTTGGTTATGATCAACTGTATATAGGTAATGCCACCACCTGTTTACAGGCTAAGGGTTACCTAATAGAAGGTGTCAGGGCTTGGATATACCATAGTGCAAGAGGCACTAAGGCCACATTTTCGATGCCCCATGTCTCTCAGATAGGCCCACGTATATTATATACATACGCAAATTTTTCTACTTCAGCCAATACCTTTACGGAAAACTTTAATCTGGCTAATAGTTTTGCCAGTGATAGACGTTTAAGAGCTGGAGTTCGCACTGCACAATCCATCAGAGATGAAGAGAATCATGAACCCACTGACGAACCTCTGGAAGCCTCTCTCGTAGGCTTCTGTGACAAAGTCAACAAGCCACTAGATGTATCATTGAAGATACGGAAGGAGAAGTCCCCAGCAAAAGAACTTGGAAGGAAAAGAAAGATTGGAGAGTCATCAGCCCCTTCACATCCTAGTGATCTCCCTTTTTCTCCTAAGGCTGTAGGGAAGAAAAAGAATACTACATTGGCTATTGTAGATCAGCCCACCACCAGGACCACGCGGTCCCAAACAAAATAGATGTACACTGGAGCATCCTCTAGAGGAGGAGAGGCAACTCCTTCTTCAGTTTCGAGAAGCAGCCAAGAGATTTTTAGAGAACCCAATGTACAAGGTGATCTTGATGAGGTTGAAGAAGAACCTAAGACACCTCTGGTATGCAAGGCCAAAAAGAGATTAATAGTGACTCCAAAAGATCGTCAAAAATGCTGCCTTCACAAGATGTACCACCTCCACCAGGTAAATTTTAATATGTTAATATGATCTTGATTGAGTATCATATTAACATTGATCTTTTTTTATCGACAGAGGTTAGCATTCCAGCTCCGATCGTTACGGAAGGGATCTCAGGGCTCATAGTCACACAGATGATAATTCCTGTGACTGTGTTAGCTATTGTGGGAATTATGATGTCATCTCCCACTCCAGGAGTCCCAAAGACTACACTTTCTGAGAAGGAGTTGTCTTTCACAGAATCCAATCATGATGTCACTGTTCATTCCAAAGCCCAAACTCCTACTCACTCTCAAGAGGATCGAGAGATGATAGCGTCTCTTGAAGGCTGTGATTACGGTGATACATTTGAGGATGATTCTACAAGTACCGTTGAAGGAGACCAGACTTTAACGAAAATCCTGCTGAATCAAGCATTACCAATTGAAGAAGGCCATACTATTGTTGAGGGTGAGGAGCACTCTGTTGTTGAAAAGGGGCTTTCAAGTTCAAAAACTGATGAGCTTAAAAACAATGATAAATCAGATGATCATGAAAATCAGACCCTGGCTCCTGAAGATGCTGGGATCAATGAAAATATCAATATTGATACTACAGAGATTCAAACCCCTACCAACCAAGCTTTTGGGGTCAAGGATGTAGAAGTGATTGCCCCAACTGAACAAACAGAATCAGGGGTCAAAAACAGCCATTTTTATCAGGCGGTTCCGAAGATGGGAGTAGTCAGACAGTTGTGTCTGAAACTACCATGGCCAGACTCCGTTCTGATATGAATATGCCTCGTGAAACCCCATACGTATTGCCAAGATCACGTAAAATTTTGAATTTTATTTACCTTAATTCCTGTAATTTATATGTAATGACTTTGTATCTTGATTACAGTGGGTCTTATGGGGACACTTGCAAAAGCTGCATCGACCACCTTCAGTTTTAGCTCGACCATGGCTCCTCTGAATATGGGGACCCAAACAGGAGAGGGGAGTTCTGCTATGATTCCAGTACTCGGGTCTTCTGGTGTATAATCAGTAGTTCCTCTAGTTACTTCGGAAACAAAAATTCTAATAGAATTGGCTATCCCGAGGATCTCAGCGATGAACAGAGCTGTTATCAAAGCTTATACTAATACTTTTTTCACTTCTCTGAAGCCTTTAATTCAAATGGTCATGGAAAAGGACCAACCTTATGAATCAGTAAGGGGCCCTTTATCCTTCACCATTGGAGCCATCCGCAAGATTGGTGATATGGATAGAGTCAATTATTAGGTCATATTTTGAATGAACTTGAAGAATCGATCAAGTCTTACAAAGATCTAACAAGAGGAAACATCCAAAAACTTGTAGATGCTGAATGCGAGGTGATGGCTCGCGAAGCTGCAATACGAAAAGCAGAGTTTGAAGCTTCTGTGGTAGCTTTCTCACGGTGTCCTGCAGAGTTGGAATCTCGCATTATCGAGACAACTTCTTCTGTTGAATGCTATAAGACTGAAGCTGCAGAGAAGGAAAAAGAAGCCGCTGAATATCAAGTTCGTCTCCAGGAATTAGAAATTGAAATGGCTCGGCTTCCAGAAAAAGCTAAAGTAGATCGACAACACGAAGAAAAAGTATTGGAGATGCATCAAATTGTTGCAAGTCAATTAAATGACTTGAAGAGGCAGCGGCATGCACATTTCCAAATCGAAGGTATAGAACTGGAACGCCGAGCAGAATTGCTGCAACCTTTTAATCCAGAGTCCGGGAGAGCTCTTGCAAGACAAAGAATACTTGACTCCAGAGTAGGGAGGGCAGAGAATTTGAAAAGACTGATCATTGATCTCAGCACTCAGCCTCCCCAATGAAGTAGTCTATAGGATCTTTTTGTCTTCTTGCCTTTCAAATAATGTACTTTTTTTTGACATTGTGAACATTATGGCAATAAAATAATGCTCTTTTTTTGATTTTATTACTTATTATATGCCTATAGTAGATATAAGTAATAGATAAGGATAGAAAAATATGTTCTGAGGTACCGGACATGTCATATTCCCTAAAAAAAAATAATAATATTAAATATATCTGTTCAAAGGTAATGTGGACGTGATAGAATATAACTCAGAATATTGTTATTTCAAAAGACGATTTTATTAGAGGTAATGTGGACGTAATAAGTCGTTGATATAGATGATAGAATTCAGAGGTAATGTGGACATGAATCTATTGATATAGAAAATAGAATTCAGAGGTAATATGGACATGAACTCATTTTTTCTATTGATGATCTTCAAATCGGTTAAGACTTAAAGATATGATATCATGTGTAAAAAGACGATATCTGTGATAATACGAATTTATCATAAAGATAAGACATCTTTTAAAACAGCTGGGCTTCAAAAGACAGGATTGATGATTCGTAAAGACTCCATTAGAGATTTTGAGAGGAAGGGTATTCCTAACTCTGGAGATACCAGAACTCTTGTTTATCTGCTTCGAGGAGGCTTTTGCTGACAAATATCAGTTTTTGGGAAGTTTTATCTCCAATATTGACTTTAACCAACTGATCTTCGGTAGGTGGCTCACGTTACTCAAAGTGAAGCTCCTATTGAGTACCCATCCTTTGTGACCAAGGATCAGATTCAGAGACTTCGGCAAAGTCTTCGTCGTCTTCCGAGAACTCGGCAGTTACCATATTGGAAGATAGAGTCACTCGATGGACGTGCCCTACACTGGTGTCTGAATCCCATAAGACAGAATCAGAAAAGTTAGATCGTTATTCTTCATCGGATTCAGAAGCTTCTGGATTCAGAATTGGCGAAGTATAAGCCAGTCCCCGTTTTATTTTGCTGTAGTATTGTTGTGATCTTCTTTTTGGAGCAGTGATACGAATAGGAGTTTGCCTTCCTTTACCGCCATTGAGACCAGCTTTAAAATTATAGCCCATCTTTTGATTGCTGACTGTAATGACGTAGTTGAAGTCTTCCGCTATCGTGATTTTCTTTTTCTCTATCGGGCGTGATCTCCTGTTCTGTTCCTTTACTAAAAAGTATAAGAAGTTTATCTTTTTTCCTGGAAGGAACTAAGAAGAAGGAATCCTGCATTGGCTCGAGCAATACTTTATTTTGGGAAGCTTCAACTGCTCCTATGGTAAGTGGTTCGAAGTTATCCAACATTTTTAAATAACATTGAGTATAATAAAGAACAACAACATACTGTAAAGGAGATGCTACTTTATTGATTTGTACATCATCATTTACAACATGATTCTTAGCCTTAACAGAAGGCTTAGTAAGGTTGATAACCAGAGGAGGAGAAGGAGAAGGTGAAGGTTTGTTACGACGAAGGTCGATAACAAGAGGCTCAGAAGAGGTGAGCTCCCTTTGTTCCCTTTTTACAGCTGGAGGCTGTTTGTTATGAGAGAAAAGATGTATAGTCAATGTCTAAAAGAAGAGGGACGAGTAGTACGTCCTTTGATGGGGATCATGAGAACATCTTTTGAAGTATATTTATGATCTTCCTCACTATCCATCGCCAATACAACCTTCATGAACTCTTGCTTGTACATCCGAGAGTCAGTATAATACACTTCAATTCCCCTAAAAGGATTTATGTCGGCTGCTTCCTTCTGAACCTCTCCATTGACATCTACATATTTGAAGCATTGATGCAGAGTGGATGGTACAATATTATGCTCATGCAGAAAGGGTCTTCCCAGCAAAGCATTATAAGAGCCATGATTATCGATTACATAGATAGTAACCTTTGTACGAAGATTACCTATTTAAACTAGGTAAATCTTTCCCAAAGATTCACTTCTTCCAGAATTAAATCCCAGGATTATCGTGTTGGTTGTTGAAAGATTGTGTACAGGAATCTTTAATTCATCTAGTAGAGTCTTTGGCATGATGCTAAGTGCAGACCCAAGATCGATCAAAATACGATCAACCTTCATGGTATCGACATATCCTGTGAAGTAGAGAGGTCGATCATGACGATTGTCTTCCAACAACATATCATCTTGTGTAAAGGTGTTGTTTGGCATCAGCTCCATCATACTATGACAATGAAGGCAAGTTACTGGCTCTTCCTCTGGCTTCTTGAGGATTGCTAGACAAGTATCAGCTTGCGTCAAAGCTTCATTCAATGTTTCTTGAGTTTTCTTCGAAAGACGGAGCAGCTCAAAAATTGACAATCTTGTAGGGGTATTAGCCAGCTGAGCCAGTATATCAAAGTTATACGGTTTTTCGAGTCCCAAAGTTAGAGTCTTCTTCAATAATTTTTTAAAATGGATAGGTTGTTCTTCTTTGTCGGCTGTCGTCAGTTTGGGAAGAGTTGATTCTACTGGAGGTAATGAAGCTGATGGAACATTGATAGTAGGAGAAGATGATGCTTGAGGAGCCTCCAGAGCTAGAGCAGGGTTTTTTTGACCTTCTGAATAGTCTTTTAGGTAAGATTTTCCAGACCTAGTACTAGTTAAGACTTCTTCTTCGGATACTGGTTCGAAGGATACCATATTGTAACTCTTTGTCTGGATCTTATTTCTAGAAGATTTCTTTTGGCAAGATATTTGTCCACTAACCCAAACCAACCCGAGATTGGTTATGAAAAAGACATAGGAAAAGAGGTACAAGAGACCCCTTTCCATGGTTCAAACTAGAGGCCTTTTGTAGATCATATCCCATTTTCGTCATTAGTTCACGAGATTGTGGACTATATAGATGGAAAGATGGTTGATATTTGACTTCTAACTTTGACAATATTTTCTCAGCAGAAGAAGGATTATCTGCTGCCGAGATGAAGTTGGCAGTTAGAGGTGGAAGACAATGTTCACCAAATAAAATCATGTGACATGATTTATTTTTAGTGGCCTTTTTAGACTTGGTGGAGGAAGACAGTGTTTCAAAGTCCGCCACTATATATGGATGGATCCACATAATTTCCCTTCTATCAGTAGACAGATGAACAAGACCATCCGTTCGTGTAGGTGGAAGATTAAAACTCTCCAGAGTCGTTCTCGGGATGAGGATGACACCGTCCTGCACAAGTTGAGCTGGAAAATCTCTAAACTGTAAAGAGACAAAGTTAGCCGTTACAGTTTTCTTATCTTGTTGGAGGATGATTGCACCGGAATTGACCATCTCCTGAATTTATCCTTGAGCACATAGCATGCTCGAGTTGGATGTCCAATAAATCTGTGGTAAACATAATATTTGGGATGGTCCGTCTTACCAACTTTCTCGGGCCATTTTTGTTCTGGCAGTTGAAGTTTATTACTTTTGATGAGACAATCAAAGATACTCATGATATCATCTTTATCAAACGATATTCTTCTTTTGGCCGTGGGGCCCGTTGTGGCGGTGTTGTTGGAGTAGATGTTTGCAGACTTACATTGATAGCTAGGGTTTCTTTGCCTTTTAGAATAATAGCCAAAGTATCCTTGCTCTTGCGATTATTCTGACGGTCACTATTATTTGGGGTAGCTTGTTCATTTTTGTCAAGATATGCATTTCAATACCTAATTGTTTGAACTTGTCAGCGCTCTCTTCCTCTACTTTGGCGTTCACTATGAAGGAAGGCCAATCCAGGAAATGTGTTGATCCCGTCCACATACTGATTATAGGCAACAAGTTTGATTTGTAAGTGTCTATAGTCAAAGCATCTGGAGTTCCGAGAGGCATTTTAAGTGCCTCACGGAGGAATCGTTCAATGAAACGTTCAGTAGTTTCATTATATCGTTGTTTGATTTTGATGATAGCAGACATAGTCATGTCGTTGGTTTCCTCATAAAATTGTTCCAAGAATATTTGTTTGAAACTAGCGAAAGAGGTTATACAACCATCTAGAAAACTGCGATACCAGTCATATGCTGCACCAGCTAAACAGCCGACAAATACTCTAGTAAGAAGAGCATCATTTGGTTGAAGTTGATCAGTCATTACTTCAAAGTGATTGAGGTATTGACTTAGAGAAGTGCTGCCATCAAACAAAATAATAGTAGGGGGTTTGTATAGGAGGAAATTGGACCTCCTTCCATTCTATGGGATAAGGTTGCTTAATCTTAAGCTTCTGCAGGCCCTTTTTTTTTTCTGTTTGAAGACTTCAAATTGAGTACATAAAAGCCTTACAGCCTCATTGGTATCTCCCGTTGATTGTGGAGGAGTAGATTGATTTGATATGTCAAAAGGGGGTACTGTATGATAAGTACCACCTCTGGCACCAGATTGACTTAGAATAGCCTGCACAGGAATGGAAGTGGTTTGAGGAGACTGTACCCCGAGATAAATATTGATGGGATCTGATGTTGTTACAGGTTCCTGAGTTGGAATCAGACTCACGACCTGTGGAACTGTATGTTGTGCCATAATCACAACATGTATGCCTGTCATCATCTCAGCCATGTTCTTCAAACTAGCCTCCAAAGGAGCAATTCTTTGCGCTTGATTGCTAAAGCTGAAAGTATTTTGATCTTCTATGACGGCATAAGCAGTTACTTCTCTAGCCCTCAAAGACGAGCTAGTAAAAAAGATGGTCCTTTCAGAACTTTCACTGTCAGCATCAAAGTTATATAAGGAACCACCCCCATAATAAGTGATAGGAATGTCTTTTCTACTGAAGGAATCTTGGTTAGAATCAAGAAGACTCCTTTGACCGATTGTGTCTTGGTCAGAAGGAAGATTCCTTTGACCGATTGTTTTTCGGCTTCTTGATCTAGTATATTGGTATACTCCTTCGTCGGATTCTTGAATCCGATCTAAGTACTATTGACTGGTATAGCGGGATGCATTACGTCTTGGGCGTTTTCCACCTCCAGTGCTTCTAGATGCCACGTTGACTGGAGCATAAAGTAATTCATCTTTGTCCACTAGGATTTGTTCAGGAGTCTGAACATAATTCAAACGGTCAAAGACAGACCGCTTAGCTGACTGATAGCAACATTTGATGACAAATTCATGGTGGTGATTGCAATGATGTTCTTGCTGTTTGACCACCATTGGACGGGATGGATTTGTAACCATCCGCTTCTGTATTAAGAGTTCACGGAGGTCACTAACAGGACGAGAAGAAGTTCCAGAAATGTAGTCCTTGACGATATTCGAGATATGATTCCTGTTCCTGAGGTGTCCTGTACCTTGAGTGTACAAGGACGTGCTAAGCTGGTTAGCACAAGTCATAGGATTTTTTACCTCAGCATTCTTCCTCTGGTGCAAGTTAGCAACTGGTGTAGGTTACACTTGATACACTTTGTGTTTTCCCGAGGTTGACTGTGGTGGCCCATGCAGGTCAGAGTTACAGCTATTACGATATCGTAGTGGTGCTTAACTTAGATCGCTGCTACGAGCCTGCTATTAGGATATAGGTTCTAGGTTATGATAGGAGTTGCTCAATCACATTTAGAAACTCTTGATAGATTCTAGGGATAACCCCTAAAAATCTTACTTCGAAAACTCTTGAGTCTATTCCCACTTGCCTCCATTTACACTTCCTTGATTTGTTATTGGTTTTGATTCCTGATGTTCGTTGTTGACATTAATCTTGCATCGAGATAAATTTTGTGGATTGAATTGAGGTATATCCTGATAAGGTAAATGTCTGCTTTATTTATGGAGTTTATAATTTATTGCAGCCATACAAGCTAGCATGACAAGGACATAGAGCCTGATTTTAGATATGCTTATCCTAGTTATAAAATTTGGATTTTCTTGCAGCCATACCGGTTGGCGTGGTAAGAATTCCAGATGACATGATTTTAGGGTGTATACCTTAGTTATGGACTCTATCGTTTATTGCAGCTATGCTTACTGGCGTGGCAAAAATTCTGGCAATATAATTTTAGGAAGACGTATATGGTTATCAGATTATATCTTAAATCGAATTACTTCATTATGACTGGATGAGCAAGAACAAATTCTTATCATCATTCTTCTCCGTCTTGGTTAACTCTGTCTATCTACAGCCACGATTAGAATTTTCTCAACATGATTGTTTGTGTTCAATCTTCCTGTGATTTGACTAAACTCTTCTTCGCTAACCTCTTGGATAATTCTTCTTGTCCTTCCCGATAATTGTTGAAAGTGTCTCATGGGTTGATTTAGGAAAGGTTCGAAAAGTATATTTATCCTTGTATTACAGAATCGAGAGTTTGCATCCAGAGAAATACTGGCGAGGTATGACTTCAGATAACGGTATCATGGTTAAATATATTTATAGAATTCTACTTGGACCACTCCCTAAGCATTTTCACTAACATCTTCTCCTTTATTTTTCAAAAATGAATTGTCTGAAAATATTTTACGGATTTAGCCAAGTTAAGTTCAGACACCTATATTATCTGGCGTGGCAGCTGTGCACTGCCGCCAACCGTCGTATTATGGAACAAGGAAGTTAATCGCAGCCAGATGCACACTAGAGCGATAGTAACTTCATGTGACATAATTACGGAGGTATATGGTTCTTGAGTTTTACTTCGACTACGTCCTATGCATCTCATTTAGCTTCGTACTATTCTTGGAAATATTTCGACAATCTTTCCTGTCTTGCTTGACCCTTACCTTATTTGAATATTGATATGGATTGCTAGACCCAGTCTTAGGCCCTTAAGTTACCTTCTATTTTTAATGATTCGATAGCTAGACCTTGTTAACAGACTATGTAGTGTAACTATAATATGTTAATGTGTGATTGTGATAAGTATATTTTTCCTGGGGATTTATTGGGTTAAGCTTATAGGACATATATGAGTGACTGACTATAGCAGACTTAGAAACCATTAAGAATGATCAGTTTGATAGTATAGATTGGTTTTAAGGTATCCAAGAAGGAGTAATAAAATATTATATTTTATGACTACAGATATAGGACTAGAATCTTGTGCTTAGGTTTGATGACGTAGTTTATGATAGAAGGACCTTGGTTAAACCTGAACCAAAATACCTGTAGAGAGAAACAATATAGATGATCACAAGGGTAGCAGATTGGGTACTATAGCCATAGCAGTTGCATGTTTTAACTTGACCTATTAGATGATTTTTAATTTCGAGGACAAAATTTTTATAAGGTGGGTAGGATGTAAGCCCCCTTAATTTTGGGCTTATTTTTTTAATTTTAAAAATTAATTATTTTGAATAAATATTATTATTTGATTAAATGTTTTTTTTCGTGACTTTGACTTCTAGAGCGTCAGGGTTGCCAATCTCTAGAAACTCTCTTCATCAGTGTGTAGTAGACAAGATTACCTTTATGTTGATATATTATGTCCCATCCAAACTTGTTCCCTTGTACTCTTTTTGCTTCACACAACTTCGGGTCAATTTAGACCATTTGATCATTAATTAATTGTTAATTGATTTTCCCACTTTTATCTTTGATCATCATATGCACGTTACCGTGACTTTTAATTTAGGAGCACAAGGCTAGTCATTTTCTTGAAACCAACTCCTCATGCATGATCTACTCGAGACGTCCTACACCCATGACCTTCGTGTCCCACTCAGACACACCATCTTGTGTTTCATTTGCTTCGCACAACTTTTGGGTTAATTTAGGCCAATTAATTATCCACCGTAGATTGTGACCTGACTTCCAATTTAATTTCGGGACCCAACATCGATCCAACCTAGTCGATCAAAAGTATGGACATGACCCACACGAAACCTACTACCCACATGACACTTGTGTCCCATTTATTTGAGCCCCCACATGCTACTTATTTACCCATGATCATAAATACCTATATTAATTCAATTATTGTACCATGTCCGATTTTGACCCGATCCGACTCAACCAAACCCAACCCAAGCTTCATGTTACCCCCTCATGAATACCCACACACACTTTTTTCTACCAAAAATATTAAATACCTAGTATATCCATTCAAATATTTTAATGTACACTCAAATGATTTAATTTCCTAAAGGATGACCTATTTTTACTACATTAAATCTTAGCCATGGGTTGTCTCTCATTCAATCCAAACGACACATTCCCACATGTTACACACTCCATCAACCCCCTTGGCCGGTCCTAAATTCTAGGTAGGAATCCCCCTTTCTCTCTCTATTTTTCCCACTCTCTCATTTATTATTCCTACACACATATCTCTCTCTCTCTCACTCACCTCTCTTTTCTCTCTCATCCATCATAAACGCACAGCAGCTTCCTCCCATGCTTGGCCGAGCTTTCCCCCACCATTCAGCCGACCCCCTCTTCCTTCCATGGTCGAGCCCCCCTTTCTCCTCCTTCTCTTCATCATTATCATCATCACCACCATTAAATCAATACTACAACCACTCCATCACTACACCATCATCATCATCTTCCTCAACTCCCATCTCCACCACCATCACCATCTCTCCACCACCATCACCATGCACCTCCTCCACCGTCGGGCAGCCACCACCCTCGTCGTATCCCTGGTCGTGCCACCGCGCTAGGCCAGCGCAGCCCTCCTGCAGCAACCAGTAACAGCAGCCGCTGTAGCAATAACAGTAGTAGCGCGCTGGCAGCAGCAGTCGCGCGCCGTTGCTGGCCGTCGTACACCGTCGCCGTCGTACACCGTCGCCGTCGTCGGTGAGCCCCCTTGCTAGGTACACCCCCCAGGCACCTTCCCGTGGTGGCCGTCGTCCTCCGGGATGCGCCGTCGAGGCGATTCGTGCATTTTGTATGGAATCCCGTCGAGACACGTTCGGAATGGATCCAGAAATGGTGCCTCGTCGCAGCGACTTTGCGTACATTTTCTGAGAAATTCGACCGTTGGATCGACGAACTCTTTGCTCGTCACAATCTCGGTAGATAGCTCTTCACTCCCCTCAATTTTTGTTCGTTAATTTTGTTGTTTGATACATCAAAACCGCCCACAAAGTTGACTCTTTAAATTGTATTATTTTTGGACAGTTTTGTGGAGCCAACTTCGTCGGTTCGTATCTCCTCCATCGTAGCTCCATCTGGCGTGCCACTGGTTCCTATGCGTAGCTGGTATAACCCTCTTTCTGTCCCTTAAGTTTGGTTTCATTGTGAGCACGTTTGAATGGTTGAATTTGACGCCAAAGTTGGCCGTCCGAATTCGTAATTTCCAACATGTTAAATTCTATTTTTGAACCCGGGACTCTAGATTCTAATTCTAACACCAACAGTAGACTCGTGGCATCGTTCTGGCATGTGTTCATATAAAGTTTGTTAGATTTGGAGGACGTGGGCCCTGGCACGTATTTCGATGCAAAGTGGGCCCCACAGTCCGGGTCAACGGGACTTTTTGACGTCGGCTCATCGGAATCCAATTTCGGATATACCGTTGAGTTCGTATTATCATTCTGGGCTCCATCATTCTGGACTTGTTGACATATAATTTACTGAGTTTTGAGGACATTGCCTCTGACATGCTTTTATGTGCAAATCGAAATTTCAATGTCCTGGTCAACGGACCAATTTGAGATCGGGTCAACGGAATCCAATTCTGGATATACCGTTGGGTTCGTATCGTCATTCTGGATTCATGGACAGATAATTTGTTAGGTTTAGTGGACTAGTATTCTTGTACATTTTTTGGTGCAAAGCTGGTCCGACACGGATACCATTTTGATCCGAAATTACCTTTTTGCCCGTGTGTCCAAATTGGAGTTATGGATCGGCTATCCTAGCTAATTTGACCATTCTGGACACGTTAGTGATATTTTTTTCATCATCCGACAATATTTGTAGATATTTTCCTATGTATTACCTTTTATTATTATTAATTCTTATTAAGTTCGTATTTCGGAATTAGTACAACGAAACTGAGATCAGTCGATTCCAGTGATCTCACGTCGCTGAAATTGGCAAGTTGATCATGTGGATCACTGTGATAAGATTATTATCATTACCGATGATTATCTTATCTCGATTTGCGTGTCGTAGGTTTCGATGTGCGAATAACGAGGTACAGCTTGATATTATAATTCTTAAATTAGAGTTGATTCTGTTTGACCAAGATATATAGTATCTTAGTAGGTAAATATTATGAATAGTATGCTTAGGCTAGTTTTGACCTCTGTTGACCAAGTTTGACTGCTTGACCAAAAGTCAACTATCAGTCAACACTTGGCCTAGAAATGTCTAGAACTTGACCAGAGTTGACCAGTTGAGTAAAAGTCAACTGTTAGTCAACATTAGCCTAGTTTGACCTAGAGTTGACCAGTTGAGCAAAAGTCAACTATAAGACAACCTTTGACCCGTTTGACCTAGTTTGACTTGGTTTGACTTCCTGTGACTTAGTTTGACCTAGTGTGACTCAGTGTGACCTAGTTTGACTTAGTTGGACTGAGATTGACCTAGATTACATAGCTTATACTATTCAATCCTGTCTAACACTGTTGAACCCTAATTAGCTTATATATATATCTCATCTTTAGGTTTGTGGCATCACTCAGAGCATCGATCCCATTTGACAGCTTAGGACCGCAGGCAAGTACATTCACTGATAGTTTTCATTGTCTTGATATCTGCTATATCCGATTCAGTTGTAGTGTCTTACTTGATTTTTCGACACGATGGTTCACGGACTAGTATATGTCGGATCATGACATGAGATATTATTCCTGGATTTTCTTGGTATATTGGTACATCTTCTGTCTTGTTCCCTGTACTTGTATAGATACCGATTCCTGAGAAGGAGTAGCTACCCTCTTAGGGAATCCCGTGTCATGATGTGTCATGTCTGGATCCATTATACTATTCGGGGATAGAAAATTATTAGGGGCTATATGATCAAAGCCACCCTGTCACTATATTCTTATGCATAGCTGTACCCTCGCCTCACGACGGGTAAAGCCTGACCCTACTTGTTCATAGCTTTCCATGGTGGCCGGCCTGATCCTGCTCTATTGTACACTTGTTCATAGCCGGTCAGATGGAAAGCCTGATCATGATTCCCAAGCCGATCATATAATACTCTACTAATTCAAGGCACATTTTATATTTATTTATTATACGAGGCTAAGTTCTGTTCATGAGATGGGTTACAATCCTGGTCCTTGTTTGGTTTAAGGGTTGTAACTCGGCTTTCGAATAGTTTTCAAGTCATCCTACATCTTTTTCTTGTATTTTATTATACTGTCTATTATAGAATTTGTCAATTCATATGGAACTGCTATTAGTGTTTGTACTTGCTCATTTTTCTGACAGGAAAACCATTGATGTTTACAGAGTACATGTTAGCTGATTGCTCTACCTTTTACGGGTATGGCCAGATAGAGTTTGATGAGACATTACCCCTGGAGCTCGTAGATGATATAGCCCCTATTTAGACTATTAGATAGGTTTACCTGGACTGCGATCCAGGTAGTATTTTCAGACTGTAGTTTTTATATTATATTTTGAGTTTTTGTGATGTGTTTATATCTCTGAGCTTGTGTTGGATCTTGAACTCCTTTCCAGTTTTCCTTTCTATCATATTTCCATTTCGTGCTATCTATCATAGTTTGTCTTGTGATTAAGTTATGCCATATTATACCTCCGTACGGAGATGACATGTACCCTTATATTTTGTCCAGTTGTAGTACTTATAGACGACCTATACAGCGTTCTACCGCTAATTCTGCGACGTTGGCTGGACGTAACCACGTACTCGTGCCCCTAATCAGGGTGTGGGTCGTGATATTGACCTTGATTGGCACCTGTTGATATAGGCGCGCAAGTCTGATAGGGGTGCTACTTGTGCATCTACTTGAGATACTAGCAGTTTGCCTTGTCGGAATCTTGAGATACATAGGATCGGTAGATCTTGCCCTGACCTCTTTGTAGTAGACATAATACCCTTTTGTGTAGAAGTTCATTCTGAATAGAACCCATCTTCCTGACAGAGATTTATTTGTCTCTGTTAATGATAGTAGGATTCCTATCTGAATTAGCAGTGCTTTCTATCCAGTCAACGACTCGAGCAGAATGAGGAAAAGCTAAAGAGCGTTTTCCTTGATTTAGTAATTTATTATTGAACTTCTGGCTTGATGACAAAGAGGAAGCCATTAAACAGTATTTTCCTTTACGTTGCGCTATTGCAGAAGTATGTGCAGGTTGCGCCAGAACATGAACATGCATAGGTTGCGCCAGAGCAGGAACATGTGCAAGTTGCGCCAGAGAAGGAACATGCGCAGTTTGCGTCAGGGCAGGAACATGTGCAGGTTGCACCAGGGCAGGAACATGTACAGGTTGCGCCAGAAAAAAAAGACCAAAGGGCACTTTTCTTTGTTTTGGACAGCAGTGTGTCGGAACAAAGTCTCCTTCAATTTTGGAGTCGGAGAAGTAGAGGGGTTAGCCAAAAGACTGTTTCCCTTAGATTGTGCCACGGTAGTAACAGGTGCAAATTATACAGAGGTAGGGGATTGTGTTGTAGAGGACCTAGGAGTACAGACAGAGCGCGTCTTGCTCTTAACAGCGATAGTATGCTGGGATGAAGTCGGAGAGCGACAAGTGCTTGGACTGGAACTGGTGGAGTAGGTCGTCGAGAAGGTCCGCTTGATTCGAGATAGACTCCGTATCGCGCAAAGTCGACAAAAGAGCTACGCAAATCTTTGCCGACGACTACTAGAGTTTCTGGTCAGGGACCATGTATTTCTGAAAGTAACGCCCATACGTAGTGTGATGCGGTTCGGCGTTAAAGGCAAGTTGAGTCCGAGATTAGTAGGCCCCTTCAAGATAATCGAACGAGTTGCAACGGTAGCTTATCGGCTCGCACTACCTCCTGCCTTGGCGGATGTGCACGATGTTTTCCATGTTTCACAACTTCAAAAATACGTGCACGAGCCAAGTCACGTGGTTAGATTCGATCAGTTGGAGCTACGTAGTGACTTGTCTTACTCGGAGGAGCCTATTCAAATTTTGGACCGTAAGGAGAAGGTTTTACGAAATCGGTCGATGTCCTTAGTCCGCGTGCTTTGGCGGAACCATTCAGTTGAAGAGTCGACGTGGGAAATGGAAGCGGAGATGAAGGAGAAGTATCCTTTGTTGTTTGCCTAATTTAAGGTCAGACCCTTATTCTTAAGTTTCGGGACGAAACTTTTTCTTAGTGGTATATTATGTAGCGTCCCGCTTTCGATAGGTGACGAACTTCATAATATGCTTATGCCGAGTCAGATCGGCTGGGATCTTAGATGGCCATCTGACTCGATCGCTGAGCTTGGTAAACGATAACACCTTACGGCATCGATCAAATCGATTTGGACATATGTTACGAGAATCGATCCAACTAATAGAACGACTTCTGTTGGACGTTACGAGAATCAATCCAGCGGGCTGCGTCTCGGCGAGTGAGCTCTACATAAGAGTCACTTCGACGGGATCGGACCGCTGTTTGGTTTTCTTGGAGCTTTTGCCGCTGGGTTTTGATGAAGTGCTTTCGCGTCATTTTTTTGGATGCAATCTACAAATTTTAAAGCAAGGGAAAAAGAAGGAATCTAAAAAAGTGTTGGTGCCATTGCAGAAGCTCGCATAACTAAATCTTGAACGTTGTGAAGCGCTTCGACGGTCGGCACGATCAAAGAACCTGGTGGGTGATTCGGCCCCTTCGTTTCTACTATGTCCCACAAACGAAATTTCCTTTGCCTCGAATTTATACAAATCGACGATGCCATGTTAAATGCATGCTAATCCACTAAGGTCAAGAACTCGGGAAAAATGTATCGATTTAGAGTAATCTACTATGAAAAATACAAGTTTCTCACATAAACGAGAAAGTTTAATATTCTAGTAAAAAGATAAACTATTTCACGTGCTACAAAATAATATGAAACATCGATCATGGGTCATGATGCCTCGGACAATTTGGTGCCCACGGGATACTAAATCGGGAGTATAGCCTTAGGGAAAATGAATCGTTGCATAAGTTGGAAGAAATGATAATGTCGTTCAATAATGTCCGCGCTATACAAAACTGTTTGCATATATTAAACTGTTCACGCATTGGCATGGTCATGGACAGCTTGTGCATAAGTTGATTTTCCTCGAATCAACATCCGGGGCATCGGAATCGAATCAACCTAGGGGGAATGAATAATCGTGCTTCGGCACTGATGCATTGCGGGACCGTCAGTCATGCTTGCAACCAAGACTGAACAGGCCGAAAAGCCGTTGAGATAGTCCCACATGGTGTGTAATACCAATGATCGTGCATATAAGATAGTAACATGCTCACCTATTGTCTTATGCATGTAGTAAGTATTATCTCTGTTTTTATGCAGGGACGAGCACGACCGTGGTAAGAAATGGGATAAATCGCTATGTTTTACTGTATACTTTATTTCTCAAAGATGGCTATCGATATGAACTGAATTCATTTAGTTCTAAATAGAAAGACAACTCTAAAGCATGCCTACCTTAACAATCAGGGTTGGTTTAGACGAGTGGGTTCGTCTCGTCCACTTAGCAAGCGTGCTAATCCCCTCCCCCAATTCCCCAGGTGCGAGGGGCGCTCTAAACTGAAGATGAAGTGCGGAGAGGCGTTTTGAAGCTCTTCCTATGCTGAAGTATTTTGAAGCCAATTCAATCGAGGCTTATGTATAAAGGGGCGAATGTATGGAACAACAAGTGTTAGTTCAGGCAGCTTGTTGAGTATGTTTCTTTTTGTTTTCAATCAATGTAGCTGCAACGACATCCAATGTAATTACGACTTGCACTTCGTTACAAGTTATGAATGAAAAGCATATTTTTATCTTCCTATATTGCGTCTTAATTTGATGTGATTTATGAAGTTTCAACTTGGCATTTCAATATAAAAATCAACGTAACGTTCTTGCCTTGTATGAGTGCAATTCCAGACTCGTACGGCATCACGCCTTAGCGAGGACGATCGATTCGACAAAATAACATCGGGGATGAACGGTTTGTCGACTCGGGGCATGACATATCAAACGATTTCCCCCATACGCAAGCACCTGTAATATGGCACACAACATACAGTTCATCTAGCAATACATCGGGGATGAACGGTTTGTCGACTCAGGGATGAACGGTTTGTCGACTTGGGACTTTGCCTTCACCTGTCATGTAATTCATCGCAACATCATACAAGCATACAGTTCATCTAGCAATACAGTTTACGTTCAGGTGATTATTTATCTTTCATTATCTTTCTGAATTCCATGCAAGGTGGTATTGAGCAACTCAGTAAGAAACATAGCATACTATCCTTTGTTTTAAGTGTGAAGTTAAAGGATCTTCGAAGGGTTCAATACTACTCACATTTATAAGACGATTCCGGCCACGATTGCATAGCCTTCCAAGCGATCCTTCGCATATTCCCAAGTCCAACAAGGCTTCATCGAACCAACCATCCATCATAATACATCTTGCTAGTCAGGGCACTACAATATATACCACTCAGAAAAAGTTTCGTCCTCGAAACTTAAAACACAACTCATCACCAAAACTTCAATCGACTTTTTATGAAACTTCTCCACGATCAACTTGCACCATTTAACATTTCTTTACAGTCTCTCAATTGATTTCAAGTAATGTACCATCTCGATACAGCATCCCTATTGATTCAAAATAGTTTACCATCTTTGATCTTTCCTCCGACACTCGTGCAAATCCTTAGCACATGATAATCCTCCCCGTGGCTTCGTTTGAATTCAGTTTACCACTTAATTGGAATTATACACATGTTTTAGGCGTCCCAGAAATACATGAACTTCAAACAAGTTCAGTGATGGAGAAAATGAACTGTAGAGCCTAAAAATTAAGAGGTGCCACTCATTAAAGCCTTCAAACATGTGATGGCGCCAAACCAATCAAGTTGCATCGGATCATCAAGTTGCGTAGCATCAGACTGCGCCAATGCCATATTGAGCTGGAGTCAGGGTGCACGGAGAGCCACGTAGCATACTTCCTTGAGAAGCTGTAACGGCATTATCATTTTCTGATAATTGACAGTACGGAGATTAAGAAAAATCTATTCGAATCCTGCACAACGCGGCGTTCGAGAAGATTTTGTCAGCATGTAACTAATGCTGACAGCTGGTTCGCACAAGTTACTAAATGGCACGAAGATTAAACAGTACAGTACAGAAGACCTAGTCAAAAGGTACTGGTCGTTGAGTTGCGCCTATGCGCAGCCTGATAAACTGGCGCCAGTTGATCAACTCTTATATTAAACAGGGTGATATGGCGTGCAAGCCATCAACTTCGCAGAGCGTGCCCACTATACTGCCCATGACCACGCGTGCGTGCTCAAACGATGCCACGCATCTACAACAGTTGGTACAAACTGCTCGCGCAGGTTGTTACATTGCGCCCACGTGCAACCTAATGAAGCCCGCGCAAAGTGATCAAATGTTGTTCAGAACAGAATGATGTGGCGCGTAAGCCACTAACTTCGTAGAACGTGGCCACTACATTGCTCACGACCACGCGTATCTCAATCAAATGATGCCACGCATCTACAGCAGTTAGCGTAACTGTTCGCGCAAGTGAACAAGAGGCGCGCAACCTGAAGCGCGTGCAATCCAGAATAACTACAAAATGGTTATTTCGTGAACTCTGCAAATAGAGTTTCAAATCATTCACAAATCATCAAGAGTGATCATAATCTTCTACAAAGTGCTGTTACATCCTCCAAAGGCTCGTGTCTTCGATGCCATATCATCCAAGGGATAAAGTGATCGTCTTCTGATCAGATTCCCATAGTTGTACTTTCCTATAAATCAATTGTACTCTTATACTCTTTTTCTTAGTTTGTAATAAAACTTTTTATTCTTTACAAACAAAATGGAGACTCTGCCGGGGACGACTTTCTCCTCCGATGAGAAAGTGACAATTAAATGTGATACCGCGTCAATCCGCAAAACACAGAAGACCCTGGTCGTTAAAGTCGACCAGACAGCCTACGAGACTATGATCAATACTGGGGGTGCCAAGCGCACTGCTGCCACCGTTAAGAGCAAGACGCGCTCTATCTGGACTCCTAAGTCCTCGGTAGTGCAATCTCTTGCCTCTGTGCAACTTGTGCCCGTCAATATTACGGCGCAACCTAAAGGAAACAACCTTTTAGCTAATCCCTCTACTTTCCGACCCTGAAATTGAAGGAGACTCTGTCTCGACACACTGCTGTCCAAACCAAGGGAAAGCGCCCTTTGGTGTTTTCTTCTTCGAAGTAATTTACGCTTGCTCATGCTTCAGCACAACTTGCGCGGGTTCATGCCTTAGCGCAACCTGCACGAACTTGTGCACCAGCACAATATAAACAGAAGCACTCTTTTCCACTAAATCAGAAGTTTAGTGAGAAATCACTAATTCAAGGGAAAGGTTCTTTAATATTTCCTTATTCGTCTCGAGTCGTTGACTGGATGGAAAGCACTGCTCTCCTTAATAGTGACAACCAAATCTCTATCGGGAAGATGAGTTCCATTCAGGACAAACCTTCGATGCAAAAGGGCATCATGCCTACTCCAAAGAGATTAGGGCAGGATCTACCAACCTTATGCATTTCAAGATCCCGACGAGGCAAACTACTAGTATCTCAAGTAGATACACAAGCAGCTCCCCTGTCAGACTTGTGCACCTAGATCAACATGTGCCAATTAGGCTCAACCTCGGGAAATCATAAGATGCATCAAGCGCAACCCGCACCAGTTGCTAACTTACACCAGAGGAAGAATGCTGAGGTGAAAGATCCTGTGACTTACGCTAACCAGCCAAGTACGTCCTTATACACTCAAGGTACAGGACACCTCAGGAACAGGAACCATGTCCCAAATATTATCAAGAACTACGTTCCTGCAACTTCTTTTCGTCCTGTTAGTGACCTCCATGAACTCTTAACACAGAAACGGAAGGTTGCAAATCCATCCTGTCCAACGGTGGTCCATCAACAAGAATATCATTGCAACCACCATCACGAAGTTGTCATCAAATGCTGCTGTCAGTCTGCCAAACGGTCCATCTTTGACCGTTTGAATTATATTCAGACTCCTGAACCAATCTTAGTGGATGAAGATGAACTACTCTATGCTTTTATCAACATGGCATCTCGAAGCAATGGGGTTAGAAAATGTCCAAGACGTAATGTGTCCCGTAATCCTTGTCAGCAATACTTAGATCAGATTCATGAATCCGGTGAAGGAGTATATCAATATACTAGATCAAGAAGCCGAGACACAATCGGTCAAAGAAATCTTCTTGATTCAAATCAAGATTCCTTTAGTCAAAAAGATGTCCCTATCACTTATTCTGGGGATAGTTCTTTATGTGACTTTGACGCTGACAGTGAAGGTTCTGAAAGGACCATTCTTTCTACTAGCTCGTCTTAAAAGGTTAGAGAAGTGACTGCTTATGCCGTCACAGAAGATCAAGACACATCGACTTCTTCTAGTCAAGAGCAGAGAATTGCTGCTTTAGAGGCTAGTTTAAAGAACATGGCTGAGATGATGGCAGGCATGCATGCTGTGATTATGGCACAACATACAGTTCCACCGGTCGTGAATCTGATTTTGACTCAAGAACCTGTGACAACATCAATTCCTACCAATATTGATCTGGGGGTGCAATCTCCTCACACTGCTTCCATTCCTGCACAGGCTATTCCAAGTCAATCTGGTGTAGGGGGTGGTACTTATCATGAGGTACCCCCTCCTAACATATCGAATCAATTTACTACTCCGCAATGAATATGATATACTAATGAGGCCGTAAAGCTTTTACATACTCAATTTGAAGCTTTCAAACAGAAGGATGGCCTGTAGAAGCTTGGGATCAAACAACCCTATCCTATATAATACAAAGAGGTTCAATTTTTTCCTAAATACAAATCTCCTACTATTATGCTATTTGATGGCAGTACGTCTCCAAGTCAATACCTCAATCACTTTGAAGTAATAACTGATCAACTGCAACCAAATGATGCTCTTCTTACCAGAGTATTTGTTGGCTATTTAGCTAGTGCAGCGTATGACTAGAATCGTAGTTTCCCAGATGGGTGCATAACCTCTTTTGCTGGCTTCAAACAAATGTTTTTGGAACAATTTTATGAGGGAACCAACGACATAACTATGTCTGCTCTTATAAAAATCAAACAACGACATAATGAAACGGCTAAACTTTTCTTGAACGGTTTCGTCGTGAAGCACTCAAAATGCCTCTCGGAACTCCAGATGCTTTAACTATAGACACTTGCAGTCAAACTTGTTGCCTATAATCAACATGTGGACAGGTTCAACACAGTTTCAGGATTGGCCTTCCTTCATAATGAACTCCAATGCCGCAGAAGAAAGCGTTGATAAATTCAAGCAATTAGGTATTCAAATGCCTAATCTTGATAAAGAAGAACATGCTGCACCAAATAATAATGGCCGACAAAATAATCGTAAGAGCAAGGAGACTTTGGCAATTAACCTCAAAGGCAAAGAAGCCCTGGCCATTAATATAAATCAGCCAACATCTACCTCTTCAGCACCACCAAAACGGGCACCTCGTCCAAAAGATGAATACTCCTTCGATGAAGATGACATCATGAGTACCTTTGATTGCCTCATCAAGAGCAACAAACTCCAATTGCCAGAACCTAAAAGGCCAGATGAGGTTGGTAAGACTGACCATCCTAAATATTGTGTTTACCAAAGGTTTATCTGACATCCAACTCGAGCGTGCTATGTGCTCAAGGGTAAAATTCAAGAGATGGTCAATTCTGGTACAATTACTCTCCAGCAAGACAAGAAAATGGTAACAGCTAAGTTGGATGGGAAGGTTGGGAAGTTTGAAAGCTAAGATGGATGGGAAGGTAAAGCTCTTTAATATGTAGGCTATGTAAGAGAAGATTGGATGGTTTGAAATAAGAAAATTCAAGGCCTATTTATAGGGTTCTGGGTAAGCAGAATTCGGCCAGAATTCGGTGTCCAAAATTCAAATTTTTGGCCGTTGGACAACTAGCAGTGATTAAACCCTAAAAATTAGCTTCCTGTATTTTAGGGGCCATAGTTCGGCCCGAACTCTATGTGGAGGCAGAGTTCGGCCCGAACTCTGTCTCCTATGGACAGAAAGTTCATAATGGGCTTCTGGCTTGATGGGCTATTTTGGTTATTTGCTAAGTGAACCTATAAAGGTTAAGTCTAGCCCAAAGTTGCTCAGTAAGACCCAACGTACATTTGCCTATAGTCAAAAACAATAAAATTTATAGACTCCAGAATACAAAGTAGTAAATCTTCAGGCAGCTGTTGTCTTGAACTGATGTGATGAGTTGATAGATTTAAAGCTTGATGTGTCAAATTGGACTTGAAAAATATTGTTTTGTTAATTGTCAAGATTAGGTTGACTGTGATCCGGTTTGGGTCAACAATCTCCTCTATTTTGATAATTGACAAAACATGATATTTTTATGTCTCAATATTCATACCTGGACACATTATGGCTCCCCCGTAGTTGAACAAGTTTGACCCCCCATAAAATGATATTTCCTGTGATAAGTTCTTATCCAAGTATACGATATATATAACTCATATCACAGTACATTAAACCAAGACAAATATCAAGTGTTCTTCCCCTTTTGACAAAAATAAAAATGAAGCACAGAGCAGTGTAGAGACCATCCACATAATAAAGAGTAATACGCTAGCAGCAGGTTTGAACAAGTCTAAACAGAGCCAGAGAGTTTAACAAGTCTAATAAAAACATAAAAGCATAAGCAAAATAAATATAGTGCCTAAATGAAAAATAGTCCTAAGCATCAGTGGCAATACAAAAGCCATATCCATTATAGAGCAAGTGGTGGCCCCGCACCATCAGAACCAGTACGTCGGGGATCAACAAATGCGGAGGTCGGATCAAGATAGCGATGGACCCAAGAATCGTCAATACGATAACCGTCGCGGGATAGATCACGCAACATCGGAATCGACATCGTCGGATGGGAGGCCATGGAATACTGAATGTCATGGATGGAGTTGCGGAGCGCACTCATCTGCACGGTGGTGCGATAGTCCATCTACGTCCATTGATCGTCCATCTCAGTCCAGCGTTCGTCCTCCAAACAGAAGCGATCGCAAAGCATAGTCTGGATAGAGTCAAGTGTAGCAGTGGACTCGAGTGCAGGGGAATCAGGAGCAGCAAAGAGTGCAGGAGAGTCAGGCTCCTCAGCGGCATCAGACTCAGAGGAGGTCGCAGCAGCAACAGTTCTCCGTGCCTTGGTCAGATAGACAGGAGGGGACAAAGACTGACATTAATCTAATGGGACATAAAAGGCGCGAAAGATCATAGAAAGATACATGGCATAAACTGAGGACTTTGGTTTAGGCCGAGCACGAATCATCCAATCTATCATCGTACGGGAAAAGTTGAAAGGGACGCAAAAATGCAGAAAGAAAAGAGCAGTGATCTCATAGTAGGTGACTTCATCAGTCGATCCCGCTTTCGGCAAGACCGAGGAAAAGGTAATACGATGAAGCTCATAAAAGTGATTATTGAGATGTTTAGCTTTGAGTTTTCGAGGATGGGCATTAGGAGAGCAAAGATCATCCTTGAAACTTTCCAAAGTGGTGTCACCGGGAAAGACGAAATCCCGGGCATCATCAAGCCGTTCCCAAGTATTAGGGTCGGGCAAACCAAGAAGATCGGTTAACTCAAAATCATCAAATGAGATGTCTACACTGGCAACACGTGAGTAGATACGATCGCGGTCATAAGTCATGTGACAATAGAACATTTGAATAGCATTCACAAAAATTGGTTCACGAATTGCAACAAGCTCATCGAGACACAAGTCACGAAAGTTAGAAAGATAGTGCGAGAGCACCGTGAACTTAATAGGGTGTCCAACAAACACACTACGATGACGAAATTCGACGAACAATGCATTAGAAGTATCCAACGACACAAAAATATGTTCATCGTATGTGTCAAAATTGAGAGGTGGAGGTGGCTTGAATAAGGGATGGATCATGCCATGAGGAGGAGGAGGAATAGATTATGGGTTTGGTTGAGGATGTGGTGGAGGGTTGGGTGTAGGATTAGTGGAGGATTCACCTACACTTCTCCTTGGTCTCTTTCCTCTACCAAGCAACCTAGGTGCCATAAATAAAATTGAGAGAAAGGAAGGATAAAAGATGATATACCTCAAAAAGAGAAACCTAAGATGGAAGAGAAGGATCCCAAGATTGATCTCCTTGAGTTTGGAAAGAAATTTCCCATGGATTGGAGACTTCTAGTGTTAGGGTTTTGAAAGAAAATAGTTTGGAGAGGTTTGGAGAAGACAATGGAGAGAAGAGAGAGAGATAGAGAATCTCGAGTTTAAGAGGGGTGGTCGGCTGGTCGGGTTGAATCTGAGCAATTGGATCACAAAAACTGAAGGCCTGAGAGCCACCCGAGGTTCTGGAACAAAGAGGCAGAACTCGGCCCGAACTCTGTGTAGGGGCAGAGTTCGGCCCGAGTTCTGGTCCCTTGGGCCAGAACTTCAAGCAGAAAAGAGGAATAAAATAGGTAGAAATATGACTAATGAATGGTCAAAAGGAAATTAGGAAATGCAATGAAGTTAGAAAATTTAAATGGGGCAGGTTATAAATAAAAATTAACAATATAATAAACAAGGAGTTATGACACAAATCAATATGGTGAAACTGCCATGGGATAGCTGCAGGGGCCAGATCCCAGCTAGCGGAAGTCCGAAGACTAGTGCATCGTATCGCTTAGGCTTTTACGCCTTGTTGTCAGAAGGACCCTTTCGGTTTGTACCCAAAGCAAAGTCATCATAGAGAATCGTGACATAATCGATATTTATGCGGGCTAATTTAATGAATAACCGTTTCATCTAAAATTCCTAATTCACGACAAAGAAAATTGAATCGCTCATCAGATAGTGGTTTTGTAAAGAAATCGGCCAGCTGATGTTCAGTGTCAATAAATTCTAAGTTAATAATGTCATTCTGTTGATGATCACGCAAAAAGTGGTGACAAATTTTAATGTGTTTCGTGCGTAAGTGACATATAGGGTTCTTAGTAAGGTTGATAAGTGTTATCACAGAATATAGGAATGTGCATAAAAGATAGGTTGTAGTCTGCAAGGGTTTGCTTCATCCACAGAATTTGTGCACAACAACGACCAACTGCGATATATTCAACTTCTGTTGTGGATAGTGCGACAGAATTCTGCTTCTTGCTAAACCAAGAGAATAGAGCCTTACCTAATAAATGATACGTACCACTAGCACTTTTAAGGTCGACTTTGTATCCTGCGATATCAGCATCCAAATAACCAATAAGGTCAAAGGATGTGAATTTGGGATACCATAAGCCCACTGTAACAGTACCCTTCAGGTATCGAAAGATACGCTTAACGGCGGACATGTGTGATTTCTTAGGACTAGCTTGATAGCGAGCACACAGGCAAACACTAAACATAATATCAGGACGACTAACAGTTAAATAAAGTAGACTGCCTATCATACCTCGATACTTACGTTGATCCACAGGTTTGTCGCTTTCATCCGGTTCTAGTTTGGTTATAATAGCCATTGGAGTGCCAATTCGTTTAACATTGTCAAGGTTAAACTTGTCGGTATATCCTTTGTATACTTTGACTGATAGATGAAAGTTCCATGCGATCTTTGTTTGACTTGCAGTCTAAGGAAGTAATTGAGCTCCCCCATCATGCTTATCTCAAACTCGTTCTGCATACACTTAGCAAAATCTTGACAGAGAGTTTCATCAGAAGAACCGAATATAATATCATCAACATAAATTTGTACTAAAAGAATAGTGTCTTTGAAAATTTTTATAAAGAGTATAGTGTCAATTTTCCCTTTTGAGAAACCTTTATCTAATAAAAAGTACTTAGGCGTTCATACCAAGCTCTGGGGCTTGTTTGAGGTCGTAAAGTGCTTTCTTGAGTTTGAAAACGTAGTCGAGAAATTTGTGATTTTCAAAACTAGGGGTTGTTTTACAAAAACTTCCTCCTTAATAAAACTATTCAAAAAGGCACTTTTGACATCCATTTGAAAAAGTTTAAAATTTTGAAAGTTTGCACATGCACAAAGCATCCGAATGGATTCCAGTCTTGCAACAGGAGCATATGTCTCATCGTAATCGATACCTTCCTTTTGGTTGTATCCTTGAGCTACTAGACGAGCTTTTTTGCATGTAACTGATCCATCTTCATTTACTTTGTTATAAAAAATCCATTTAGTACCAATAATCGAATGATTAGCTGGCCTAGGAACAAGTTTCCAGACCTGGCTTATTTCGAATTGGTTGAGTTCTTCTTGCATGGAAGAAATCCAAAATTCATCATTAAAGGCTTCTAAAACATTTTTAGGCTCAATTTGAGAAATAAAAGCAGTGCTAGCAATAGAATCTCTTATGGATGAACAAGTACTTATTCTGTAAGATACCTCACCTATTACCAAGTTTTCTGGGTGTGACGGTTTGAACTCGAATTTCTTCGGTAGGCCTTCCAGAGAGTTGGCTTCAGGATTGGTGGTCATCGGCGTAGAAGTTGATGGTTCATCATCATCGTTAGGGATGGTAGCTGTACTATTTTCTTCACCAAAGGTAACATTAGTAGACTCTTCTAAAATCAATGAGCATTTGTTGAACACTCTATATCCCTTGCCCTTGGCAGCATTGACAAGAAAAATACCAATGTCAGCTTTGGCAACAAATTTGCCTAAGTTGTCTTTGGTGTTAAGGATAAAACAGCGACAACCAAACACTCTAAAATATGAAATATTTGGAGTTCTACCAAACCAAAGTTCATAGGGTGTTTTCTTCGAAATAGGTCGAATAAGCACCATATTTAAAATATGGCACGCTGTACTGACAGCTTCAGCCCAAAAATATTTCGGAAGTGAAAATTTATTCAACATGACTCTAGCCATATCGCCAAGAGTCCTATTCTTCCGCTCCACAACACCATTTTGTTGAGGAGTTCTAGGACAAAAAACTCATGATCAAAACCATTTGAATCACAAAACTTTTCAAAATCGGAATTTTCGAATTCGCCTCCATAATCACTTCGGATGCGAGTAATCATGTAGCCTTTTTCGTTTTAAACCTTTTTAGCAAAAAATTTGAAAACATAAATCGCATCACTTTTGTTTGAAAGAAAGAAAATCTAAGTGAATTTAGAAAAATCATCTACTATAACAAAAGCATAGAGTTTTCCACCAAGACTGGCTAATCTACTCGGACCAAATAAGTCCATATGCGATAATTGTAAGAGTCTAGTAGTACTTACAGTGTTTTTGGAATGTAATGAAGATTTGGTTGCCTTATTTAGTTCACGTTCGGCACATACCGTGTCCTTCTTGAGTGTGATATCTGGCAAACCTCTTACTAGATTCTTTGTCGATAGCCTGGATATAATATCCATATTGGCATGACCAAGATGCTGGTGCAACAACAATCTCTCATCCTTGTGGGCGTAGAGGCATCTTTCTGCACTGTTAGTATTTTTAGATAGATAGAAAATATAAATATTATCCTCTCTTATCCCTTCAAAAGCAATGTCTTCCGTTGACCTATCATAAATATGGCATTTATTTTGTCCAAAGTTAATATCATATCCATGATCAGCAATGTGACTTATACTGAGCAGGTTATGCTTTAACTCGATCACTAGACAGACATCCTTTATTACAGGAGAAGGGGGATGACCAATAGTACCATTACCTATGATGTAGCCCTTTAAATTATTACCGAAGAATATGTACCCTTCCCTCTTCATCGATAGTGATGCAAAAAGATTTGCGTCTCTCGTCATATGTTGCGAGCATCCACTATCGAGAATCCACTTACTTTTAGTTGGGGGAGGAAGGTCCACCTACATTACGAGTAGATGTGACCTTTGGTATCCAAGTTCTTGTGGGTCCTGAAATATTAGTCTTCAGTACCCATACATATAGATTGATATCAACTAATTTTTTAATTCTACACTGTGGTGAGATATGACCATGTAATCCACAGTAGGTGCAAGTAGCATGCCTATTTGTTTTGGGAGCAGGTTGATAGTAATGTCTATGTGCAGCATGGTGATAGTTGTATGGAACAGCAGGATATTGACTATATATAGCAATAGAATGATAGTTATTAGAATAATATTTACGTACATGTGGTTTATGTGCTGTATAGGAGTACGTGTACATGTAAGCATGTTTGCGTACTGCATGTGGGTGACGTGTTTTACTATTATGAGTGGTCTTGTGTTTTGTGTGTGTTTTGTGTGATTGGGTTTAAGGTTGAGAAACCTGTTTTTCCAATCTAATCTCTAATTTCTTAGAGGCAGCATGCAGTTCATTACACTTAGCATTTAAACCATCAATCTTAGCAATAGAGGTCTTGTGTTTGTTCTTTTCTTCAGGAAGCTCAGTGTTGAGTGCTGTGATCGCACGTGTTTTCTTTTCAATAAGTGCTTCGACATCATGTAAGCTTAACTTAAGCTTGGACACCTCATTAGTGACTTTCGTGGGTGGAGTGTCTTTAACATTATCAAGTAAAGAATGAAGATTTTAAATCTCTATTTCATAGCTTTTGATTTTCTCCTTGGCATGCTTATATTTACTAATGACTTTCTTATGGTCATTTAGTAAATCATTAAACGCATCGCCAAGTTCATCAAAAGTAAAGTCATCGAGAGTTTCGCTAGTTACCTTTTCGGATGTTGCCATTAGGCAGACATTAGCGGTGTCTTGAGGAGAGTGTTTTTCTTCCTCGGAATCACTTGCTTCGTTTTCATGCCAAATGCTAGTGTTGGCATACTTTCTTGAGGAAGGCTTCTTGTAGGACTTCTCATATAAGTTGCCTTTTTTTGCGAAGGGACAGTCTTTTCGAACGTATCCAGTCCTCTTACAGCCATAGCACGTTGGTTCTTCATCGTCGTCTTTTTGTTGTTCCTTCTTTCTTCGATTGAAAAGAAGAAACTTCTTGAAGTTGCGGACTAGAAGAGCTTGATCATCACCTTCAGAATTGTCGTCGTTAATATCTTCAGGATCAGCCCTTCGACGATGAGCTTTTAGGGCAATCTTTTTTGCCTTTAGATCAGGTTCGTCAAAATCTTTGAGGTCGAGCTCGTGGGTCATCAGCTTTCCCATCAAGGTTTCCATAGATATTGTGGTGAGATCATTGCCTTCTATGATAGTTGTTACCTTTGGGTTCCAAATCTTTGGTAGCCCCCTAAGTAACTTACGAATCTTCTCATAATTTGTATATTGTTTGCCAAGAGATGACAGAGTGTTGATGACATCAAGGAACCTTGTAAACATTTGGGTGATCGTCTCATTAGGCTTTATCTTGAATGCCTCGTATTCTTGAGTAAGACAACTTATTTTTGATTCCTTGACTTGAGTAGTTTCTTCATGCGTCACTTCTAGAAGCTTCCATACTTCGTGCGAGGTGGTGCATGTCGAGACCCTGTTAAATTCATTTCTGTCTATTGCACAAAACAAAGCATTAATAGCTCTAGCATTTAGACTCGCATGTTTCTTTTCCTCGTCGAAATATTTGTCGGTGGGTTTCTTGACGAGATCTCCATTGATAACTATTCTGACGAGCTTTTTGTAACCATAGGTGACAATGGTCCGCAGGTCGAAGTCTAGAGACTTGAGATAGAAACTCATCCTTGTTTTCCAATAGGTGTAGTTTGTTCATCAAATAGGGGTGGCATATGAGTAGACTGTCCTTTACCATGATTAGAAAACATAGGTTGTGTGGTTGCTATGGATCAGCTCTAGGAAGTTAGTCCATGTTGAGAGAACAGAGCTCTGATACCAATTGAAGTACAGGTAGGCAACTCTAGAGGAGGGTGAATAGAGTTTATAATAAAAATGATTAATTAAAACTTAAACTCTTTTTATCAACAAAATAATCAGAGAAAAATAAATGTAGAAATAAAGTAGTCAAAGAGCAAGCACAAACATAGCAAGATTTTTAACCTGGTTTTCCTCGTGGAGGACTAGTCCATGCCTAAGAACTCTAGCTCAGGATTGAAATCTACTGCCTGTAAAATAGGGTTACAACCACATGTCTTTTCACAGAAGAGCATGCCAAATTTCTTTCAATGATCGATGTGGCAAAACTTGGACTTTTCCAAGTGACTTACAACTTGTTGCACTTCAAACTTCTAGCTTAATCGTACTGAGCAACTTGGACGGTTGGGAAGTTTGAAAGCTAAGTTGTATGGGAAGGTAAAGCTCTTTAATATGTAGGCTATGTAAGAGAAGAAGAAGAGAAGATTGGATGGTTTGAAATAAAAAAATTCAAGGCTATTTATAGGGTTCTGGGTAGGCAGAATTCGGCCAGAATTCTATGTCCAGAATTCAAATTTTTGGCCGTTGGACAACTAGCAGTGATTAAATCCTAAAAATCAGCTTCCTGTAATTTAGGGACAGAGTTCGGCCCGAACTCTGTGTGGAGGCAGAGTTCGGCCCGAACTTTGTCTCCTATGGACAGAAAGTTCATAATGGACTTCTGGCTTGATAGGCTGTTTTGGTTATTTGCTAAGTGAACCTATAAAGGTTAAGTCTAGCCCAAAGTTGCTCAGTATGACCCAACGTACATTTGCCTATACTCAAAAACAGTAAAATTTATAGACTCCAGAATACAAAGTAGTAAATCTTCAAGCAGATGTTGTCTTGAACTGATATGATGAGTTGATCGATTTAAAGCTTGATGTGTCAAATTGGACTATAACAAATATTGTTTTGTTAATTGTCAAGATTAGGTTGACTGTGATCCGGTTTGGGTCAACACAAGAGGCCTCTGGTTTGAAACATGGAAAGGGGTCTCATGTACCTCTTTCTCTATGTCTTTCTGACAACCAATCTCGGGTTGGTTTGGGTTACTGGACAAACTCTCCATCTTGCCGAAGGAAATCTTCAAGAAGCAAGATCCAGACAAAGAACTGCAATATGGTGTCCTTTGAACCTGTGTCTGAAGAAGAAGTCTTGAATTGTACCAGGTCTGGGAACCCTTACCTAAAAGACTATTCAGAAGGTCAAAAAGACCCTGTTCCAGCTCTGGACGCTCTTCAAGTATCATCCTCCAATCCATCAGCTTCATCACCTCCGATAGAAGCAACTCTTCCCAAACTGACAACAGTCGACAAAGGAAAACAACCTGTCAGTTTTGACAAAGTATTGAAGAAGACTTCAATCTTGGGACTTGAGAAGCCGTATAACTTTGATATACTGGCTCAACTGGCTAATACTCCGGCAAGATTGTCAATATTTGAGCTACTCCATCTTTCAAAGGAGACTCGAGAAACATTGAGTAAAGCTCTAGCGCAAGCTGATACTTGTCTAGCACTTCTCAAGAAACCAGAGGATGAACCTATAACATGTCTTCATTGTCATAGTGTGATGGAACTGATGCTAAACATCACCTTTACACAAGACGATATGATGTTAGAAGAGAATCGTCATGATCGACCCCTCTATTTCACGGGGTATATGGATACCATGAAGGTTGATCGTATCCTGATCGATCCTGGGTCTGCGCTCAGCATCATGCCAAAGACTCTACTAGATGCATTGAAGATTCCCGTACACAATCTTTCGACCTCACGAGAATCCTGGAATTCAATCCTAGAAGAAGTGAACCTTTGGGAAAGATTCGCCTAAAAGTTCAAATAGGAAATCTTCGTACGAATGTTACTTTTTACGTGATCGACAATCACGGCTCTTACAATACTTTGCTGGAAAGACCCTTTCTGCATGAGCATAACATTGTACCATCCACTTTACATTAATGCTTGAAATATGTGGATGCCAATAGAGTAATTTAGAAAGAAGTAGCCAACATGAATCCTTTCAGGGGGGTTAAGACATATTTTACGGACTCTTGGATGTACAAAGAAGAGCTCATAAAAGTTGTATTGACAATGGATAGTGAGGAGGATCAGAAACATACTTCAAAAGATGTTCTCGTGATCCCCATCAAAGGACATGCTATTTGTCCTTCTTCCTCTCAGACATAGACCATACATCTTTTCTCTCATAACAAACAGCCTCCTGCTATGGAAAAGGAACAAAGGGAGCTCACCTCTTCTGATCCTCTTGTTATCGACCTTCTTCGTAACAAACCTCCTCCTTCTCCTTCTCTTCCTCTGGTTATCAACCTTACTAAGCCTTCTATGAAGGCTAAGAATCATGTTGTAAATGATGATGTACAAATCAATAAAGTAGCATCTCCTTTACAGTATACTGATGTCTTCTATTATACTCGATGTTATTTAAAAATGTTAGATAACTTCGAACCACTTGCCATAGGAGCAGTTGAAGCTTCCCGAAATGAAGTACTGCTCGAGCCAATGTTGGACTCCTTCTTCTTAGTTCCTTCCAGGAAGAAAGATGAACTTCCTATACTTTTAAATAAAGGAACGGAACAGAAGATCACACCCGATAGTGAAGAAGAAAATCACGATAACGGAAGACTTCAACTACGTCGTTATAGTCAGCAATCAAAAGATATCATTCAAAGAATGGGCTATGATTTTAAAGCTGGTCTCAATAGCAGCAAAGGAAGGGGAACTCCTATTTGTATTCCTACTCCAAAAGAAAAATCACAACAATACTACGGCAAAACGAAGCGGGGATTAGGATATACTTCACCAATTCTGACTCCAGAAGCCTCTGAATCTGAGGAAGAAGAACGATCTAACTCTTCTGGTTCTATATCATAGGATTCAGACACCAATGTAGGGCACGTCCATCGCGTGACTTTATTTTCTAATATGGTGACTACCGAGTTCTCGGAAGATAACGAAGACTTTGCCGAAGCTTCTGAATCTGATCCTTGGACACAAAGGATGGATACTCAGTGGGAGCTCCGCTTTGAGCAACGTGAGCCACCTACCGAAGATCAGTTGCTTCAAGTCAATATTAGAGATAAAACTTCTCCAAAACCGATATTTGTCAGCAAAAGCCTTCCTGAAACAGATAAAACAAAAGTTTTGGTATTTCCAGAGTCAGAGATACCCTTCCTCTTAAAACCTTCAATGAAGTCTATCCAAATCATCAATTCCATCTTTTAAAACCCAGCTATTTTAAAAGATATCTTTTTTTATCATAGATATCTTGTCTTTTTAGATATGATATTCTGTCTTTAAGTCCCAGCGGACTTAAATATCATTTATAGAAAAATGAGTTCACGTCCACATTACCTCAAAATTCTATTTTTTACATCCATAGATTCACGTCCATATTACCTCTGAATTCTATTATCCATATCAGCGACTTATCACGTCCACATTTACCTATGATAAAGTCATCTTTTGAATTGATAATATTCTGAGTTATATTTTGTTACGTCCACATTATCTCTGAACAGATATAATTAATATTATTATTTTCCTTTAGAGGATATGTCATGTCCGGTACCTCTGAACATATTCTCTTATCCTTATATATTACTTATATCTACTATAGGTATATAATAAGTAATAGAATCACAAAAAGAGCATTATTTTACTGCCATAATGTTCAAAATGTCAAAAAGAAAAGTACATCATTTTGAAAGGCAGAAAAATAAAAGATCCTGCAGACTACTTCATTGGGGAGGCTGAGTGCTGAGATCAATGATTAATCTTTTTAAATTCTTCACCCTCTCTACCCCGGAGTCAAGTACCCTTTGCCTTCAAAGAGCTCTCCCGGATTCTGGATCAAAAGGTTGAAGTATTTTTGCTCGACATTCCAATTCTGCACCTTCAGTCTAAAACAGAACATTCTGTTGTCTCCTCAGGTCATCTAATTAGCTCGCAGCGATTTGATGCATCTCCAATACTTCTTCTTCACGCTGTCGAGTTCCTTTAACTGCTTCTCGAAGCCGAGCTATTTCAATTTCTAGTTTTTTGAGACGAACTTGATATTCAGCTGCTTCTTTCTCCTTCTCTACAGCTTCAGTTTTATAACGTTCAATAGAGGAAGTTGTCTCAACAATGTAAGATTCCAACTCTGCAGAACATTGTGAGAAAGCTACCACGGAAGCTTCAAATTTTGCTCTTCGTATTTCAGCTTCACGAGCCATCACCTCGCACTCAGTATCTACGAGCTTATAGATGTTTCCTCTTATTAGATCTTTGTAAGACTTGATTGATTCTTCAAGTTCATTCAAAATATCATCTAAATAATTGACTCTATCTAGATCTCCAATATTGCAAATAGCTCTGATGATGAAAGAGGAAGGGCCCCTTACCAATTCATAAGATTGGTCTTTTTCCATGACCATTTGAATTAAAGGCTTTAGAGAAGTGAAGAAACATTAGTATAAGCTTCAACCACAGCTCTATTCATTGTTGAGATCCCCGGGGTAGCCACTTCTATTAGAATTCTTACTTTTGAAGTAACTGGAGGTTGTACACCAGGGGATCCGAGTACTGGCATCATAGAAGAGCTCCCCTCTCCAGTTTGGGCCCCTATATCCAGAGGAGCCATAGTCGAGTTGAAGCTAAACGTGGTCGATGCAACTTTCGCCAATGTCACTACAGGACCCACTGTATTCAAGATGCACAGTTATTACATATAAATTACAGGAAATAAGGTAAATAAAAGTCAAAATTTTACCTGATCTTGGCAATACATATAGGGTTTCACGCGACATGTCCAAATCAGAGCGGAGTCTGGCCATGGTCATTTCAGATACAGTTGTCTGACTACTCCCAGCGTCAGAACCGTCTGACAAGAAACACCTACTTCTGACCCCTGATTCTGTTGGTTCACTTGGGGCAATCACTTCTGCATCCTTGACTACAAAAGCTTGATAGATGGGAGTTTGAACCTCTGAAGTTTCAGTGTTGAGATTTTTATTGATCCCAACGTCTACAGAGGCCGTGAACTTATTTTCATGATCTTCAGCTTTATCCTGGCTTTTAGGTTCATTAACTTTTGGACTTGAAAGCAATTTTTCAACAATAAGATGCTCTTCACCTTCAACAATGGTAGGGTATTCTTCAATTGATCATGCTTGATTCGGCGGGATTTCTGCCGAAGTCTGGTCTCCTTTAACGGTGCTTGTAGAATCATCTTCAAATGCATTGCCGTAATCACAGTCTGCAAGAGCCGCTATCATTTCTTGATCCTCTTGATAGTGACTGGGAGCTTGGGGTACGGAAGGAATAGTGGCATATGGATTGGATTCTGTGGAAGGTAATTCCTTCTCGGGGAGTGTAGACTTTGGGACTCCCGGGGTTGGAGATGACATCATAATTCCCGCAGCAGCTAACACAGTCACGAGAATCGTCATTTGTGTAACTATGGGCCTTGAAACCCCTTCTGTAATGATTGGAACTAGAGTACTAACCTCTGAAGATAAAAAGAAAAGGGGGGAATCAGTGTTAATATGTTACGCGATCAAAATCACATTAAAAGAATATTAAAATTTACCTGGCGAAAGTGGTATATCTTGCGAAGACAAGGTTTCTTGATGATCTTTTGGAGACACTAATTATCTCCTTTTGGTCTTGCGTACGAGAGGTGTTTCAGGTTCTTCTTCAACCTCATCAAGGTCAACTGGTACATTGGGCTCGCTAATAATCTCTCTCTCGACAACTGGACCGCTTCTTGGAATTGAAGGAGTTGCCTCTCCTCCTCTAGAAGATGCTTCAGTATGTATCTGTTTTGTTTGGGACCGCGTGGTCCTGGTGGTTGGCTGCTCTGTAATGACCAGTGTAATCTTCTTTCTCTTCCCTATAGCTATAAGAGAAGAAGGAAGATCATGAGGATGAGAAGGGGCTGATGATTCTCTAGTCTTTCTTTTCCTTCCAAGTCCTTTCACTGGGGACTTCTCCTTTCGTATCTTCAAAGATACATCTAGGGGTACGTTGACTTCATCATGAAAACCAACGAGACAGGCTTCTAGAGGTTCATCAACGGGTTTTTGATTCTCTTCATCTGTGAAGAAACGTGCAGTGTGAACTCCAGCTCCTGAAGGTCTACCATTGGCAAAGCTGCCAGCCATATTGAAGTTCTCAGTAAAGGTGTTGGCTGAAGTATACAAATTTGCGTATGTACATAACATACGCGGGCCCATATGAGGCATCGAAAACATGGCCTTAGTCCCTCTTGTATTATAATATCTCCAAGCCTTAGCACCATCAATCAAGAAACCTCTGGCTTGAAGGCAAGTAGTGGTATTTTCCACATGGAGTTGATCATAACCAAACTGTCGAGCAAATCGACTTGGTAAGTACGGTTCTAGAAAGCATTCGCCTTCAAACCTGTAAACTAAATATGAAGGCCGAATTGTCTTCAACCACGTGAACTCAGTCGAAGACAGACGGAGAGATGCTGCTTCTAGGTCCATAAGTTAGGGAGAGAGATTCTTATATCTTGGAGGAGAATAAACACATTGAAATCTCCATCCGGACCCTCGGTTTAAAGCTCTTCGGCATTCTGAAAATGCATTGATGTTCCATCGAGCGTTAGAATACCGCCTGATGAAGTCACCGCCGACTGCACCCATATCGGGGTCCATCAAATCAGGATGATGTAACAGCAACCACCCAAATAGATACGTTTATGGCATTTCGGTACGAGGGAAGGCATCCTGAGAACTTTTATCATACACCATGGTGTCTATAGCTGTCAAGACGGGCCGACGGGGTGGGCCGGCCCGTAACCCACCATAACCCACCATTTGGCAGGACAGGGCGGGCCGACCCACCATTTTGGCGGGCTGAAAAAATTCCAACCCAGCCCAACCCACCAGCGGGTTGCGGGCTAGGTGGACTGGCCCGCTTAATTTTTTAATATTTTTTAATTATTGTTTAGTTTCTTAAAAGAAAAAAAAATCATATATATATAATATTTTCTACTCACTCTCATATGCATCAAATTACAAGTAAAATACAAAAAATATTATAATAGTAAATATTTCTTTAAAACACCTTTATTCATGTAAATAAATGACCAAATTTAATATTTTATACGCATTACTTGTATTAAATGAGAATTTTTATCATTTATAATACATATCTCATTTATGTGCTAAATAAAAAATTAAAATTTTTATAAAAAACTATATGGCGGGCCAACCCACTTGGCCAGCGGGCTATCCCACCACGGGGCGGGCTACTAGCGGGCCAGCCCACCTGGGCCTGCCTGTTTGGTGGGCTCCTAAATGCTCGGCCCAACCCACCTTTTTATCGGGCGTGGCGGGCCGGCCCAACGGGCTTAGCCCATTTTGACAGCTCTAATGGTGTCAACAAAAGAACACAAGCCTGCATTCAAGCGACATTACCAAAAGAAGATCCATCTTGTAGCCGAATACTAGACGTACTACGGCAAATAGCACACCTCGATGGAATCGGTCAACGGTACTGGCTCTAGGTATCACAAATCGCCGTAACCATAAAAAGAGGAAACCCGCCAGCTGGGCTTCTGGAGACATCGTTCTATAACCCTATCTGAGATAAATTTCGATTTTAGTACCAGCAGTAAAGGAGTACCAATCTATATCCAAGATATTATCATGGTGCTTAGTTTTCTCTATCAATTTTTCTGTCGCTGAGGTCGAGCGGTCTGAAGAAACAAGGATTGCAGGCTTGACTTTCAACAATCTTTTCTTCATGGGAATACCCGAGAAACAAATATGGCAGCCATTTGGTAATGTAGCAAGTCCCTTTGGAAGCACTTTTGTAATAAAGGGAAATCAGATAGTGGCATAATAGTTCTTCGAACACAGCCACCATCTTGGGGTTCTCTGCTGAGAGATTATCCAACTCCTTATTCGTTGGTACATATTCTTCATAGGGATTTTCACCCATTGGCAAATGTGAAAGATACTTCATTTCATGAAGAGCGAAGCCGATCTTCCCGTATGGTATCAAGAAGGTACCGGTCCTCTCATTATATGTTTCAACCAAAGCCCGAAACATATGAGCATTTGGACGAAAGCCATGAGCAGTGGTCCAAATCGGATCATAGATATCTAATTCAAGGAGTTTATCTTAAAGTGATCCAAAACCCAGACCACTACGCTGTTCCAGCATTTCATATCAGGATTCACTAAGCCTGTTAAGCGCATAGCCTGATCTGGGTAACTTCCTTCAGCCTTCGCAAACATGTTTGCGAAAATAGGTACTCGGACAGGAAGCAACATTGATGAATATTCAGGTGGTATACAGCTTGGTCTCAAACCTCTCAGATGGGAGCTGTATCTTTCCAAAGTACTATAGAACAAATCCTTGTTCTGTGGTCCCAATTTGTAATATATCTTTCTGACTCTGTCCTGTTGAATTGGGGTTAGGTCCCATACCATGCGGCGAGGATAACTAGAAAATGCATACCGAGACAAAGACAGGTGTCTCGGCATTTCTGGGAGGTATATGATTCTATCCCCACATTGATAAAATCTATCTTCTTTTTTTGCTTTGGGCTGGGATGTCTTCTTGATCGCCTCTCCAAATAAGAAAGCTGCTTTCTTATGGACAATATTATCCAGACTTTCCAAAGGTTCGTCATTCATTAAGCATAATAAAGTAGAATTTTCCTGAGATGCAAGCATAGCTCTTTGAGACTCAGGAAGATCATATTGAAGATATTGAACGTAGGATAAGTCCTTCCAGTACTCCAACATGTTGAATGCCGAAGCATAGATTTTAGCATTTGGATCTTCTCTGAGATCAACTATATAAAGAAGAGTAAACAGAAGTTAGTCTCGAAAAGTGCCTGATTCAATGAAGCAGAGTATACAACATCATAGGTTGTGCCACATCTGTGTTACACAACAATGTATGTTGCGCTATACCTGTGTTGCGCGACATTATGTTTTCTGCCACATCTGTGTTGTGTGATATTTTGAGTTGCGCCACATCTGTGTTGCGCAACATTTCTACCGAACATCATCTGTGTGACGCAACATCTCAAGTTACACCAAACTGATTGCACAGAATCAGAAAGCATAAATCTAGAAAAGTCGCACAACACAGTTCGTAAAAAGAAAAAATTGTATGAATGGCAACCAAACCCTAAAAAGGGGAGGCGCAAGGCATGAAGTGTGCCTAACTCTAAAAAGAGGATGCGCACGTTGTACAAATGAAACCAAAACCCTAAAAAAGGTTTGGTCAATTCTTGATTCATGGTCAAATAGTCACCTTCCATGGCCGGGTTGGTCGTCTCTCGTCGAGACGAAGGAGGAGCATACTGAGGTGCGCGTGTGGGTAGAACGCGAGAAGAAGACTCGGCAACACTCTTTTCCTTCTTGACAGCAGATCTCCTGGGCGCCATTTGATGCTAGTCAAAGTTTGAAAGAAGAAGATGAGAGAGTTTTACTTTCGATAAAAAAGTTAAAAGTTCTCTTAGACGGCTATTTATAGGTTTGTAAACAAGGCTGAACCGCACAACTTATGCTGAGGAATCGGGCTCGAGTTGACTGGCGCAATCTAAACAAAACTAGTATAATTCAAAGTATTTCAAAATTTTGATGTATTTTCAAGTTTCAAAAACTTTAAAAGGGGTCTTGTAGAGCCTGAAAATTAAGAGGCGCCACTCATTAAAGCCTTCAAACATCTGATGGTGCCAAACCAATCAAGTTACGCCGGATCATCAAGTTGTGCAGCATCAAACTGCTCCAACGCCAGATTGTGTTGGAGTCTGGGTGCGCGAAGAGCCACGTGGTGCACTTCCTCGAGAAGCTATAACGACATCATCATTTCCTGACAACTGACAGCACGGAGATTAAGAAAAATCTATTCGAATCCTGCGCAATGCGGCGTTCGAGGAGATTTTATCAGCATATAATTAATACTGACAGCTGGTTCGCACAAGTCACTGAATGGCACGAAGATTAAACAGTACAACACATAAGACCTAGTCAAAAGGTGCTAGTCATTGAGTTGCGCCTATGCGCAGCCTGATAAACTGGCGCCAGTTGATCAACTCTTATTTTAAGCAGGGTGACATGGCGCGCAAGCCATCAACTTCGTAGAGCGTGCCCTCTACACTGCCCACGACCACGCGTATCTCAATTAAATAATGCTACGCATCTACAGCAGTTGGTGCAAACCACTCGCGCAGGTTGTTATATTGCGCCCACACGCAACCTGATGAAACCTGCACAAAGTGATCAAATGTTGTTCAGAACAGAGTGACGTGGCGCACAAGCCACTAACTTCGCAGAACGTGCCCACTACATTGCTCACGACCATGCGCATCTTAATCAAAGGATGCCACATGTCTACAGCAGTTAGCGTAACCATTCGTGCAAGTGAACAAGAGGCACGCAACCTGAAGCACGTGCAATCCAGAATAACTACTAAATGGTTATTTCATCAACTCTATAAATAGAGTTTCAAATCATTCATAAATCATCAAGAGTGATCATAATCTTCTACAAAGTGTTGTTACATCCTCAGAGGCTCGTGTCTTCGATATCATATAGTCCAAAGGATAAAGTGATCATCTTCTGATCAGATTTCCATAGTTGTACTTTTCCAAAAATTATTTGTACTCCTGTACTCTTTTTCTTAGTTTGTAATAAAACTTTTTGTTCTTTGCAAATACGAACGAGCTACAATATAAATTCCTTTTCGAACATCAGTAATTCTTTTCCATCATCTCGTATAATCCCACTTGTTTGTTCAATATTCCAACCAACTAATAACATAATAGATGTTACCAATTATAACTCGAGAAATTTTCCATAATCGTTCCAAAAAATTTCTGATGTATTCAGACTTAGTTGTATCAAGAATTCCTTTCAAGTTCTTTGTCATTCATGCCACCCAAGTTGATAAATCCTATAGCCATATTTCATTTCGATACCCCGATTCGTATCGATCAAATCTTGTACTCGTTATTGTTCGCATCCATACACTTGTTCATGACTCGTAAATTTCTCGATCATAATCCATCTTCTAAGTTGTACCATTCTTCAAATTATACCATCATTCTAGTCTAGTAACATTTCTCGATGTACTTTAAACATTTTCTCATATTGGTCAAGCCAACATATTATGTTCTCGCATAAGAAACTCTCATATCCAACAACATTAATCCCGAGGGTCATTCCTATTCACATTCGCTCTCGTCAATCTCGGCTACATGCACTATCCCATTCCGCCGTACACCTATTCTCAATTCTTATTCGATCAATAAAATTATTCTGACTGTCTCAAGGCACTACCATCAATTTACGCAGCTCAATATTAATCAACCAAATCCAACCAGTTCTAACAATTTTCGGTATTCTGAATAAAGGCAACCAAGTTTTCGAAAACAACCTGATCCGTTATCCCATCCAACATTTTAACATCAAAATTTTCCAATCTCCATTCCATTCCAAATTTTACTTCCCAACATATCTCACACATTCCGACTATACCCATGCAACATCAATAGGGACATCCTACGGGTTTCCAACAGTCAACTTAGTATTCAGTCAAATCTCTACGGCCAACTATTCTAAGCTAAACCAAATATTTAGCTAACTCATCTGAGATGGATAGCTAATAAAGACATACTTATCTCTTATCTTAGAGGCAACCAATTTTATGAACTTATTCCCAACAGTCATATCATAGGGACAACTCTATCTTATCTCAGGGACAATCTGACCAACTTAGGGACGTGGGACACCACCCCAATCTTATGAACTTATTTCCAATATGGAAAACTAAAATGACATAGCTAACTAATTCGAAACATAGGCAACCAACCGACACTCTAGGCAACCAACCGACATTCTAGGGTCAAGTCTTTCTACTCGTACTCATACTCGAGCCATACCCAACGAAGTCATTCTAGACTTACCCCCCACAGACAAAATCTATCAAACAATTCTCTCCCATAATTCTATCCCACAGTTCTTATGGGTCAATCCCAAAGCTATCATATAAAACTTCTCAATTGAATATCGAAACTTTATATTTCCACTTGCATAGACATAGCGTCTGCTCAATCCAACTTGCATCCTCATATCGTACTCAAATTATCTATTCAATCGGGTCAACTATATTCTGAGTCATAATCTAACATTGTAATCTTAATAATTTATCACTTACGATCTCTTTCCTATGGTCTTTATGACATATTGATTTCCCACATTTTTAGATCATCGATACGGTCTGTACTCTTTTAACCAACAAAATAAGGCAATTACATAATCATATTTCTTCCAAAAGCATCCTTTATGAATTTTTGCTAGCACCCAACACGATCATATCTTAGCAATTCTTGTTAACCATCAATATTCATTTTGTATCATCTCCCTGTGATTCCATAAGAAAATTTACTATTCATGGACCGATCTAATTTCTATGGCACCAATCATCTAGCATTCTCAAGTACAACTGCACAACGTGCATGGCTATCTATTTCCTGAAATTCATTCTCTAACTTTTCGGTCGATGCAACTCTTTGCAACTTCTAAATCATTCGCAACATCCTGATAAGCACCTAACATCTCCATCAATTCTGTCGATATCCAACATGCAATCTTATCTACTCAATTCAAACATCATTTTATATTCGGTCCATCTTATTCTTCCAAATCTTTTGTTAGCAACACCACACCATCGTTACTAAGCCTACAATCCTTTTACCCAACTGATTCAAGTAACGCTTGAATCTGTAATTCGTTTCCTTCCCAACTAAGGAATTTTTCATATTCTCAATTCTCTTATTACCCAACATAATGCTAACAGTCAAAGTCTAGCGATGGTTCATCCGAATACATCAAAATCTCGCAACGGGTCATCCGAACTTAACAATCAAGTAACACGCCTAGCCGTCATGTATCAATCGTATTCTCAGCTACGATTCGATACTACCCAATACCTTATAGGTAAAGCAATCACTAAATTATGAACACGTCAAGGGTCATCTTATCTTTAAGAGGGTAAAGCCATATACCACTCAGAGCTCAAACCATACTCGACATAATATTCCTCTTCGCACCAAACCAACGTCCAATATAGATTATCTATCCTGTAGTGGTTATACTGACCACAATTATCGACTCAAGATTCTGTCGATTCCTTTTCACTGAACTCCATGCACATTCTGTTCCAACAAACCATGCCATCACCCACAGTCGATTGCTGCATAATAATTGACTTCAATAAATCCCATACGTAAGACATCCAGCATACATCACAAACTTATTATCACATCACATCATTGTTATTCATTTTGGTATCTTCTAGAAATTCAATAAAGTACGCATAACACAGCCCGTATATTTAGACTTATTGTATGGAACACCCAATAAGCGGCTAGAAGGATCAACGAACTTTCAATCAAGGGAACAACTTAGAATAGTTTGGAAGCAACATGTAATAATCGCGAAAGCACGATGATTCATCATAGAGGCAACTTTGAGTTTATCGCAGAAGTAACTTTGATTCATCGCGGAAGCAACTTTGAATAATCACGGAAGCAGTCTTTAAATCATCACGGAAGCAGCTTTGAATCATCTTAGCAGCAACATGGATTTAAAACAAATTGAATAAGAATCCAAGGACGTAAAGCCGTGCTCTGATATCATTATGTCACGCCCCAATTGTTTGCCATAAAATATAAAAGAACAGAACAATTATCGGAGGACCGGACTTTTACTTCACAATACAAACTCGCTTGTACAAAGAAAGCCTAGGGACGAAAGCCTAGGTACAGCAATCTAAGTACAATTATTTATTTTAGATTCTAGGGGGTGATGATAGAAGCTTGGAAAAGCGATGGCCGCTCTGCCTTACTCCTTGGACAATCGGGTGCAGCTTTGGCTCTGTAGAAGAACTGTTTGGCGTTGGTGAAGAAATGCTCTCCTTTTGATCTCTGTATATTCTCTCTCTGGCTCTCTAGATCTCTGTCTCTCTTTTTTTTATTAGAGAATCTCCTTCTTTTGCAAGGAAATAGCACCTTGCTATTTATAAGAATGGGGGGCATCACTAGGGTTTGCAATGATTACCCATTCTTGAAAGTCGGCGGTTAAGGATGACTGAATCTGGGCCGTTTATCTTGAATATAAGAGATTTGAGCAATTAATATAATTGCATCAAATCTTTTGTGGGTAATTAATGATGATTGACATAAATCCTTCTGATTTGTCATGCCAATCTCGGATTTCCCGCCACGTGTCATTGATTTGCCTGATTGTAAATGATCTGATTTGATCCCAATATTTTATTAGAATTTGTTGATGGATATCGATCCATTTGATGCCACGTGTCCCACTATCATGCCACGTGTCTTAACCATGAGCTATTGAGGAAATCTGAGCCGCATGAGGATTGCTTCTTATTGAGCCGCATAAGGCTGGCCACGTGTCAAGGTTGCTTGGGAGTGGCCCATGAACATTCGAACCGCATAGTGATGATATGAGCCGCATGAGTGTAGGCGGCCGCATAATGGGTAGCTTCTTCGTGAGCCGCATGGAGATAGTCTTCGTGAGCCGCATGGGGTAACCTCTGCTTGAGCCGTATGGGACAGCTTCGGCCTGAGTCGCATGGGGTGGTCTCTGCTCGAGCTGTATGAGACTGTCCACGTGTTAAGGTCGCCTGACATTTTCTGGATCTCAGGAGATCGTATCAGAGATTTCCTTCGTTTTCCTAGGAGTCCGCCATTATGAGGGAGTCATAATTGTATCTTTGTGTCAGAACTGTCACCTTGTCAGAGCTGTCAGCCGTCAAGGCATTTAACACAGTATACGTCAAAGGAAAGAGCCTTTTGTAGGCCACGTGGCTCCTCTCTGAGCCGTATGGAACTTATCGAGCCGCATAGACACTTCAGCCACATGAATCCATTTTCCGCATGAGCTCTCTGAGCCGCATGGGGCTCCCTGGCCGCATGGACCTTTCTTTCTTCTTTTTCATGCTTCTACAAGACCCCCTTCAAAGTTTTCAATTTGCAAAATTGAAATACTTTGAACAAGAAGCATGGCTATGTATAAATTCTTCTGGCCGCATATGATGTCCTGGCCGTATGGATGTCTTGGTCGCATGGATGTCTCGGTCGTATGGATATCTCGGCCGCATGGATGTCTCGGCCGCATTAAGTTAATTAGCCGCAGGGACTTTCGGGCCACATAGCTCCTTGCCACATGTGCGTGTCTTTAATTGCCTCAAATTCGTTTTAGTGCCGTCTTTAGGGGAAATCCCAAGGGTCGGCTCATTAAATCTTCGGATTTTATGCCCTGGGTGAATCTCCTTTATGAGAGAGGAGACGAAATCCGAGGAGTCGGTTTCGTCTTTTTCGAGGCGTTTATTAGTCAACGTGTCCCCCCCTCTTGTCCTCCTATAAATAAGAGGAGTTTAAGAGAGAAAACTTCTTTACTTTCTCCTTTACTTCGAACCTTCTCTACCCCGATTGTCATCCTCTTCTTCGATCACTAATGGCTCCCAAGAAGACAGTTGCGGCGAAGGGTGAGAAGGCGCCGTCTTCGTCTACTGCGGCGGCGAAGGACAAGAAGACTGCTTCTACCTCGACTGCGGCTGCTCCTTCGTCGGCCGTCGTGACCGCAGTTTATCCTGACGTCCATCCTTCTATTGCTGGTAAGGATATTATGTGAGTCTAAAGAACCCTAACTGCTACGGCTACGTCGCATGCTTTATGCACGAGCCTTTGTGAGCCGCATGTTCGTCCTATGGCCGAGCTGTGAGCCGCATAAGAATAGCCACTGTGACCGCATACGCGCTTCGCCAACGAAGCCGCATAAGCTACGCTGAGCCGCATAAGCTACGCTGAGCTGCATAGATTCGCACAAATTTGTGTATCATGTTTGTCTGTGTGAACCTATCCGAACCCTGAGGGTCCTATGAGAGCACTGCCGCATGAACCTTCACTGAACGGGGCCGCATAAGTGTTCTTCTGAGCTTTAGCCGCATGAGGCTTCATTAATTTGGAGCCGCATAAGTGTTCTTCTGAGCCGCATGAGGCTTCCTTAAGTTGGAGCCGCATAAGCTCGAAAGCACCCATTAGTTCTTTTTGTCCATCTTTTTAACTTATCTTTTTCTATCTTCTTCCCAGTAAATTTGTCGGTTAATGCTGCTGGAGAACTCCTGGTAGGTACTGCCCAAGCTGCTCTGGGCTATAGGTACGACCATATAGTTAGGCATGTGGCGGACCAGTTTTCCAGTGACGAACCTCCGGCGAGATTGAATGCCCTCAAGAAACAGCCTTTCTATTTTCTTAATGCTATGATGAACTCGGGAAAATTAGAAGGGGAATACTTGAAGCCCGCATTCTTCTTTGGAGACGCCTTGACTGTGAAGAACAGTCAGGTTCTGGAGGTGTCAGAGAACTGGAGTTTTGTTTCTAATGGGATGGCGATCCGTATCCCCCAAATGGAGCGTCAGTTCCCGCTATCTTGGTTTAATATGCTCCCACTGGACCGGAAGATGGAAGAGTCTTTAACTCCTACCCGAAATGGGATGTTTGTGGGAGACATCCATTATAACAATAGCATGAAGTCAGTGTGCGCGGGCAAGGTGCACACAAGCCGTTCTGTGTTGGGGTTGGCCCCGGGTACTTTCTTGAATGTGTCGGGTCCTAATTTCACGTTTTCTACAGCTGACACTTTTGTGAACCAGCTTGTTCGGAAGGGCTCCTATCCGATTGGCCGGTTGATGCTCCCTAGTTGGGTACATCCCATTCCCTCGTGGACCAATTTGTCTGTGTAGATCTTGCGGAAGTATAAGGCCTTCCTGTGTGAGATTGGTCTTTACCATGCTATTCGGGGCACCAGCCATGGCCTGCCCATAAACAAGAGATTATTTATATCTCTGCTGGAGATGTATAACCGCCGTACGAGGACCTTCTATACACCCGTAGGGGAAATGAGACTTGCGCTCCATGAAATGCACGCGGTCTCCAAGCTTCCTTAGGGGGACGAAGCTTTTGAGGCCTATACTCCAACGAATGAGGAGTTCGAAGAGTTGGAAGGACGGTATCCAGGCTTCGTGGCTCTTTATCAAGCGATATTGTGCCACTATAGCACATGTCATCAGATAGCCAAAAAGGATAGCAGCTCGAAAGGGAATGCTCCCCACACCAAGGACAGGGTGCGCTATCTCTTCACGACGGGTGCCTCAGGTCGAGTTACTTCCCGACGTCCTCAATCCCGGGACACGGTTAAAGCCTTAGTGTCGTCAGCTAAGAGGGTGGCCACCACTAGTGACAGATTCGGGAGTCAAACTGACTCTTTTTGGTTATTTTTATCAGGATACCCAAGAGTTGTCAGAGAAGGCGCTCCTGGCGAGATTCTTGATGATATGGCTGCAAAATTGTGTAGTCTCGGGAGGAGCAGGTTCTATCGAGAGGATCAGTCGCAATTTCATCCTTCCGGCTGTGAAGTTAGTTTTGCGAGTCCGGCTAGCTCTCCTTCCGGCCATGGTGTGCAGCATACACCGTGGCCTTCGCATTTTCACATCCAAGGTCATTGCCCACGATGTGACAAAAGATTTTGAACAGACTAAGCTGCCCTATCATTATCTGATGGGGTGGCTGTCGATGCATTATCCGTCTATGATGAGACCGGGCTCTGAAGATGGCATAACTGATGACGACACTTTTATCTTCCGCTATCGTAATGAGTCTTGGAAATTCGAGACCATGTGTGCTTGCCGGATGGCACTGGCAAGGGCAGATATGTACAACATTTTCGTATCTGTCCCTCGTTTTGCTGCTGAGGAAATAACGGCTGTCTATCTCGACGATATTGGGCCCCCTCAACTTCTGGACGACCAGATGCTTTTGTGGCTGCATAACATCCGTCCCGCTCATCTGGTGTATCGCAACCGTAATACTGTCTTTCTGGAGCCTTATCTGTCTAGCAGGTTTGCCAGGCAGTTTGGATACAGTCAGCTTTTTCTAGACAGTCCCAGCTCTTGTCTGGGTTATGAAGGTAGCCTTCTTGACGGCATCAGGGCCTGGCAATACTATGATACATTCCATACCCGTACCATTTTCTTAGTCCCTGCTATTAATGCGTCAGTAGAGATCTTGTATATGGCGGCTCAGTACCACGTCATGGCAAATAAGCCTCATGTCGGTTTTAATCCGGGTGCCAGTTTTATTGTTGGTACCAGCCTGGATGAGAGTTCCCAGGGGGCCAAGATGAGGAAGAGGAAGAATAGAGTCGAAGTGCCAGATTCGGACTCCGTTGTTGCAGATGATGAAGACAACGAGCATGATGGAGATGACTATTCCCTTCCGGTGGCAGATGTAGGGGCAGATCAGCAGCCTATTTTGCCAGATGAGATGGTGGTAGATCAGCCATCCGTTGCGCCCGGCCCTGCACGAAAGCGTAGCAGGCAAATTTTTCCTGTTGGCGGTATTCCTCGCTTCCGAAAACTGGCTGTGACCAGACACCGCGAGCTAACTATAAAGGAAAGAGGCGAGGAAGTTGACCCCGCATCAGAGGTAAATAAGTTACTACCGGTTCTTCCTTTCTTCTAGCTTTGATTTTAATCATCTTCCTTCCCTCTTGTAGGTGTCAGAAGAAGAAGACTCTCAAGTTGCCGAGGTCGTGACTCGGGATGACGGGGGATCCGGTGAGCCTGTCCCTAAAATTGCTGAATTCTATCAAGATAATTCTGATCGAGTTGCCTCTCCCTTCGAGGTGGCTGGGACGGAGGAGCCGGCCAATTTTAACTTGGAGATTGCGGGTGAAGAGACCATGCCAGCCGCGAACGAGCTGCAGCCTCCATGCTCCTCTCCTGGTAAGATAAGCCAAATCTTGACTTGCGAGGAGGCCTATCTGCTCTATCATCACATCCTTCGGGTCACGTCGATTGATTATTGTCATGGACATGCAGGTCCTGCCTCTCCAGTGCCGAGGATGGACATTGTTGAGACAGACTCTGCCGAAGGAGCACTGGCAGAGAGGAGCGTACCCCCTCCCCTTCCGGCTCGTCTTGATGGGCCTCCTGCGAACTCGAGTTCGGCAAGTCCGGTGATGGGACAACCGGGGCAGGAGACGATGGTCCTTGTGTCCTCCTCTGCTCAGGCGGCCCCGAGAGTCGACCTCTCCGCCCTGCCAAGTTTCCAGGCTCTCCGGGTGGCAGAGGAAGAGTTAACCGCTATCCGTGCATCGTTCTGCTCGAAAGTTGCCCTCCTGGTGGCAAGTTCTAGCACAACACCTTCGATGTTGTCGGCCACGCTTCCTCTGACGCCGTCCTCTACAGAGGTCCTCGACGAAGCGTTACAGGACGTGGTCGATAGCTTTTAACGTCACTTGAAAAGGGGGATAGAAGCTGCTGTGGAGAGAGGGACCTCTTTCGTCTTGGCCCGGCAATGCGCCCAGGGTCAAATTGATATCCTTATGGCCCTTCCCGGTGGGGTAGGGGTGGCTGCACTTCTGGAGGCAAAATTGCTGGAGACAGATCAGCTGGTGGCCCAGCTTCATGTACTGCGACAGGCTGATCTGTCTGCTACTATAGATCAGGAGCGCGGTTCCCTCACAACTGCTATAGAGAAGGCGAGGGCTGCTCAGGATAAAACCAGGCCGGCCATACTGAAGGATCTCCGTACTCTGTCTGATCGATATGATCAATTGAGCCATGAGAGTGAAGATGTTACAGTTCGGGAAGCGAATGCCTCCCGTGGGATTACTGACATACGGGAGCAGATCCTTAAGCTTCAGAGAAAGTTAACTTTCTTTGAGTCTGAGCTTGAGGCTACCCGTATCGACAGGGAGCTAATTATCCAGGAGGCTGACAAAGTCAATCAAGCTTCGGCTGACCTGGAAATGGCTCTGAAAAAGTTGGACAACGACTGGCGGGCACTCATGGACCTGGATAATGGGGAGCGGTTGTCCCAGGAGGCTGAGCGCCGAGCTAGGCAGAGGCTTGAGCGGGGTACTGCCTTGGTGAGAAACTGCCTCTTGGAATTGTGTAATGCCGAACTATAGTCGGCCTTTTCTTCTTTTATTTCTGTTCTCTTTTTCTTTTCTTTTTGAGTGGGACATGGTCCCCAAAATATGTAATGCTTTTTCGTTCTTCAAATAAAGAGTATTTTCTATTCTACCCTTTATTTGTATTGCTTGTTGTGCCTGTGGTATTATGGTGATGTTTGCCCCTCATGGAGGACTTGTCTGTGGACCTGTTACCCTTGGCATACCTTGGTTTTAGGTATGGATAACAAGTTTGATTGGGGATACCCAGAATGGTTCCGCAATAAGGTTGTTGTGGACGTTCCGAGTATCGGGAGAAAGAATGCCATGGAGCTGCAGGGCTCCCGTGGCATGATGAGGAATGAAGGGCCTTTGCTGAGAAATTCAGCACAGGACATTTTTGGGCCTATTACCCTTGCCGTACCCTGGGTTAGGATACGGACAATAGGATGAAATAGAACCAACATGCTTACTCAGAGGTAATGAGGACATGGCAAGCATGAGGGTTTTCTTATCGCAGAATCTTCTTACTCAGAGGTGATGAGGACATGGCAGGAGTGGACTCAACGGAGGATATTTGTGGACCCATTATCCTTGGAGTACTCCGGTTGTGGGTACAAATAATAAGTCAAAAGGGAATCAACATACTTACTCAGAGGTAATAAGAATATGGCAAGCATGAGGGTTTCTTCGACGGAGCCTTCCCACTCAGAGGTAATGAGGACATGGCAGGAGTGGGCTCAATGAAGGGGGTACGTAGAACGACTCAGAGGTAATGAGGACATGGAAGTTCTACGTAGAGGGGTGATTTGTTGTTGGCGGAATTGAGACGACTCAGAGGTAACATCGACATGGTCGTTTTAGAAATTTGTGGATCTGTTACCCTTTTTGTGTACTAGGAGTACGGGTAGTGAATCATGAGGAAGGAGCTCCTTCAGGAAGAAAGTTCAGAGGTATGGTCATACATGACTTTCCCCGAAAGGGTGACCGAGATGTAAGTTCAGGGGTACCAGCGGGTACATAACTCGACAATCTGGGAATTTTGGAATCAATGTTAGTTCAGAGGTACCAGCGGGTACATGACTCAAAAATCTAGAATATTATGAATATGAGTTCAGCGGCACCAGCGGGTACATGACTCGATAATCTGGAATATTATAAAAGTGAGTTCAGCGGTACCAGCGGGTACATGACTCGATAATCTGGAATATTGTAAGAATGAGTTCAGCGGTACCAGCGGGTACATGACTCGGTAATCTGGAATATTATGAAAGTGAGTTCAGCGGTACTAGCGGGTACATGACTCGATGATCTGGAATATGTCATTTAGACATAGTATTTCATCAGAAACTTGTCGTTGACGGGCAACATGAGTAAGTCTCCGTTTTGTTTTGCGAGGCGGTAAGCACCGTTGGAGAATACGGCCTCAATGATAAACGGCCCTTCCCATTTTGGCTGGAATTTGCCGGCAGTTTTGTAAGTCAGGACCATCGGCCTCCGGAATGCCAGAACGAGATTGTCCACTTGGAATGCTCTGATTTTAACCTTCTTGTTGAAGGCTCCAGAGATGCGTGCTAGGTACTGCTCGATTCGTTGCTGAGCTAAGAGGTGCTTTTCATCTAAGGCCTCCATCTCTTGTAGCAGGTGACGATAGTTATCGTCCATCGTCAATTGGTATATAAGGGCGATGCGGAGTAAGGGTATTTGAGTCTCTAATGGGAGGACTGCCTCACACCCGTACACCATAGAAAATGGCGTGTTTCCAGTGGCCGTTCAGACTGTAGTACGGTGCGCCCATAAGCATTCACCAAGCTTCTCGTTCCAGTCGTGTTTGTTGGAAGACACAAACTTCTTGAGAAGTTTTATAATTTTTTGTTGAATGCCTCTGCCAACCCATTTGCTGCCGTATTATATGGTGTCGAAGCAATATTCTGGATGCGATGCTTGTCGCAGAACCGATAGAAGGCGTGGCTTACAAACTATGGACCATTATCGTGGATGATCCTTCGGGGCAGTCCAAAGCGATAGATGACATGATGCTTAAGGAAGCTGATCACGTTTGAAGTCTTTACTTCTGCGGGCGGAACAGCTTTCGTCCATTTGGAGAAGTAATCCGTGATCGCGAGTATAAAGCGATGTCCTCGGAAGTAAGGTGGAGTAATCGGACCGATGATGTCCATTCCCCATGCTTCGAATGGCCAGGACGCCACTCTCGGATGTAGAAACTCGGATGGTTGGTGGATAAAGTCCACGTGGACTTGGCAGGCTTTGTATTTTCTTGCATAGTCTATCACATCTGCTACCATCGTGGGCCAGTAGTAGCCTATTCGGCGAAGACGGTCTTATAATTTGGGACCAGGATGATGGGCCCCGCAGACACCGTCATGAGCTTCGCATACGGCCTCTTTGTCTTCTATGTTTGATAGACACCGAAGCAATAACCCGTCGTAAGATCGCCGATACAATATTTTCGTCTCTATATCGTAGAAGAATCTGAGAGAACGCCTTCTGATGGAAGTAGCTTCCTTCGGGTTCTCGGGCAGGATGTCGTAGACTACGAAGTCTATGAATGGTTGTCTTCAGTCTGGTGCTTCGTCGATCATTTGGGCGGAATAACTCGCCACGACTTGAACGTTGTTCTTGGGACAGACCAGTTCGTGGCCTATCACGTCAACCGAATGATGAGTATGGTTTAGAACTGCTAGGGAAGCGGCCAGGCCTGCTAGGGCATCGGCTTCGATGTTCTGTAGTCTGGGAACATGTTCGATGTAGAATCCCTCAAATGATGATATAATGTTGATCGCTATTTGGTGATAGAGGATCATGTCTTCATGGCGGACTTCGTACGAGCCCCGGATCTGATTGACGATTAACTGTGAATCGCCGTATACTTCAAGATATTCTACCCCCAGGTCTCTTGCAAGTTTGAGGCCGATGACCAAAGTATTGTACTCGACCACATTATTAGAGCAAGGTTTCGTGAGGGAGTAAGCACGATTGATCACTAATCCGGAAGGAGAAATTAACACCACCTCGACTCCCACGACTATGTTGCCCTTGGGTCCAGTTCTCGAAGCACCGTCGAAGAACATTCGCCATATATCATCGTAGGAGGTCACATGTGAGTCGGCAACCTCATTTGGGATTCCTTCATATACTCTAGATGACTTCGAGCCTGGGTGGGCTGCTAAAAAGTCTGCCAGAGCTTGACCTTTAACAGCCTTTTACGGGACGAAGACCATATGATAAGGAGACATCAATATTTCCTATATGGCGTGGTGGGAGCTGAGTGCCCCTGGTTTAGTCATGAGGACCCTGAGAGGGTTGACTCGTGAGATCACACGTATGGTTTGTCCTGTGACATAGTGCCGCATCTTTTGAATGGCGAACACCAGGGCGAGGCATTCCTTCTCCACAGCGGTGTATCGGTGCTCTAGCCCAATCATCATTCGACTGAGGTAATATATAGCTTGTTCATGGCCTGCGTCATTGTTTTGTGCCAGTAGAGCACCGAGGGAATGTTCTATTGCTCGTACGTAGAGCAGGAATGGTTTTCCAGCAACCGGGGCCACAGGACTGGAGGGTTCGACAAATATTCTTTGATGCTGTCAAAGGCACGTTGACATTCTTTATCCCATACGAACGAGACGCCTTTCTTCATGAGGTGGGTGAATGGTCGACATCGCCCGGAGAGGTTAGAGATGAACCTCCTGATGTAAGCCAGCCTCCCCTAAAGGCCTCTGAGTTCGTGAAGATTTCTCGGGGGACCCATCTCCATAATTGCCTTCGTCTTCTCTGGGTCTACATGAATTCCCTGTGCAGTAATAATAAAACCCAAGAATTTTTCGCTGGATGCGCCCAAGAAAATTTTGTGGGATTTATCTTCAGGTTGTGTGCTCGTATCAGGTCGAACACTGTCCTCAGATCATGCAGGTGGTCTCCCTTATAGCGACTCTTGACGGTGATGTCATCAACATAGCACTCCACAGTCTTGCGCAAGTGGTCTCTGAAGATGATACTCTTGGCTCTTTGATATGTGGTGCCAGCATTCTTTAAACCAAAAGGCATGACTGTGTAGCAGTACGTGCCAATCGATGTTCGGAATGAGGTGTGCTTTTCGTCATCAGGAGACATCTTGATTTGGTTGTACCCCGAGAAACCATCCATGAATGACATACGTTCGAAGTCGCATGTGTTGTCAATCATGATGTCTATGATAGGGAGGGGGAATTCATTTGGGATATGCCTCGTTCAGATTGCGGAAGTCGATGCAGATTCAAATTTTCTATTTTTTTGAGGACCGGTACTATATTGGCGACCCAGTCTGGATGTTGTTCTTCACGAATGAAGCCGCTGGCTATCATCTTGTTGACTTCGGCTTCGATCACATCCATGATGCCCGGGCGGAAGCGTCGTTGCTATTATTTGACCGGCTTCGCATCTGGCCGAATGTTGAGCTTATGAAGAGCAACTTTGGGGTTTAGTCCTGGCATGTCTTCATAGCTCCAGGCGAACACATCAATATTCTTTGACAAGTTCTAGTAGTGATTCTCGCTCTTCGTCTGTTAGGCTTTTACTGACGAAGATTGGTTTTGGAGAAGATTCGCTGTCGAGATCGACCTGTATAACCTTGTCTTCGGTAGGAGGTTCTCTCTGTTCGAACCTTTTTTCCATTGTGCATCCAGCTGTTGGGCCTACGGCTCTAACTCGAGGATTTCAGGAATGTCTTCATCTTCTTCGTAGGCGTCTGCGAATGCCATATTGACTGACAGGGTTTGTCTGAATACGTCTCCAATACTGGTATCCGAATCAGATGTTGGTAACCCGGTTGAATGTAAATGCCAGTCGCATTCCTCATCCGAACTTTCAGGGGTCATGGCGGGCGTAACATACCCTAATCCGTATCGGTCTTGCTGTAGTAGTCCCGTGGTTTGCCAGCCGGGACTGGTGGCTCCAAAGGCAATCGTCGACCGGTGCCGTAGTTTAAGCCTGGCATAGTCTCCATGTCATATCCTTGTTTTTGTATGAGGTATTTGGATTGGGGGCTATAAAGGTACAGAGGCAGTCTCCCGGCATTTGATTCGAGATCAACCTTCTCTAGGGTGAGAGG
>JANAVB010006025.1:0-42693 GCA_029216955.1 Iris pallida | reverse complement strand
TTAGACAAAGTGTTGACTCATTGTTGACTTTTGGGTAAAAAGTCAACTCTGGGTCAACCGAGTCAAAATCGGTTCAAATATGACACTTGTAGGGTGTACCTAACAAGTCACCTAAGTTTCAAGTCAATCCGAATATCCGAACCCCGTATCTTGAAATTACCCGATTACCCCTTTAATACACTTATCCTTAAACCATTCTAACTTGACGCCAAGTGGCCTTCCCTTAGAAATTTCACTCCGGGCTTCCTAGGGTAGTAGGGTACTAGCCTATAAAACCATTACCTACCAAGTTTCCTAGGGTAAGTGGACATCCAGTCCATCTTACGGTCCATGTTGGTCGTTTACCTGTTATCTCGAGTATCTCAAGATACTCAATGGTATCGTACGATACCAACCTCCTAATCCCACACGAAGTCCCGATTTCCACCTAGGAGCCTACCCGCAAACTCTATTTTATAATAACTAAGTCCCCTCCAAGTTTGGATGCGTTCCGATGCTCCTAACTCAAAATTACCCTCTCACTAAATTCTAATTCACTCAACCACTCATTCACTCACTCACTTTTCCACTCCACTTAGGACTCTCCTTATAGGCTCACACACATAGGCTAATAGCTATATATATAGGCTCTCTCACACACACACACAAACTCATAATCACACACACATAGGCTGATTTAGGGTGTTGTTTTGGGACTGAAATGGGCATGTTAGTGGCTGATTTTGTAGGGCATGTTAAGACTGGTATGGACAGCATATGGGGGTTATGGGGACAGCCAATAGATGGTTTAGTGGACGGGTTTTAGGAGCAAAGGGGGACTGGAATATGGCTGAGTTTAGGGACTGTATGGACAGGTTTTGGGATGGCCAGAAAGGACAGCCATTAGGCTTGTTTAGAGTGGTTTAATGGGGCTGAATTCAGGGAAATACAAGGCTATTTGTGGACTGTAAAGGGGCAGCAATGGACTGCTAACAGGGAGTTTTGGGGACTGAATGTTGGGGCATTTAGTGCAGCTAGGGGTACAACTTGGGCGGGCTAAACCAGTACCCGATCGGGTAAACCCGTAAATGGGTTGGGTTAGGGTTGAAGATATTGGGTTCGGACTTGGGCTCGGGTTAAAATATTTGAACCCGATTAAAAATCGGGTTGGGCTTGGGTTCATGTGTTGGGTAACTCAAAGAATTCGAAACCCGACATATATATATTTATATATATTGTTTCATACTACTTAAATAAAAAGTTTAAACTATAATTTTTTTTATCCGAACTCTTCAATTCCTTGTCCTAAATCTCATTTCAGTTTTATTTTGTAATGATTGAGGCTTGATTGCTATTTGATTATACATTTAATATTACTCTTGTTTAAAATTATTTTAAATATCATATTAGAGTCCGATAAACCCGATGGACCCGAGCCCAACCCGAGCCTCCGGGCTTGGTCTTGGACTTCATATGTTGAACCCGAAGTCAGGTCTGGCTTGGGCTTGGGCTGGGCTTATGATCTATCGGGTTGGGCTCGGGTTGACCTCAAACCCGACCCAACCCGCCCGAGTTGCACCCCTAAGTGCAGCATATAGGCCTGATTTGGGGTGGGTTTAAGGGCAGGTTTAGACAGCTACTAGGCTTGAGTTGAGAGGGCTGTCAATAGGAAAATGGGGACAGGTATGTGTGGCTAACATGGACTGATGACAGGGGGTTAAATGGACAGCCATAAGCTGCTGTCCTGCTGCTGTTAGCAGCAGGGTTCCCCCCCTCTCAACACCACTCTCCACTCTTCAATCCCTTCTTTAACTCCACACTCAATCCCCTCTCTAACAATCTCTCAAACACCACACATACACACACACTTTCACTCCCTCTACACTAACACATACACACCAAATTCTCCTTGGCCGAACCCTCATTACCCACAACCAAACACAAATATCACACCATATTATATATACATATATATATAAGCCGCAATATATATACATATATATTATATATATATAGAGAGAGAGAATAATATATATATACAACCATATATATATACATATATATACATATAGATTAAGTAATATGATACAATATGATACATTGGAAACACATTCCTAACAACACAAATCTGAGATTTAACATCTAAAATAATCATTCTACAATATAACAAAACACAAGTGTCCTAAATAGGGTTTTTCCTACTAGGACACAATCCCACACATAGGACACACCTAGAAGTCTCCAAAAGGACACGAAACGGACACAAATGGAGACACAACCTTGGAGTTAAATCATACGGGGTTCAAATTAATTATCATGATGAAAAGAATAAAAAAGAGAATAGGTTGTACCTATCGGGAGATGGATCCCAATTAAAATCCTCCGACACGGCTCCGACACAAAACAAATTGTTTAGGACACACCCCTCCACTTCTTGCTTCCAAAAGCTTGGAGAAGCACCACTTGGGGTAGAGGGAGAGATCGATGGAAGAAAAACGGGAAGAAAAACTTTACGTGGAGATGAAATCCAAGGATTTCTCTTCTTCCTTTTGGAAAGAACTTGGAGAAGAAGAAGAAGAAGAAATTTAAAGTGGGAAGAAGGAAAGAAGGAAGAAGTGGCCAGCCCTAATAAGGGGGTTTGGGGCACTTGCTATTTACAAGTTTGCCCTTTCCTTTACTTCTATGCTAAGTTAGCTTCCTAATTTGGTTTTGGGAGTTAGTTTAGACCAAATAAAAATCATACTTAAGCCTAAACACTCATGTGGGATTAGTCCAAACTCATAAACCTAAATATTAAGTTTGGTGGGCCATGGCTAATTAATGTGCTAATCACAACTCAAGTCGAAATTCCCCGGAGTCCCGAATTAAGTCGGAATACGATGAAATTCGAACCCGACTCCTATAATCATTAAATATTAATATTCGTGAAATAAAATTTCCAAAAATATTCTAAAATAGAAAATTACCATTTTACCCTATCTTGGAGTAGATCAGAATATCGTCGATGAAGACAACAACAAACTGATCCAAATATTCATGGAAGACCTTGTTCATAAGGTTCATGAATATTGCAGGAGCATTCGTCAGTCCAAACGGCATGACCAAAAATTCATACGGACCATATTTGGTGTTGAATGCCATTTTTGGAATATCCTCCTTCCTGACCTTGATTTGATGGTAGCCAGACCTGAGATCTATCTTCGAAAATACCTTAGCTCCACTCAGTTGATCAAACAAGTCGTCGATCCGAGGCAGAGGGTACTTGTTCTTGATGTTGATGTTGTTCAGCACCCGATAATCGATGCACATCCGTACGGTTCCATCCTTCTTGGGTACGAACAAAACTGGTGCTCTCCAGGGTGAAGCCCCATCTCTGATAAATCTTTGTGCCTTCAGTTCGTCAATTTGGTCCTTCATCTCCTTTGCCTCCTTGGGGTTAACTCTGTAGCATCCTCGAGAAATAGGGGAAGAGCCGGGTACTAGATCGATGGAGAATTCCACACCTCGATCTGGCGGCAATCCTGGAAGACTATCTGGAAAGACGTCCATGAATTCTGCTATAATAGGGTACGGAGGCCCGGATTCTTCGGTGATAGAGGAGTAGGTAATACTCTTCATGTCTTCCGGAGCTCGAGAGATTTTAAACTCCGGTTCTCTGGTAGGCTAAAGATTACATCCTCTGTGACAATCTATCAGCGCATGCTGCTCACTTAACCAGTCCATCCCTAGGACTACATCATAGTTGGGCAAGGGCATCACAAGTAAGGGTGTTAAGAATTTGTGGCCTGAGATAGTTATGGGACAGTTACAAGCCTCAATGATGGGTATGGGTCTACCACCGGTCATAACTCTACTAAACATCTTGTTAAGTCCCGTATCTAGGTGGTGTGCAGAATAAACTTTGATGATATGAAGCTGTGTGATGCACCCGAATCAAATAATACAAGAACAGGATGGGAAAACACATAAATGGAACCTGTAATGACATCAGCGGTGGGTTCCTGCTCTGGTTCTTGCTCATTTGCTGCTAGGGCAAAAGCTCGTCCGGTCTTCTGCTGATGTTGTCCGAACCGTTGTTGTTGAGTGGATAGAGGAGCTCTTTGCTGAGTTGCTCCGGTCCGGTTGAATGCTGTGGGGCAGTCCCTCACTTGGTGGGTGGCAGACCCACAAACTTGGCAGTGTCCCAGTTTCTTCTTGCAGATGTTCGCCTGGTGTCCTGGCCTCTTGCAGTAGTCGCAGACAGGGATCTGCTTCTGAGGCATTCTGTCACTGGTCCTTGCCTGATGGTGCTGCTGCTGGTGGTACGAAGGCCTGTTGTTGTTGTGGTTGGGCCTCTTCTGGTTACCCTGGAAGTTGCTAGTTCCAGGATACTCCCTTTTTGAACGAGAAGGTTGGCTCTTCTCCACGTCCTGAGCTCGTATCAGAATCTTCTCGTATGTCTTGGCGCCACCTGCGATCACAGGTGTAGTGCCCCGTCCCTACATCGTGCCCCGTACTCGGTCTACGGGGTGCGCGAGAAAGGAACACTGTTGCTATCGATTCGGTCGGGACCGATAGGTCGGGATCGACTGAGTCGGTCGAACGGGAAAGGTTGAATTAAGATCCATTCCTCGTTATGGAATGGCTTCTTCGGAACCAAGGTCCCATATTCAGCGGGTTGCGCCTCAAGGATTGACTCTGCGGCTGAGTCGGGAGAGACCTCCCATTGCTCTGCTTTTCACGCCGCTTGCGTTGGTTTTGGCTTTGTTTTCTGAATGCGTTTTCGTGAATGTTTTCGATGGTTTTCATGGCTTGCATTTCGAACTCACATTTCCTATCGAACTTCTTGAATAATGCAGTGTTCTAATCGGTTGCTTGTACGATTTCAGGTAATCGCGTAGGCGACGTCTAGCACGACCAACAAGTTCTCTCGCCTGAAGTAAACTCAAAGTGAGTGGCTGACCCTTCTCTTCTCGACCCCCTTCTTAGGCAAAAATGATAGTGTTGTTGCTAATGAAAAGATGAATGCACGTGCACGAACAAGAATGAATGTGCATGTTTTCAAAGAAAAGGTAGGCTATGTCTTAACAACTAAAAACATGTCCTTGCATGGTCATTGGACAACTTGTCGACAAGGTGAGCGTTTTCCCGTACGATAACCCGAGGCCACGGGACCGTTGCAGCCGAAAAAGGAAACAAGTAATTAGCTGTGCTGGGCACGGGCTAGGCGAGGACTTGTAGCGGGGCTCGCTACTCACGCTGAAAGGACCCCGTCTAACAAAAGCTAGATGAGTCCACGATGGCTCTGGGAGCCAGTGACCAACCACACGAAATATTGCACTTGGTATGAAAATGATAACAATTGACAGGGAAGAACATGGTAAGTTTCATAAGGCGCGACCCGGTCCGCCGCGGGTAAGTTCAACGTAAATTTTATTATACTTGCCATATGCTTGTTGAAATCCATTAGGATAGTTAGAAACATTCATACATTAAGTCATACAAACTCTTCAACCAAATGAGAGCTTGGAACTTAAATAGCCACGCACCAGTACAAAGTATAATGTACTGATCCTCGCTCTCCACGCCGGTACCCCAACCCATGAAGGGCATACCGCTTAAAATCTCAAGGCGACGTGGACACTTTTGAAGCCTCGTCCGCTTGTGAAGGCTTGTTTTCTGGATTCCTTTTAAAGAAGACCCCGCACTCAGTCCAAAAGAAGATGACGACTCGACTCGCCTCGATAGCAGATGGAAAGTGTTATATTTTGCTTGTAAAAAGGGATGTAATGTATGGAACGACTATCTCATCGGCGTTCGTTTTGTAAGTCGAGTCATGTTGTAGTCTGCACGACAATGAATGTAATGAAGTCAATGTAAATGAAGTTTTATTATCAATGAAAAGTCTACTTCCATTTCAATGTGTCAATCAATTTCTCTGCGTACTCTAACTTGATGTTGTGTTTCGGATGACCTTATGACTACGTCTTGTGCGATCACAACTTAGGTTCGCACGGAATCACGCCCGGGGGACGACTATCGATTCTACGGAATCGGGGCGTGACATAATGGTATCAGAGCATGGCTTGACATCCTTTGACCAAGGATCGATGAGATAAGTTGTTCCATACAATGAGTTTGTAATAATTTGTGACTGATGCGTTTGCCTTCGTATCGCAGAAGTGACGGAACCCACGGCCGAGCAAGAACAGAGCGCTTCTAGTGGCTCTAGTAGTTTGCATCGTTCGCGGGCCGGACCTTCTAACGATACCATCGAAAGGATGCTGCGCCTGATGGAGGCGCAGCGGAACCAGTCCGAGAACCGATATTAACAGACAGAGGAACGACAGGCCCAATTCGAAGCTCGCTTCGAAGCTCGTTTCGACGCACAAGCCAAACTTCAACAAAAGCAGCTGGATACCCTGCAGCAGATCGTCCAGACAATGGCGGCCAACGGGAATTCTGCGACTGTGCCTACCGTCACCGTGCCGACGATCCAACCCATTGAAGTCGATACGGAGGGGCCCGAGCGTCAACCAGCGGCACCAAAAAAGTACAACTTTGAAGTGTCAGAATTCAAGAAGGCGTATCGCACTTCCTTCAGCGGTACCGAAGGCCCTTCCATGGCGATCGACTGGTTGGAAGAGCGGGAAGATCACTTCGAGCTTCTCGGCATTGAAGAATCGAAGAAAGTCGCTTGCGCACAACTTCAACTACAGTTGAACGCGCACGACTGGTGGGCCGTGCGCAAGCGAGCGATCCGACCGGACAACAATACTGCGCCGATCTCTTGGGCTACGTTCCGCAAAGCTTTTGAAGTCCAGTACCTTCCGTCAGCCGTTCGTCAAGCGAAGGAAAATGAATTCATACAGTTGAAGCAATGGAGCCGGACAGTGGAACAGTATGCCGCATAATTCAACAAGTTGTCTAAGTTACTAGTCAGTTTCTGCCTACTGAAGAGTGCCGTGTGCGACGGTTCGAAGTGGGTCTGCGACACTCTATCGGTGCGCTTGTCGGGCTCCCGGAGTACAAGACCGTGGGCGAGGCTCTGAATCACGCTCTCCGCCTTGAGAACCTGCATCCTTCCAGTGCTGACGACGTTGTGCGCCACTCCAATCACAAACGTCCTAGCTATACGGGAGGCAACAACGACGCATCAAAGCGTCCAAATAACGGCGGCCACAAGGGTGAGAAGACGATACCTAAGTGCACCAGTTGTGGGCGACTTGGACACCGTGATAGCCACTGCTTTTACCGCAATTATGAATATTTCGCTTACGGACAGATGGGTCACAGGGTCCAAAACTGTCTAAGCTTTCGTCAGACTCGTAACGCCCTACCACAATAAAACCGTCAGAAGAATCGAGGACAGGCATCCCGACCTCCTCCGCCCACTCAACCCGCATCGCAAAATGGCCGAGACTGTCGTCCCAACACTCAGGGCCGCGTCTACGCCATGACTCGAGACGAAGCGCTGGCATCAGATACAGTTGTGCCAGGTATACTAAAATTCAATAATGTGCCTGTTCGTGTGTTTTTGATTCAGGCGCTTCACATAGTTTTATATCGGCGGACTTTGCCGTCGAGCATAAATTTTTTGTAATATCATTAGATCTCGACCTTAGCGTAAGTACACCTTCGGACACGCTAATACTCACAAACTTAGCCTATGCCGGCAGAATTATCTGCATCTGCGGTCAAAAGATCGGTCTTGATGTGATAGTTCTAGACATGAAGGACTTTGACATCATTCTGGGAATGGATTGGCTCGGGCCGTACAACGCAACCATAGACTGCGCTGAAAAGAAGGTCACATTCCGTATACCTGGAGTACCTAAATTCTGCTACTCGTGTGGTGAGGCATCGCCGGCCTGCATGGTGATCTCCGTAATATCTGCTCGACGGATGCTGCATTCCGGGTACGAAGGCTATTAGCTTCCGTTCGAGACATACGATAGGATGGTGCAAATGCGGGTCAGACCGACGTTGTGGCAGAATTCCCAGACGTGTTCCCGGACGAGCTACCCGGCATGCCGCCCAATCGAGAAATAGAGTTCACCATCGACACATTCCCCGACACCCGACCGATCTCGAAGGTTCCGTAAAGAATGGCCCCTGCAGAACTGAAGGAACTAAAGGCACAACTACAAGAATTACTCGACAGAGGATTTATCCGTCCGAGTGTCTCACCGTGGGGTACGCCCGTGCTATTCGTGAAGAAGAAGTATGGATCGATGCGGCTCTGCATCGACTATTGAGAATTGAATAAAGCTACCGTCCGTAACAAATACCTCCTGCCCGGCATCGACGACTTGTTCAACCAACTCCAAGGTACAACAATATTTTCGAAGATTGATCTATGATCGGGTTATCACCAACTCAAAGTCAAGCCAGATGACGTACCGAAGTCTGCCTTCCGCACTCGCTATGGCCACTACGAGTTCTTGGTAATGCCGTTCGGTCTAACGAACGCCCCTGCTGTCTTCATGGATCTAATGAATCGGGTATTCCGTCTGTTCATTGACAAGTTCGTAGTAGTCTTCATCGATGACATCCTCGTCTACTCGAAGGATCGAGCGCAACATGCAGAGCATCTGCGGACGGTACTCCAAACCCTTCAAGAGAATCAGTTGTATGCGAAGATGAGCAAGTGCGAATTCTGGCTGAACAGCGTCTCATTCGTTGGGCACATCATGTCCGCCACGGGCATCGCAGTCGATCTGAAGAAAGTCGAAGCAGTTGCTGGTTGGAAACGGCCCGCATCAGTTAGCGAAATTCGAAGCTTCCTAGGCTTGGCGGGATACTACCGACATTTCGTGAAGGACGTCGCGAAGATCGCATCGTCGTTGACTCGCCTCACCCAGAAAGGAGTCGTATTCAAGTGGTCAGACGACTGTGAAGCTTCCTTCCAGGAGCTCAAACAACGGCTCGTTTCGGCCCCGATACTTGCTCTTCCTGAAGGGACGGAGGAATTTTAGATCTTCAGCGATGCTTCTGGCCAGGGCTTGGGGTGTGTGCTCATGCAGTGGGATAAGGTGATATCTTTTGCTTTTCGGCAGTTGAAGCCGCACGAGAAGAACTACCCACGCATGACCTAGAATTAGCGGCGATTGTGTTTGTGATGAAGCTGTAGCGTCACTATCTCTATGGTGTGGCATGCAGGATTTATACGGACCACAAAAGCCTCAAGTATCTATTCATGCAGAAGGAACTGAATTTGCGGTAGAGGCGATGGTTCGAACTGATCAAAGACTATGACTTGTCAATCGACTACACGCCGGGCAAGGGAAATGTGGTAGCGGATGCGCTGAGCCGAAAATACTTAGCTTCGTTATGCATCAACGATCGACTGCTGCATGACTTGGAAGGAATGGGCATCGAACTCCGAGTTCATTTCAGAGACGTGAAACTGGCGCAACTCCGGGTGGAACCAAGCCTACTGGAGAGGATCAAGTCTGCACAGAAGGACGACCCATACCTGGAGAAGATGCGAAAGGTGATATCGACAGGAAAAGCGTCCGACTTGGCAGAGGACGAGTCGGGAGTGTTGCGCGTGAAGGGACGGCTATGCGTACCGGACGACGCAGAACTTAGAAAGGAGATAATGACGGAGGTGCACTATGCAAAATATTTCTTGCATCCTGGCAGCACCAAGATGTATAAGGACCCCCGCGTTGTCTTTTGGTGGCACATCATGAAGAGGGACGTAGCGCTCTTTGTGTCAAAATGTATGGCCTGTCAGCTGTAGGCCTCAAAAATGACAGTCACGCTAAGTTGATCAGAACAAGTCCAACAGTCACGCTGAGTTGATCAGGACAGAGTCAAAAGTCACGCTCAGTTGATCAGGACAATATTTACAAATCATGCTGAGGAGACAGCTCATCATTTGTCAGAGTATAATTATGACTGACAGCACGACAGTCGAAGAATGTCTCTTCGTATGCCACGTATGCACAGAACTCGAGAGATCACAGCCGACTATTGCGTGACTTTCGAAATCTTCTTCAACAAGACTCAACCTTCGTCAAGTTGGCGTACCAAAAGAGTTTCTTGTCATTTAATGCGACTGACAAAAGCAATCACTGTCAGAGATTTTGTGTCAGTCGAGGCACGCCAAATCAAGACAGCTGGCAGTTCTATCTCAAGTCTGCGTGTATTTTGAGCTTTCCCTCAAGTCTGCGTGGATTCTGAAGTTTTCTTCCTCAAGTCTGCGTGGATTCTGAAGTTTTCTTCACCAAACCTGCATGGATTCTGAAGCTTCCTGCCCCAAGGAATTATGAAGCTTTCTATCCCGAGTCTGCGTAGATTTCGTCTTCAACAAGTCTGCGTGGATTTCATCAAATTGGAGTACGTGGCAGCCATGCCACTGATCTCTCGCCTGCGTGTCCTGTAACTTGCACACGACTCATGCATGATCGCCATGTGTCCAACAGTTACAGGCCACGTCCAGTAACTGCTCACAACCTTGCGTATGTTAAATCCTGCGTGATTTTCAACTAAGCACAGGCTGTGAAGACAGTTATCCTTTCAGTTATTTTTGACTCTATAAATAGAGTTCTTTTTCTCATTCATTGTACAGATACATAGTTATCTACTGTCAAAATTTTAAGAGCTTTTCTTCTTCGCATAGTCCAAGGAATAAAGTGATCGTCTTCTAGATCAGATTCCTACAGTTGTAATTTTCCCAGATACACAATAAATAAAGTAAATTTATTTATGGAAAATAAATTGGCGACTCTGCTGGGGAAAACCATCTCCTCTTCTCAGATGGCAACAACTCAATGCGAAACTTCGTCAATCGGCTCGACGAAGAAGGTGATGACGATCCAATTCGATCAACTCGCCTATGAAGAAATACAGCGGGCTAAGAGTGGCAAGTCTACTACAGCCTCCATCATCACTGCCAAGTCGAAGGGACACTCTGTCTATGTCCCTAAGAATCAGTTGGCAGCCAATGGTGAAGTCTCTGCCACAGTGTCTACTCCTAACACTGGCAAGAACTCTACTGCAAGCACGTACACTCTTGTGCGCTCGAAGATGACAGCAATCAAAGGTCACGCTGACAGTACTGGCTCCTTAGCCAAATCTGTTCCAGCGTGCAATCTCGCATTCAAAAATCACGCTGACAGTACTAGCTCCTTAGCCAAATCTGTTCCAGTATGTGTCTCCAAAATTAAAAGTCACGCTGACAGTACTGGCTCCTTAGCCAAATCTGTTCCAGCATACAATTTCAACCCCAAAAGTCACGCTGACAACATTTGTTCCTTAGCCAAGTCTGTTCCAGTGTGTAATTCTAAAATCAACAATCATGCTAACAGTACTGGCTCCTTAGCCAAGTCTGTTCCAGCGTGTACTTTCAAAGTCAAAAGTCACGCTAACAGTATTGGTTCTTTAACTAATTCTATTTCAGCGTGTATTTCATCTAAGAAGAATAGCTCTTTAGCTATCTCTTCTTCTTTGCCAAGTTCTACTAGAACTGGGGGTGGTCTTCCACACAAAGTCCCTTCGAAAAGGAATAACTCTTTAGTTGTTTCTTCTGTTTCTGTAGTTTTTACTTCAGGAACAGCTTTGACTGATAATTTTGTTAGTCAAAGAAAAGGAGATGGTCTTTTGACTACTCTTCTTTCTGGACATTCTATGTCTCAAAACTTGAATGAGTCTAAGAAGAAACATTCCTTAATGTCTTCTTCTATGACTTCTTCAAATTGGACACAGAATTTGTCCATTAGAGAGGGTTTGTTACCAACTCCTAATCAGGAGGATGGTTCTATTTTTCTTTCTCTGCAAATATCCAGATCAATGGAAGGAAAACTCCATGTGTCAAAAACCAATGTGTCACTTCCAATTGATCTAAGAGCAAAACTTAATCAAATCCGTTTGGGAAATACTTCTGATGTTAAGAAACCACATCAATCGGAAACAAGGTTAAGAGATCCAGATGTAGAGTATGCTAGAAACTATGTGGCTCATATTAATCACTCTCTGTATAATCAAGAGCCATCAAGACCCAAGAACAGGAAATATACTCCTTGCGATACACAAAGAGTGTTCTTTGATGTACCTCAATCTTCACAAACAGATTTACGAGAACACCTTCAACAGAAGAGAAGGAGTAATTCTGTGACAATGGACCAGGCTGAATGTGACTTCCAGCCAAGAGTCATAATTCAATGTAGATGTCAATCAATGGTTCAGGACTATGTTGATCATGAATGTGATTTCCAGCCGAGAGTCACAATGTAATGCAGATGTCAAACAAAACGACAATCTGTCTTCAATCGGATTTAATGTGAATATATGCCTGATGAAGATGAGCCTTTGTTTACTTCTGTCAACATGACCTCTCGGGATACTGGGGGTAGAGCTGATAGTCCAGATGGAGTATACAGAAATACCAGAGCAAGAGTCTTAGCTTCTAGTCAAAGAAATTTGATCTCTGAAGATGATTCTGAATTCCTTGGAGAATCTAACTTCCCGCCTCTTCCTACTGGGGGTAGTTCTCCTATAATTGACTTTGATGCACAGAGCAATGATTCAGAGCATACAACATCCACTAATTCATCAATAATCCCTCGTACAGTCATGACTTATATGGTGGATGGGAATAATGAATTGAACAATGAACCTTCCTCTTCGGTGATTCTTCAAGAACAAAGGATTGCTTCTTTGGAACAGCAAATGAAGTCTATGGCTGATACTATGAAGTCGATGTATGAACTCATGGCAACTCAGATACAAAATCGACAGACTGTACCAGATGCCATACCAGTTGACACTGTTATAAGTCCAGTACAAGTTCCTCCAGCAATACAATCCAATACTCCTTGACCAGCTCAACCAAATCCTAGTCTCTCTGGAGCTGGGGGTAGTGCTTATAATGCTGTTCCTCCTCCCAACTATTCTCTACAAGCTATAACTCCACAATCTTCCGGAGTTGTTAATGAAGAATTGAGGAATCTCAAAACTCAATTCGAGGCATTCAAACAGAAGGATGGTTTACAAAGGTTAGGCATCAAGCAACCTTATCCGATAGAATGGAAGCAAGTATCATATCCTCCTAAATACAAGCCTCCTACTATCTCATTCTATGATGGAACCACTTCTCCAAGTCAGTTTATAATCACTTTGAAGTGATGACTGATCAATTGCAACCAAGCGATGCCCTCCTTACTCGGGTGTTTGTTGGATGTCTCAAAGGAACAACTTATGAATGGTATAGAAGTCTCCCAGATGGGTGCATTACCTTATTTGCCGATTTCAAACAGATGTTTCTTGAAAGGTTCTATGAAGGGCTCAATGACATGACTATGTCTGCTCTTATTAGAATCAAGCAGAAAAATAATGAAACTACAGAAGATTTCATTGAACGATTTCGAAGAGAAGCTCTGAAGATGCCTCTTGGAACTCCTGATGCCGTCACCATCGACACATGCAAATCAAACTTGTTGCCAATCATCAGTATGTGGACAGGATCCACCCAATTTCAAGACTGCCTTCTTTTATAGTTAGTGCCAAGGCTACAGAAATTAGTGCTGAAACTTTTAAAGGTTTAGGAGTGCAGATGACTCCCAAAGAAACAGGTCAAGGTACTAACAATAATGCTAAAAACAATGCTCGCAAAGGAAAAGAAACTCTTGAAGTTAATCTTCAGAGCAAAAATGCATCAACTGTTCAAACTCCTACAACTCAACAACCAAGAACACCTCGCCCTAAAGAAGAATACTCTTTCGATGATGATGATGTCCTTGGTATCTTTGAATGTCTGCTGAAAGGTAATAAGATACAATTACCTGAGATCAAGAAACCTGATGAAGCTGGTAAGACAGATCATCCCAAATACTGCCCATATCACAGAATGCTGGGTCACACAATTCGTACATGTTATGTACTGAAAGGAAAGATCCAAGAAATAATTAAATCTGGAGCTATCTCTCTTACTCCGAAAGAGAAGACTGTCACCTCCAATGTCATCTCTATGCAATTTGGAGATTTCTCTCCTCAACTCCTTGAAAGTGGGATCGTTCCTTTTCCCAAGGGAACTCTTGAAATAGTGAATATTCCTCCTCCGCAATATGAAGGATTAGTGCCAATCACTTTAGAAACTGGAGAAATTATGTGGATTCATCCTGATCTAGTGGCAGATTTTGAATCGCCTTCTCCTCTTCAAAGGACTACTTCTCAGAAGTCCAAGAAGGCTGGGAAGATTAAGTCATATCATATGACTTCTCTTGGATCTACCTCTGACACAGAGCCAAAAGACAAAGAAGAAGCACTTGTTAGTGCCACTAGAACAGGGAAACCTTATCTAAAGGATTATTCCAAAGATCCTGAGGATACTCCTGATACCCTTCCTGCTAATAAAGATGCTTCTAATGTTCCTCCTGAAGAAGAATCATCCACTGCACCTATCTCTCCTGCTGCACTAGTCGAACCTGCTCCTTCCAAGCCTACAGCTCTTGAGAATGGCAAACAACAGGCTCGGTTTGATAAACCAATCAAGAAGTCCTCTCCTCTTGGACTTCAGAAGCCTTATAACTTCGATATTTTAGCTCAACTTGCTAATACTCCAGCTAGAATGTCCCTCTTTGAACTTCTACGTCTTTCCAAAGAGACTCGAGAGACGTTAAGTGAAGCACTTCTTCAGGCAGACTCTTGTCTTGCACAGTTAAAGAAGCCAGATGCGGAACCTGCTACTTGCTTCCATTGCAACAGTGTACTGGAGATTATCCCAAATATCACCTTTACACAAGACGATATACTACTGGAGGATAATCGACATGATCGGCCTCTCTACTACACTGGTTATATCGATACGATGAAGATAGATCGTATCCTTATTGAACCAGGGTCTGCTATAAGCATCATGCCAAAGAGCCTATTGGATGAACTAAAAACCCCTCTTCACAAACTCTCCAGGACGGTTACTACTATCCTGGGATTCAATCAAAGCCGAAGCGAGCCTTTGGGAAAGATTCATCTGAAGCTTCAAATAGGTGATTTCAGATCTAAAGTCACTTTCTATGTGATCGAGATCGTGGGATCCTATAATCTTCTTCTGGGGAGGCCCTTTCTTCATGAAAATAATGTGGTGCCTTCTACTCTTCATCAGTGTTTTAAATACATTGATAGCAATGGAAGAGTACAAAAAGAAGTTGCTGACATAAATCCCTTCCATGGGGTTGAAGCTTATTTCAATGATTCTCGAATGTACAAAGAAGAGTATACAAGGGTGATACAAGCTATGAAGAAAGAGGATTCACAAAGTGAGACTTTAATAATTCTTGTTAAAAGTTGAACTACTCAGCAACAATCTCCCAAACCCTCTGGAGAAGGTTCTTTCATCATTCCGGTGACTGGACGGATCTCTCTGTTACCTCAGTCGTCTGCTCAAGATACACTGATCAATTCTGTCAGTGGGCGTACTGCAATTCCTGCATCTTCACACGTGAAACAGGATACTCTGCTAATTCCAGTTGGAGGGCGGATTACTCTTCCATCTCAAACTTCAAGGGAGCTCACCTCTTCTGAGCCATTTGTTATCGATCTTAATCGAAACAACGCTTCTTCTCGTTCATCTTCTCCCCCTTTAGTCATTGATTTGGCTAAGACCTCTAAGGCTCAGCCTTCTCCCAATGTAAATACTGCTGCTTTTACATTTAATGAAAAGTCTCCATCTTTGCAGTATGTTGATGTGTGTAATTATGTTCATAGTTATTTACATTTGTTAGATGACTTGAACACAATAACCATAGGAGTTGTACAGACTGTTCATACAGATGTATCCCTAGAACCAATACAATCTTTGTACTTTCTAGTTCCCAGCAGAAAGCCAGGAGACATCCCAATATTCTTCTACAAAGGGCCCCAAAATCCTTCTGATTTCGAAGATGAGGACAAAAACGATGATACTGGAAGATTACAACTACGTCGTTATAGTCAGCAATCTAAAGACATTATTAAAAATATGGGCTATGACTTCAGAACTGGCCTCAACAGTGGAAAAGGAAGAAAAATGCCTGTCCGGATTCCTCCTCTGAAATATGGGAGGACAAAATGCGGATTGGGCTATATTACTCCTACTCCTTTTATCAATATTATTCATGAAGATCCCGAGTCTGACGAAGATAAGAGATCTGATTCTTCTAGTACTACCTCTTGGGATTCCGATACGAGTATCGGTGATTTCTACTGCAACATTCTGTCTTCCAACATGGTTTCCATTGACCGATCTGAAGAAAGTTATTAATGCCTGACGGTTTATCCGTTCATCTGACGGTTCATCCGTTCCTGACGGTTCATCCGTTCATTCATTGTCATCCGATCATTTCGATATATGTTATCCCCAGCGGAAATAGATATTCTATATTGTATCATTTTCTTAGCAAAATTGATATTTAGAAAATCATGTCCATATTACCTCTGAATTTTCTATCTCAGTATCATATTTTTGAAAATAATATCCAGTCTTTTGATTTTCGAGTCCAAAGATCATGAAAATTGAGTTCAAAGATATTTTTATGTCTGAATTCTATTTTTTCTAATCAGTATTAAACTAATATCATCTCTGGTTTAATATCATTTGATAGAATTACAAAGTTCATTTGTATATTCTATTCTATTGACATGTGTCATGTATTATTTACCTCTGAACATATTTTCTATGAATACACCATTATCACAATAAGTCAAAAAAATTAGATCAAAAGTCTTCATTTGCTTTCATTTCATAATCAAAACATGGAATACAAGTGAAAGTGAAAATAAAAAAAGGGGGATTCACTTATTCGGAGTTATCAGCTCTCTGATACGATCTAGAACAGCATTCAATTTCTCTTCATGAGTTTTTTGAACTCTTTCCGCTGCTTCAATTGTAACATTCTTTTCATCAAAAATGATGATAGCAGACTGGCGACGGTTAACTTCTTCAATCTGTTCTGCCTGCATCTGTTCTCGTTCCTTCTGAAGAATTTCACAATGTTCAGCTTCAGAGATATAAGTAGTAGCAACCTCAGCTTGTTCTGTTTCCATGACAGCAATGCGCTCTTGAAGTCGAGCTAATTCCTCTTTCAATTTCTTCAGCTCTTCAGTCTTAGATGCTTATCCTTCTCCAGAAGCTCTACTCTTTGATGAGTAGGTAATATTTCTTCGCCCTTTTCTACTAATTTCTCCGTAGAAGAGGCAAGAAATGCTTCAAGAGCTGCTTGTTGGGACTGTGCTTCATGCTCTAGTTGATTAATTTTAGTTGCAGTTAAAGATTGAAGATCTTCCTTCTTAGTCTCCCAGTATTTTCGGATAGTTACTTCCAACTCATCCAGGAGATGTTTGAAGAAGATACACTGAGATTCACAACCAGCATGACGCAGCGCCATGAGAGGGAACTTAACCATAGTTCGAAGATCAGAAAATGGCATAGCTTCATCCTTCAAGAAACGTCTGGAATATGTATCTAGATATGAGTAAATGATATCTGAATACATTCCTAGAGTTCTTGTTAGCCCAGTCTCAAATCCAGGAGTCGCTGTCATCATGGAAGAAGAAGTTTAAATATTCTCTATCCTCGGAACAGAAGTATGTGCCACCGGAGAAGTTAAGTGTGAATTCCCTTCATCGACATCAGCCTGGATAAGCGGAGCATGAGTCGAACTCATTGCTGCAGCAGTTCCTACAGTTAAAGAAAAATGTAATCAATATTTAAAGAAAAAAGAAACAGCGGAAACAGAATTTGAAATAAAGTTCTACCTGGCTGAGGTTCATACTCGGTATGTGGAGGGAGTTTTGCTTCTTCTCGCAGCCGGTCCATGATTGTATCCGATACCTACTTTATATGGCTGCTTCCAGCTCCAGAATTACTGGGTGCTAGAGCGTTGTTCGGTGATTGAGCAGGTTCAGGGCTAAGTTCCATTCTGTTCCCCTTGACTTTGTCTTCATCATAAGGAGTAGAGGTGCCAGCATGCCAGTCTTCTCCTCCTTCAGCTTCTTCTTCTTCTTCATCTTCAGGACGAGCTTCTGATTTGGAGTCAATGATATTCACATCTTCATGAGTCTCAGGGACAACGACGATAGCAAGCTCAGTGTTGACTGCCGCCGGTTCAGTCCTCTCTGGAATATCGGTTCGAAGAATGATGTCTTGACAAACATTCTTCAACAAATCATCAGCAGCTGGTAGCTCAGACGCCGGCACGTCTTCATCGCCTCTGACTGAAGAAATATTTTCTTCAGCTTGAGTTTCAGGAACTTCTGACTGTTTTGTCACTTTTTCTGGAGCTGGTTCTTCTTCAGAGTAATCAATCTGGTCATCCAGTGCCTGAATGATGCCCTCAGTCCCATGCTCAAATGGGATCATCCTCGTCTCCGAGGGTTCAATAGCTACTCTACTTGTGGTCAGAGCAGTTATTTCCTGAACTTGAGCAGACTCTACTTCAGTCTGTTCATCATCAGACTCGGTCTTCTCAGTAGAAGCTGCTTCGTTGATTTCTGGCAAAACTCCTCCACTCATGATTGTTTCTAGGAGTTTGTTGCCCTTAATTTTACTGACAGAATTCTTGACATATTTGCCTCTCGACCTCCTTATCAAAGGAGCGTCGTCTTCATCAGTCTCTTCGTCTTTATCAGCGGCATCGTCCTCATCAACTGAGATACCGCCTAAGATGACGTAACAGTCACTGAGACTCCTTTCTTCTTTTTCTTAGATGTTGGAGACCTAGTACTCCTCTTGGAGATGGTCTCAGATTCATCGCTTCTCTTTCTCTTAGAAAGAGAAACGAATATAGGGGGGAGAACTTCATCAGGAAAATTTTCCTCCTGAAATAATTCATACAGAGGTTCAACCTCCGTTGTCTCATCTTCGGGTTCCGGAGGAAAATGTTGAATAACAATCCTCTTCTTTGACCTCTTCGATTCATCCTCCGCAACAAAGGTCTTCAGATTGAAACTTGGCCTAAAAGTGCTCGACGACACATAAAAGCGAGCATATGTATAAAGCATCTTTGGACCTGAGCTAGATAAAGGATTAGGCATAGAGAATACAACTTTTGTATCCCTAGCCGCAAAATATCTCCAAGCTCGAGCTCCGTCGACAAGCCCTCCACGAGCAGATAAGCAAGAGGTGGCATTCCCAACGTGGAGTTGATCATAACCGAATTGCCTGGCAAATCGGCTTGGTAAATATGGCTCCAGATACGCCATTTCTTCATGACGATACACTAAATGGGAAGGCCGTATCCTCTGCAACCACTGAAAGGTTACATCGTCTAACCTGTTCCCCATATCTCCGTCCATCATATTTAAGGGCATGCTCTCATAGCCCTGTGGTGGAGGGACACATTGGATAGACCAATGTGATGCCCGATTCAAGACATTTCTGCATTCTGGGAGGGTGTGAACCTTCCAGAACGTCTCTCCAGAGTACCTCTCCAAAAAAAGACTGCTACTTCCTCCTGCCCCTGGAGGTATCAGACCATCATGATGAAGGAGAAGCCAACCATAAAGATACGTGAAGGGCATTTCTATCCTTGGGAATTCTTCAGTCATCATCCTCTGAGCAGACAGCATGTTAGTGACAAAATTCCGGAGACCTGCATTCAGCCTACAGGTCATTGCCGATAACAAGTCTAGCTTGTAACCATACACAAGGCGCACCGCTGCAAAGATAATGCCTCTGTGTATCCTGTCCAAGGAACTGGAGCCAGGAACGATGAATCTCCTCAACCACAGAGATAGGAATCCGGCCAAATGACCGTTCCTCGACAGAATCTTTCCGCTTTGTCTTACATAAGAGCTAAAGGTGGTTCCAGCTTTGAACTCGTACCAGTCTTCAGTGATCGTGAAATCCTTGCAGTCATATCTCTCCAACAGATAAATAATTTCACTCTCAGAGAGAGGCTTGAAGTTGCTAATCTGATAACACCTCTTTTCATTTATTTTCTTATCATCCTTTTCACGGTTCATGAAAAGGTAGGACATCCACTTCTGAATGTGGTTGCCAGCTTCATCCTTGGAACCCTTGTAATATAGAGTATATGTGCCAAAATGGCACATCATCTCTTCAAATAGATGGACCATCTCTGGTTCTTCTCTGACAGAAAGTTCAGCTCCTCTGTCGTAGGAACATATTCCTCATACGGCAGCGAGCCTGAAGGCAGGTGTGAGATGTATTCCATCTCATGAAGGACGAAGCCCATCTCTCCTTTCGGAGTCATAAAGGTTCCGTCCTGTGGTTTTATCTTTCAACCAAAGCCAGGAATAGGAAGGGGTTGGGCTTGAAGCCGTAGGATGAATTGACGACGGCATCATAAAGATTAATTTTCTTCAGCTCAGTCGCGAAATTCGCCAAAGCCCAGTTGACCAAAGTCTTCCATCTCACATTCTCCTGATTCATTAGACCGTTCATCCTCGGCGTCGAATCGGTTGGATAGAATGCATTCTTGTTTGACATGAATTTGTTTATGAAAATGGACATCCTGAACGACATCAATATGGATGAATCTTCAGGTGGTATGCATCCAGGCTTCAAACCCCGAAATACTGATACATGATCCTCCGGGGCACTGAAAAATCCCTCCTTCCTGTAAATAATACGGCTTGCCTTCGCCTGCTGATATTCCGTCAAATACCAGGACATCTTTCTTGGATAGCTGGCATGCATAAGCCTCATGATTGATAAGCCTCTGGAAACCTTTGGCCAATACATGGGTTGTTTCACATCCCCTTCGAAGTAGAAACACACTTTCTCTCTGATGCCCTTTGGCTGAGATTTCTGTGCTATGGCATCTCCGAACAAGAATGCTGGTTTCTTGTGGGATACCAGATCCAGACTCTGAAAGGGTTGTCCATTCATTAAGCAGAGTAAAGTGGTATGATCTTGATTGGCCAACAATGATAGTCTTGCTTCAGGAAGATCAAATTGAGGGAATTGTACATGAGATAGGTCATGCTTAAATGAAAAACTCAAACACCCTTCATATTCTGCTTCTTCGCTTCGGATGTTCACTACAGAAAATGACAGAAGACAAAGTCAAATATATCTATGTCTATGCGTGTATTACAGTATTTGAAAGAAATTTCAAAAGTTACGCAGACTCTATATGGATATACTACCATGACATGCTGAGTGATTTATTCACGCGGATGATTAATTCACGCAAAGTCCAGACAGATTAAGATGAAAGTCACGCATCATTGCCAGAATCACATTTAAGTGAAAATAACAAAACACGCTGACAGATCAAGACTAATCTATCTAGAAGATGACTCTTAGAAGTCTGCGTGAATAATTCAACATTGATATCTCTGTCAACATGTGAAAAATCATGCAGCGTCATCCTGAAAGCTGCATGACTATTTCAACATGGACATTTCTGCCAACATGACAAGTCACGCAGAATTATGAGAGTCATGCTCCTTTTGCGTGGAACACAGAGCTTCGTAAACACGAAGATGTGAAGTATGGCCGACCCTAAAGAGGGGGGCATACTTTATTAATATCCTTTGCCCTAAGAAGGGGGGATATATTTCTGAAGTTATTATCTTAAGATCCTAAAAATTCTATGTGGAGTTCATCTTCATCAAACTCGTCTTCAACAGTTCATGTTCTTCCATCACTTACGATGCATAGGAGCTTGCGGAACTTCCTGTCGAGGAAGTCTGTCAGTAGTGGCACACGAAGAAGTTGCAGGGGCTTTCCCCTTGGCCTGAGCATCAGCTTTCTTGGGAGCCATTTCGGCTGAGAAAGGAGAAGAAAAAGTCGGGGAAGAAGGAGTTCGTCGGCGAAGATGAAGTTCTCTTCTGTGGGTTCTCTCTTTCAAATGCAAGTAAAGAAGGAAAGAAGTAATCTATGGCTTATTTATAGGCTCATGAAGAATTCCAAACGACCCCATCATGATTTGCCTCGATTTAGGAGCTTGATACGGGATCCTAACTGCACAGAATCCCAACAGTCCAATCATTTAGGGATAAATATCTCTTTAAAGTCATCTCAGCGTGACTAAATTCATTTTATCATCTCGTTTTCAAAGTATTTTGAAATAATTTATCATTTTTTGAAAACTTTGAAGGGGGTTTTGTAGGCCTCAAAAATGACAGTCACGCTGAGTTGATCAGAACAAGTCCAACAGTCACGCTGAGTTGATCAAGACAGAGTCAAAAGTCACGCTCAGTTGATCAGGACAATATTTACAAATCACGCTGAGGAGACAGCTCATCATTTGTCAGAGTGTAATTATGACTGACAGCACGACAGTCGAAGAATGTCTCTTCGTATGCCACGTATGCACAGAACTCGAGAGATCACAGCCGACTATTACGTGACTTTCGAAATCTTCTTCAACAAGACTCAACCTTCGTCAAGTTGGCGTACCAAAAGAGTTTCTTGTCATTTAATGTGACTGACAAAAGCAATCATTGTCAGAGATTTTGTGTAAGTCGAGGCACGCCAAATCAAGACAGCTGGCAGTTCTATCTCAAGTCTGCGTGTATTTTGAGCTTTCCCTCAAGTCTGCGTGGATTCTGAAGTTTTCTTCCTCAAGTCTGCGTGGATTCTGAAGTTTTCTTCACCAAACCTGCGTGAATTCTGAAGCTTCCTGCCCCAAGTTTGTGTGGATTTTGAAGCTTTCTACCCCGAGTCTGCGTGGATTTCGTCTTCAACAAGTCTGCGTGGATTTCATCAAATTGGAGTACGTGGCAGCCATGCCACTGATCTCTCGCCTGCGTGTCCTGTAACTTGCACACGACTCATGCATAATCGCCATATGTCCAACAGTTACAGGCCACATCCAGTAACTGCTCACAACCTTGCGTATGTTAAATCCTGCATGATTTTCAACTAAGCACAGGCTGTGAAGACAGTTATCCTTTCAGTTATTTTTGACTCTATAAATAGAGTTCTTTTTCTCATTCATTGTACAGATACATAGTTATCTACTGTCAAAATTTTGAGAGCTTTTCTTCTTCGCATAGTCCAAGGGATAAAGTGATCGTCTTCTAGATCAGATTCCTACAGTTGTAATTTTCCCAGATACATAATAAATAAAGTGAATTTATTTATGGAAAACATCAGCAAGTCAAAGCCGATCACCAGCGACCGGGCGGGGAGATGCAGAACCTCGTCATTCCAGAGTGGAAATGGGATCACATCACTATGGACTTCGTTGTTGGCTTGCCGAGGACGCCACGGGAAAACGACACCGTCTGGGTCATCGTCGATCGACTAACCAAGTCAGCGCACTTTATCGCCATCAAAGTTACTTGAAGCGTCGACCGCCTTGCTCAGATATACCTTGATGAAATAGTTTGGCTGTACGGGGTCCCAGTTTCTATCGTCTCTGATCGGGATGGACGGTTCGTAGCGCGCTTCTGGAGTAGTATACATTCAGCATTGGGAACCAAGTTGAAGTGTAGCTCAGCTTATCATCCTCAGACTGATGGCCAAACAGAGCAGGTGAACCAAATCCTCGAAGACATATTACGACTCTGTGCGATCGACTTGAAGTCAAGTTGGGACATCCATCTACCGTTGGCCGAGTTTGCATACAACAACAGCTATCAGTCCAGCATCCAAATGGCGCCGTATGAAGCTTTGTACGGCCGGAAGTGCAGATTGCCCATTTGCTGGGATGAAGTCGGGGAACGACAGATACTTGGTCCGGAGCTGGTGGAGCAGACCGTGCAGAAGGTCAAGTTAATACGGGAGAGATTGAAGATAGCACAAAGTCGGCAAAAGAGCTATGCCGACACGTACCGACGCCCCCTCGAGTTCTCGGAAGGCGACCATGTATTCTTGAAAGTCATGCCCATGCGGGGAGTTTCCAGGTTCAGTGCGAAGGGGAAATTGAGCCCAAGATTTGTTGGCCCGTTCGAAATATTGAAGCGAGTCGCCCCGGTAGCTTACCAAATCGCCTTGCCGCCTGCATTGTCAGAGGTAAATGACGTCTTCCACGTATCAAAATTACAGAAGTACGTGCATGATCCAAGCCATGTGGTGGATTTAGGTAAGCTGGACCTGAAGGCGGACTTGTCCTATGTCGAAGAGCCGGTGCAAATCTTGGAGCGCAAGGATAAACTTCTACGTAACCGTGCTATTCCCCTCGTCCGCGTCCTCTGGAGGAACCATTCGGTCGAAGAGACGACGTGGGAGCTTGAGTCAGAAATGAAGGAAAAGTTCCCTTCATTGTTCTCGTAGAGGTAGGTTCTATTTTAAGTTTCGAGGACGAAACTTTTTCTTAGTTGGTTATGATGTAGTGCCCCGTCCCTATATCGTGCCCCGTACTCGGTCCACGGGGTGCACGAGAAAGGAACACTGTCGCTATCGATTCGGTCGGGACCGATAGGTCAGGATCGACCGAATCGATCGAACGGGAACGGTTGAATTAAGATCCATTCCTCGTTATGGAATGGCTTCTTCGAAACCAAGGTCCCATATTCAGCGGGTTGCACCTCAAGGATTGACTCTGCAGCTGAGTCGGGAGAGACCTCCCGTTGCTCTTCTTTTCACGCTGCTTGCGTTGGTTTTAGCTTTGTTTTCTAAATGCATTTTCGTGAATATTTTCGATGGTTTTCATGGCTTGCATTTCGAACTCGTATTTTCTATCGAACTTCTTGAATAATGCAGTGTTCTAATCGGTTACTTGTGCGATTTCAGGTAATCACGTAGGCGACGTCTAGCGCACCCAACAAGTTCTCTCGCCTGAAGTAAACTCAAGGTGAGTGGCTGACCCTTCTCTTCTCGACCCCCTTCTTAGATAAAAATTGATAGTGTTGTTGCGAATGAAAAGATGAATGCACATGCACGAACACGAATGAATGTGCAAGTTTTCAAAAAAAAGGTAGGCTATGTCTTAACAACTAAAAACATGTCCTTGTACGGTCATTGGACAACTAGTCGACAAGGTGAGCGTTTCCCCGCACGATAACCCGAGGCCACGGGACCGTTGCGGCCGATAAAAGAAACAAGTAATTAGCTGTGCTGGGCACGGGTTAGGCGAGGACTTGCAGCGGGGATCGCTACTCACGCTGAAAGGACCCCGTCTAACAAAAGCTAGATGAGTCCACGATGGCTCTGGAAGCCAGTGACCAACCACACGAAATATTGTACTTGATATGAAAATGATAACAATTGACAGAGAAGAACATGGTAAGTTTCATAAGGCACGATACGGTCCGCCGCAGGTAAGTTCAACGTAAATTTCATTATGCTTGTCATATGCTTGTTGAAATCCATTAGGATGGTTAGAAACATTCATACATTAAGTCATACAAACTCTTCAACCAAATGAGAGCTTGGAACTTAAATAGCCACACACCAGTACAAAGTGTAATGTACCGATCCTCGCTCACAACGCAGGTACCCCAACCCATGAAGGGTGTGCCGCTTAAAATCTCAAGGCGGCGTGGACACTTTTGAAGTCTCGTCCGCTTGTGAAGGCTTGTTTTCTGGATTCCTTTTAAAGAAGACCCCGCACTCAGTCCAAAAGAAGATGACGACTCGCCTCGCCTCGATAGCAGGTAGAAAGTGTTATGTTTTGCTTGTAAAAAGGGATGTAATGTATGGAACGACTATCTCATCGACGTTCGTTTTGTAAGTCGAGTCATGTTGTAGCCCGCGTGACAATGAATGTAATGAAGTCAATGTAAATGAAGTTTTATTATCAATAAAAAAGTCTACTTCTATTTCAATGTGTCAATCAATTTCTCTGCGTACTCTAACTTGATGTTGTGTTTCGGATGACCTTATGACTACGCCTTGTGCGATCGCAACTTAGGTTCGCACGGCATCACGCCCGGGGGACGACTATCGATTCTACAAAATCGGGGCGTGACAACAGGGGTGCAAATTTCTTCCCTTAGTCCATTCCTGAATCTTTCAGCACGATTTTTGGGGTCAGCAACCAAGTTCTGGGCAAAACGGCTAAGTCGGCCGAACTCTGCCGCATACTCTCCAACCGTCATGTTCCCTTGCTTCAGGTCCTGGAACTGTCTTTCCATCTCCCGCATCTCTGATGTTGGGAAGAACTTCCTACGGAATAGCCTCTTGAAGGTGTCCCAGTCAAGCTGTTTTTCCTGGAGTCGGGGTTCATTCCGGTACCAGGTGCTTGCCACATCTTGTAGCTGGAGTCCTACTGCTTCAGTCTTGAGGTCCTCTGGGAGTCGAGCGACACTCAAGAGGCTGTCTAGCCATTCATCGGCGTAGATGATTCCCTCGGTTCCTTTGAAAGATCGAGGGCCTTGCTTCTTGAAACTCTCTATATCTCCGACCTTCACATAATAATACGCCTCTTATCAAAAGAATGGCCTAAATGATACATAACTTAACTCCTGGATTTATGTTTACCTTGGTAGGTCATGGCTCCATTGAAGTTGTTCCTCCTCTCTCGAGGGCAGCCATAGCCACGTTGTGGGCATTCTCCATGCCTTCTCTCATAATCGCGGTCTGCTCGCGAAGGGCTTCAGCTTGGGCTGCGGTCTGTTCACGATGAGCTTCTGCTTGGGCTCTCTGGGCTTCAAGCACTCCTCGTAGCATGCCCACTAGATCGGTGGGATCCACGGGCACTAGTGGGGCAGCTGGTGTGGGCACTACCGTAGGGGACTGCGGCTCAGTCCGGGGAAGTGCTGGTTCTGCCGTTTGCGCTGTAGTAGCGTAAACGGGGCGGGGTGCTGGTGCAGCATGGGGACGGTCAGTCAGCTGCAAAGGAGGTGGGTCCCGACGTGCTTGAGAAAGTGGGGTATGATTGGTAGATGATACCTCATCTTCAGCAGGGCCGGAACGGGTAGTCTTCTCTTTGGCCATACTCTGGAAGGTTTAGGATGCAAACATAAGCAAGGTATCCTACCAGTCTATAATCAAACAAAATATATATATATATATATATATATATATATATATATATATATATAATAATTTGGACCTATGTTGTGACAAATCAATGTTCTAGTGCTCTAATTATTTCTAGGTATGTTTTTCTAAGTTGTTATTTTGGACCTGCATGGGCCACCACTAAAAACATGTCACGACCCGATCCCAAATAATTGGGTCGAACCGGATCATGCCCAGCCTGCACCATTGTGAGACGGCGGCAGTAAGCTGTTCCATTAGCAGGTATTCACAACAACATCTATACATTTGTCACAACTGAATATACGGAAATTTTAAAACTTTATTCAACATTTGGATAGTACAACTGGAATGAAAAGAACTGAAATAAAAATGCTGAATTTGAAATAACAAAAATTCCAACAACAAAGAAATTGGAAACTGGAAATAACTAGCTAAGCGTTCGGCTCGTCGGCCTCAGGTTCTGCATCCTCCAATGGGGACTCTGCCAACACCACAGGGTACAGAATAGCTATTGTACAATAGCTCATCATCCTCAATATCACCTAAAAATGTTGTCTCCAGTTAGGAGGGAGAAAGTACGAATATGTATCTCATATTTCAAGTAATAATGGAAAAGTGCAAGCTAAACAGTTTAAACAATATTTTTCAGTATTCTATAATTGAAAACAATGTGATTTGAATGTGTAATCGTCTATGACCGGTTTGGGTTATACAATAGCGTCCTAGAGATGCGATACGGCTTATTCCCATGTGTAAGAGGGGTAAGCTCGCACAATATGCAATATGAAGGGTATTGGCCATAAACGTTACACTATTCCCCCAATTCCCACAATCAATCAATCAATATCTGAACCCTATGAGAGGGTTCCGTGTAGCAATGTGGTTTAAACATGCAGCTAGACAATTACTAAATAAAATACAAGAAAAACATAACTGTAACTGCCTTTGTTTATGATTGGATCGGTAAAGTCGGTTCCGAGGAGGATGTCAGGTTCGTCTCCAAGATCCTACAGTTGAGAACCTTGACTTAGAACCAATATTGAAACCATTCTAGGTGTGCTAGTTATAATCTCTAGAATTGGTCCTAATTCAGTTTTAAGTTATTAATTATTCTACCGGAAGACGTCAACGTCGCAATTCTACGTTCGTTATTATTAAAATAAGCGGTTATTGATTTAATTAAAAAAATGGCAATTACCGATTACTTTGGCAAAACTTTGTATTTCTTAATATTATATATAAACTATTTTTTAAATGAGAAAAATGTGAATTTGTTTAAATAATCAAACTTGTAATTTTTCTAATTTATTTACTGTGAGAAAACCTTATTAATTTTCTATATTAAAATAAATACTCATTTTAATAATCTACGCGCTTTAAACAATAACTCAGAAAATAAAGAAAAACTACGCTACACAATACAGGATCGTAGCAAAGAAAATAGAAAACTGGGCTTATGCCGTTACATTTATTTACATAAATGAATTTTAGGAATAATAATAAAACTTGGGTGAATCCTGAACGTCGGGAAGCGGTCCATTCAGCAGGCCGAAGCCCTGCACCAAAAATACTAACAGCAGTACCCGTACTAAAATAATAATTATAAATTAAAGATAATAATTATATGAGTCTCAGACTTGGTCCAAATGTCATATTATTGGCTAGCGCCTCAACGTACAAGAACCCTGTAGTGTTTGCGCTTCGCCAGGCTCATTCGACCTATAAGGTCGTCGCCAAAATGGTGGTACAGAAATCCATAAATTCGAAAGCCGGCAAATCCAATATATAAACGTTTTGCAAAAGTCCGATTTTCAAGTCCCTAATTTTATACGAAAATCCGTTTTAAAAATATTTCCGAAAAAATGGGCAGCATCTCCTCTATATCTGGGACCACCCAAAACTGGGAAAATGCGCTGTCAACTCCAACAATCCCAAACCAGGGAAAACCCAAAATTAACTTCCAAAACTATTTTTACATAAAATTAAATTCACAGAATCATTTTCGAAGCTAAATCGGAAACCCGAAATAAAATCGAAAATCTCGAAATGAAGTCGGAACACCACAGCACTCAAAATCCAGAATACCATATTCCAGAAAAATCCAAAATAACCACAGAAATATCACAGAAAAATTTTGGAAACTTCGAAACCATTAGCCCACAAACCGAATTCCCGGGAAGGAATCGGGGACCAATCTCATCATCGACTACGGAAAGGGGAACGAAAATCCGAAATTATACCTTGGGTTGCTCGGCTAGAGCTCTCAGATGATATAAAGAAAGAATAATCACGGACAACAGGAGAATTCGGCACAACGAAACTGCGAAAAGCGCGGACAGCGGGTTCAAAGACCCCGGACAGCGCTGGACAGCGATGTCGGTTCAGCGGGGGCGCGGAGGCTCGCGGGAACCGGGGCAGAGGGGAGCGGGCCGACCGGAGCACGGGACAGCGCCAGACAGCGCGGAGGAGGCCGGCGGGGCTGGGCGTTGAACGCTGGGGTCGGGGCCGAGAGGGGACGGCCTGGAGTCCGGCGCCGGAGTGAGGTCGAGGTGCGCCGGGGAGATCCGGTGGAGGCCAGAGGCAGGGTCGAGATGGTTGGAGCTCGGGAGAGGCTCGGTTGGTTTGGGGAAAAAGAGTTTTGGGAGGGAGAGGGGAAGATGAGAGGAGTTTAAAGGGAATAGTGGGGTTGAGTTGTGGTGAAGAGGGAGTGAAGGAGAGAGAAGTGAGGGGAGTGGGGAAGGTGGCTGGAGAAGTAGGGAGAAAACTCCTACGTGGGGATTGAGTCTCCAGGAGGGAAAAAAGGCTGGGTCGGGTGCGGGTAGTTCTAGGATTAAGCCTATTTTGCATAGTTAACAAAACATTAAGTTAAAAAAATCCTAATTGGGTTCGGGTTCGAACTGGGTCCAGGCTCGGGTCTCGCAAACAAAATTCAGTTTATTATTTTGAAAATAATTTTCGAACCCACAATATAATTGCGACAAACGAAAATTTAATAATTTACCAAAAAAATCTAATTAATCCAATAAATCAAAAATGCGGGTTTCACACTTATCGTGTAGTTGCGTCTCTGATTTTGGACCGAAGGACAAGCACGACTTGATAGGTTAACGTTGTAGGCACGAGAAGGGTCTAGAGGCAAAATGTGAGTTAACGTTGTTGTTGCAAGCACGAGATGGTCTTGAGACACAAAATAGGCCAAGACGTCGGTCATAAAACTGATCCTAAGGCAAGAGTAGAAAGACAATAAAAAGGGTTATGTTGCACAAAGTAAATGAACGTGTCAGTTTTGTATGGCTGGGCGAGGAGCTCATTCCACCAGTACAGTTGAGTACTCATACCCACATAGTTTTCATGTGCAGGCACAGGTTAAAGCTTGTGGCGCGGAGCTCGCTTGGATGCGTCGAGGCACGGAGTTCCTTGGCGATTCGAAGCATGCGGCCGTATGGAGTCAAGACTTATACAGGACATAATGTATGGACGTCGCCTTCCGAAGCATCCGCTGGTTCAAGACTTATATTGAGAGATGAGAGAGAGCTGAGTGACTTGTAATGTGAGAAGAGTGAGCTTGAGTGACTTGTAATCTTGGCCTTGCGCCCCATTGTAATCTTTGTTTCAATATCAATAAAAAGCCTCTTTTGAATGACTTGTTTTTGTTCTAAATTTTTGCTGGCATATTCAATGTCTCTGCATGGGACATCTGTGCGGCGACCCCGTCGCAGCCGCTGTAATCGGCCGTTATGGAACCGACCTTGCACAAGCGCAATCTAGGCTCGTGCGGCATCACGCCTTAGCGAGGACGATCGCTTCTACGGGAGCGGGGCGTGACAATATATTTCTTCTATGTTGTTTGGCTTTAGTTTTTATCATAGGATTAATTAATTAGATGGTGTATTATATTGTTAGACGATTTTAGTGAAAATATAAATATTGAGGTTGGTAACTTAACGTAGAAATTAAAGATTTTTTTTGAGGTGTCCTTTTCTCCGGCTTGGCAAATGTCAAGGGGGGATTCGAACCTGCACCTTCCACGTTGGGGCCCCCATTGCTACCACTAGGCTACAATCCACGGACTTAAAGATATTTTAGATACTCTAATCAAATTTATATGAAATTATATCGAGTTGACCCGGCACAACCGTTAAAGGTAATAGTAGTAGTAGCTCCGATTTTATGTCTATATTAGCACATGTTAAACGTGTACTGCAAAGGAATAAACAAAAACAATATTTCGTACATCTCAAGAATTATCTTTATATTTAAATTCTTACGAAGAAGATGAAGATGAATATGTATCATAAACAAAAAAGCGTATCATACTTTCTATAACACGTGATATAATAATGATCCCGTTGTCCACGATACCATCGAAATCTTGTTTTAGTGAAGGTTCAATGATGCTAAGCAAGAAGAGCATGATTCCGTCAGATATTTTGAAAGCTTGCATCTGAGTTCAAGATTGGGTTTGTATGAAAAAACAAACTCAAAACTCAGGAGATGAAACTGGCGACGCCAGTGAGCTGAACTTTCAGCCTTTTACTTTGGATGACGCTATTGGAGGATGAACTGATCAATTAACTTGGACGAAAGGCGGATGCTGGAAAATAAAAGAAAAAATGCTTGTACATTTTATTACAACTTTTATGAAAAAATAAAATATCAACTTTCAACTTTCAATTTTTTGTTAGTTAATGTTATACCATATTTAAATTTTAGTGATACTAATAATTTTTTTCCCAATTTTTCATTTTTTCCTTCGATTTTCTTTTAAAAATAAATCAGACCGGCCCGGACCAGCCCTGAACCGGCTCGATCTGCCCCTACTGGTTCACGGGTCCGAAATGGATTTGCCTTTTTTTTTTCCCCGGCCAGCCCGACCATGTACGCTTATTCTTCCAGGCTAAACCTGGCCCGGTCGGTCCGAACCCGTTCAAACCTGGTCAAATCAGGTCGAGCCGTGGGCCGGCTCGGCCCAGCTTGGCCATTACACAGAATGAATAGAAGAACTCCACATAAGAATCTTTTTATGTCATGTCAAAGGACCTACTATTGTGGAATCCTTGGACATCAAGAGAGAGAGAAAAAAAAAATGAAACAACTACAAAAAAAAATTGTCAGACACAAAAAAATATATCCACATATTCTCACCGTTTGCTAAGGTCATTTTGGGCACTATTCCCAACTTTCACATTTTTTATATAGCTAATAACCTCTAGCTTAAGTGGAAGGAATGGATATATAATGTCATCGAACTCGAGTAGCTCTCGTTGTTACTAATGAGAGGTATAAAATCCTGGCTGGATGACGAAAGATCAATGGATCGAACTACAGAGACGTATTATTTCTTCTATTTAATAATGATTGGAGTTAGGGGAGAATGGGCCTAAAAAACATACAATGCAGCGTGAACGAAATTTCGTGCATATCGTTCGGACATCTCAAAAATGGAAGGAATGTAGCATGAACAAAATTTCGTACGTACCGTCGGACATCTCAAAATAGAAGAAATAATATGCCCTCGTGACTCAGTCCACTGATTCGCCATCCAACCAGGGTCTTATGTCTCTTCCGATAACCAACAATGGTCACTCGAGTTCGACAGAATAATTCCAATTAAAATATAATAACATCTATAATTACTCAATATTATACAAGTATTCTTGTTATTAAATAATAGAATAGTTTTATGTCTATGACATGAGAGGGGGATAAGAGGCGACTGAGGAGGCGATAAGGATTTGTTAGTCATAAAAGGGATAAGGGTTTGTCGTATATATATTCTTTTACGTATTGCAATATAATAAACAGTAAATTATGAGATATACGTAGATATGTTCCAAAGTAGATATCAAGCCAGATCTTTTGTGGACCATGACTTCCAATTTGCTCTAACATTCAACGATTTATTCCTCTCTTTTTTCCAATATCTTTCTCATATGTTTTTCTAATGCATGGATGAGAATATTCTAGAGGTTGCTTATTGTCCTCCTCTCACTTATCGGAAAGCTATTTTTTTGGCTTATTGTATTATACTGTTTTTTAGTCGGATTTAATTTGCTGGGTTGTGGAGTTTTTCAGCAAACTGCAAAATTGTAGAGTTTCACATGACATATTCATTTCACGGAATTGTTAAATTTCATGGGACACTACTCTATTGGCCTGGATTATTCATGTATTTCCATTCCATTAGCATCATTCAGTCATTTAAAAAATTAAATGAATGTATTCATTAATGATAGAAGAAAAATATATTAGCATCATTCATTCATTTGAAAAGTTAACAGATATTAAATATTTTTTAGTATGCATCTAAAATACTTACAACGCACGTACATTAATTATACTAGTGTGTGAATATATATATATATATATATATATATATATATATATATATATATATACACACGGGTTTGTCCATCGTCAGCTCACCCTAATTCATGATAGTCCACCAGCTACAGTTTTTGGATTAGGTTCCTGATTGGCAGGGTTGGCTCATCCTTTAGACAAAGGAAGCAGTTGTCTAGGGCCCCACTTTTTTATGGGCCCCAAATATACTCGAAATAATATATATATATATATATATATAATATATATATATATATATATATATATATATATATATATATATATATATATATATGCAAAAAAAAAAAAAAATATATATATATATATATATATATATATATATATATATATATATATATATATATATGCAAATGACCTCTACCCTAGTGGTTAAGAAACATGCATGCGGTCCTGTTAGGGTTATATACCAAAAGAATCACTTTTGTAGTAACCTTATTTTCTTAAATTTTGAATGAGAATCATATGGACAAATGTTTGTATATTGTATTTGTTGCAAGTGTTAATGCAAATGTCTGATATTCTATATTATAGATAATATGGTGTGTGGTGTCACACAGAAGATCATATTATCAGTTCCCTATGGAATATATAAATAGTTCACAACCTAGATGGACTTGGACAATCTATTGGAAATGTTGTAGTGTAATCTGGTATTAGTCTATCTTGACTATAGGTTTACACTAGTACACTTTGTGTGTATTGAACAGGACTACTTGAGGTTGTTCTCTTTGTACTGGCTACATAAGAGAACAAATACCTCTGTTATTATGGATGCTTGTGCTATTAATCCGGATATAGTAACAGACATGTATATGCAGTGTGCATTAGTTTGACTCATGAAAGAGTGAGATTCATTATGGGTCAACAACCTCTATGAATTGGGTAATAACATTGTATGTATGATGGGCTGTTGATTATAAATAAAATCTATGTCCCGATACATCGGGTTGATGATATCCCCTTAAGGAGCTCATAAGGATTGTCATGTAAACTCTGCAGGTGGATTATATCCGACATGACAAATAAAGTTGAACGGTACTACTTAAGGGTAAAAGATGTCGAATCAATATAGTTGTCAGTAACTTAATTTGATCGACGGACATTCGATATCTTAACATGGGGAGCCAAACGAGCATATAATAAAAGGAGCCCACAAACATAATTAGGATTAGGAGGGAGGTAGTGCAACAATAGCTCATTAGTGGACCGAGCTATTGTTAATGGGCCTGGATTATGTGTTCAGGCAGAACACGGAATATCCAGATCCGTTAGGAGGCCTAACCCTAATTTCTTCTCATGGTCCCTGCCGTAGCCTATATATATCTTCTATTCTCTGGCCGCCAAATTACTGATCAGAATCTGAAGCTTTCTCTAAATTCGTGATTCACGTAATGAGAGAAAGAGAGGGCTGCCAAGGAGAAAAAAAGGTTGGGAGATCGTAGCCCACACGACGTCCAACTCGAGGAAGGAATACGTGCAGAAGATCTTGGGGTCGTCCGCTCGGGATTGCCAGGAACTACTTGTCTTCTTTCCGCCGCAGGTATAATTCGTGAACCCTAGTTTCCGCCTATGAAGGGTTAGAACACGTATTAAATCTGTTTAACTTTTTATCGATCAATACGCACACCAAAGTAAGGGTCATGGGAATCCCCAGTTCCATCAGGCCCGAGTGGTCAGGAGATCGATTCTCGGTGGGAGCGTTCGCCACAATTACTTTATTTCATATATATATATATATATATATTAGATTATATATATATATATATATATATATATATATATATATATAGGGAGCGGATCAAAAGCCCCCCTTAGAAAGTCCCCCAAAAATCCCCCTCACTCTAATTCGTAATAATTAATATTAATGTTAATATTAATGTTATATTAATTAATGTTAATTAATGTTAATGTTAATGTTAATATAATTTTTTAATTTTTTAATATTAATATTAATGTTAATTTTAATGTTATATTAGTGTTAATGTTAATGTTAATGTTAATATTAATTTTAATGTTAAGTTTAATGTTAATTTAGTATTTAATGTTAATATTATTATTAATATTAACATTAACATTAATATTAACATTAATAAATATAAATTACGGATTAGAGTGAGGGGGGTTTTTAGGGGGCGAATAAGGGGGGCTTTTGATCCGCTTCCATATATATATATATAAAAAAAAAAAAATATAATATATATATATATATATATATATATATATAATTACGCATTTTAAAGGAAAGCTCGGCTGAAAAAGAAAATAGCCGCTTGCCTATTTGTGAATTTTTAAAAAGTAATTAAATTTATCAAAATTTGAGAACAAAATCAACAACCGTTATCGCCTCTTCATCTCCTCCCTCGGAGAAAGATTAGGCCTCTTTATCTTCATCTACTACATAATAAAAACAAATAGATATGTGCAACTGCTTCTTATTCAAATTTTAAAAATTATTAATGAAAAAAGTTTTCAAATCCGCCTATGTAACTTTTATAACAATACATCGTCGGTCCCAATCCCGATCAAGGATGAGGGTTTGAATATAAATTAATATAATTAAAATACTATTTAATCATGTTTAAATTTTTTAAAAATGTCATATCTTTAAACTTTTGTCTAGGGTCTCCAAATGGCTTAAGACGGCCCTGCTGATTGGAGTCCTTGGTGAGAGAACAGCTTCTTTACATTAGTTAGGAGCAGATATACGACTCCCCCCTCCCCACCCCCACACCCTCTCCCCACTTGGGGCAACCAACCCCCAGGTTGGATAAAAGCTGATTTTTTTCCTTCTAATGCCCATTTATTATCAACATACCTCTTGCTGAAACACGCGGTACATTGACCATTGTACACACCAATCACTCTTTTCGGATCCAAATCCAAATTTTCAACTCCATCTCCTCCTCTGCTGAAAACACACACGGTACACATCACACCAATCCCTTTTTCTTCTCTGGTTAGTTTTTTAATCTCTTCTTAAATTTGATCCTTGGACATTTGCATTTGTTGATCCCTACCATTCGTTGTCTGAGGAAATGGAAGGAGTTGGTTAAAAATTGACAAGACTCGGCCGCTCGGGCAAAGAAAGCAAAGAGGATTTTTTTCTCTCACTCTCGAGTTTCTTTCCTCAATTGAAGCTCTGGATCAGCTCGGTGAGAAATTTGTGTGTTCTATGGCTTGTTTTTTACCATGATCAGCTTTTGTAGATGCTTGAAAAATTTTTTTTTCCAATTTGCTTTCTATTTTTTGATGATTTTGGAGTGAATTGTTGCTATTGAATGTTAAGTCTTTGGAATTTGCGGTAGGTGACTCAAAAAGTGGAAGCTTTTCGAAGATCTCGCATGCATTGTGAAAATTTTAGGGAGCCGAGAAATGTAGAGTTGTTGAATATTTTTGGGAAAAGTTTGGTTCTGCTTGGGCCTGAAACTGATTGAGTTGCTTATCGAATTTTGTTGACTATATCAGTCACGGTGGCTTCGGCAGAAAGGAGTTATCTAAGTTAAAGTTGATAAAAATTATCTTCGGACCACCATATCACAAGAAAGATTAAATGGATTAGCTACGATCTCAATTGAAAAAAGCTACTACAAAAGCTTGAGTATGATCACTTGATTGAGAATTTCATCTCAAAAATGCAAATAGAAGCATTTTTGTTTAAACCGGATTGTGCTTATTTTTTTGTTAGAAGCTTGAGTATGACCGGACTTAATTTTTGTTGTCATTTTTAATCAAGATTTTATGGTATATTTTAAACTAAAAGCAAAATATAATCTTGATTTTACAAAAAAAAATACTTTTTGTTGGATTTTCTTCACTTTTCTTCTTTAAAAAAATCTGCAAGAAAATAAAATATAAACTAATGCTTACCGGCCTCCGGAGAAGTCGCGCACGTAGCATGCCCAGAGCAAGAAACAAAGAACATAATTTGAAGATGGAAATTTGTGAGAGTTTCTGAAGGGTTATTTCTGTCTGTAGAGAAGAGGGAGATGAAGGCTCAATATATATAGGGATAGAAAATTGTAACCGTTGGCTGAATCTAAGGATGTAACGTGCTGAATAAAGACATAAAAAACATGTGGTTCAATGAACCTGGACAAATTTAATGTCCAAATGTTACAGAAAATTTGTAAGTCAAAAAATTAAGAGGAGCAAAAAAGGTTTTAGGGTCTCAGCCTGAATCCGAAGAGAAAATCGAATCGGCATTCGGTACCTGCAGATGTGGGCACGTACCCACACCCGTTACGTGTGCTGAACCAAACCGAGCCGAGCCGGACTGGACGGCGACGACGGGGCGCACGTGTGGCCCATTGGGCAACCCTCACAAGACTTCAAGAAGCAAGAGTGAAAAGAATAATAAATATGCACTATAATGCATTCACTTGGACGATGTGAGACTATACAAAGGTTTGGGAGTTGATCTTTTGCTCTAAGCAGCAGAGCAGCACACAGCCAACAATCCCCCCAAAAGGTCAAGTTCCAAAGCAATATAAGTGAAGAAGAAAAAAAAAGAAGAATAAGGGAATTTTTTGGCAGGTTTATGTAATGCCCCGCTCCGCACGAGGCATTTGGTTGGCTTATTGGATGGGATCAGAATATTGGACCGTGACTTAATTGGGAATCAGAAGAATTGAGACTGATGCAGTCTCACTTAGCTGGCTAGACAGAATGGGTATTGGAACGTGGCTCGCTGGTGAAGCTACGCTTAGTGGAATTTTGGGTGAGTGGAACTGTCCTTCCTCCTCCTTACTCCTTCATGCTTAATAAATAAGTATGAAATGCTATGAATTATCCCTAAATGTCCCATGTTATAGTTGCTGAATAATAGAGATGCCTATGTTGAGAATTATTGAAATGTACAACACATTGATCTGCTAATGTGACTTGAGGCCTGAGAATGAATTGATAACATTGCCCCTATGCTTAATGCTGCTAAAACGATAAAACACTTGAATAATGAGATGCCTTGTGAATGATAGAATAAGAATAAACTGGCTATGCTATCGACCCAATGAACTGAATGAGACACTAGAATCAAATACTCTCTCTATAACTTTGCAAGAATATGAAATGCTGCCTGTCCCTTATAAGAAATGAATGAATGTTAAGTTCCTCTTGAGAAAGGAATGATATGAGATACGTTGCAATGAAGCAATGAATAAGAAATGATAAAGCTGGGATCATTGAGATCACCAAATGAAATGATGGTAATGATGAAATGAATAAGTCATTGAATATGACTAATGACGCACTGTTGCCTTTACTTTCCTTAATATATTTTACCATGCGATTATGTTCACAATCGAGTCGGACACGCATTCGCATGGTCATGGACAACTTGTATACAAGGTTTGAGTAATAATTTCCTCGAACGGTTCCTAGGGCCCTGGGGACCGATTCGGCCTAGGAGGAAATAATGATGAGTGCTATGGGAGCATGGATAAGGCGGGGTGGCATAGAGGCTCGCCACCTACTATGCTGACCGCATTATCTTAAAATGAAGTGAAATGAAAAGAGTCCATATGGTTTAACAACACCAGTGACCATGAAGTCGGGATGCATGCTAATGAATGTTTTGTGCAGGCAGAGTAAGTATATTGGATAACCTGTATTTGATGCAGGTACGAGAAGTCGGCTATCGGTAAAATCACATAATTGTGATATTGTATAAGTTGGTTTAACTTGCCTGCTTAACATGTTCCATTCAGTATGCTAGAAAGATGCCTTGCTATAAATAGTGCTCAAACATAACATCTATGCTAAGTGATGCTTAAAGTGAGATTTTCATAACATTTTAAGATGTTAATGTTAACGATGCCTCCATGACGTCTTTGCATGATAACACCAAGAATGCTAAAATGATATGTCCACAAATGCTACTAAGAATATGTTTACATGCTTCACTCTGATTATTGCCCATGAACTGTAAACTGATGTTAGGCCCCAAGTAGAAAGATCACTCTAATAAATGCTTGCTTAAATGATCACTTTAATGTTGGTTTATGTGAGTGGGTTGGATTCTGCTCGCCAGTACATAGATGATGTGCTGACCCACGTTTTGTGGGCAGGTGCTCATGCTTGGGATATTCTACACACGAAGATTGGCTTGATTGGTCCCGTGGCATCGAAGATTTGTTGGACATACAGAAGCTCTCCTTGCATAAGATGATGTCTTCTGTTTATAAAGGGCATAATGTATGGAACATTGTAATCAGTTGTACCAGTGAGATTGTAAGCCAAGTCAGTATCGAGTTGTAATCTATTGTATCCAAATATCAAATGTAAGCTGTATAGCATTGTTCAGTTGGTTTCCAATATAAAGTGAGATGTGCTGTAATCATTGTACTTCAATACAAGTCTTGTACTCTTCTTCAATTATCAATAAAGAGAATAAAGTTCTACATATCTCTGTGTGGCTTCAAGTTACTCTTTTTCTTCGCTGCTATAAAGAAAGTGATGTACTTCTATTCAATAAGAAAGATTGTCCTCATTAACTTTAATTTATCTGCTTCTGCCGCTGCGATGTGTTCCTATCTGAAGAATAATCAATTATGTACCATCTTTGCCTTGTACAAGTGCAATATCAGACTTGTACGACATCACGCCCAAGCGAGGACGATCGATTCCAAGAGATAATTATGTCAATAAATGACTCTACGAATCGGGATGTGACAGTTTATACTATGCATAAATGAGATGGACTGCAGCCTTAAATCTCACGTTGTGACTATTTGTCTTTAATTATCTGAAGAAGAGCTAGATAGACTACGCATTGAATCAGTCTTCTTGAACCAGATTTAGAAAATAGCACACATAGTACGCTAGAGGTACTTGGGTCTATCGGGTGGCGCTTTTGGTTGGCCATGCGCACTTTTATATATTCATGAGAGTTGTTTAGGATCGCCTTGTCCTATAATCGCGGCATTCACGACCTCTCATATAGGTAAGTTCTCAAGGGTTAGTAATAGAAATCAACCCTGTATTTTATACTTGTACTTATTAAGAGTTAAAACTCACCATATCCATATCACACCGGAACACTGTCACCATAGGGATTGGGTATCAATGTACACATGTACAGCCTCTTGGCTTTTATTTTAAGAGAATTTAATCTCAGGGTCAGGGATCCATAATAGTCAGATAGTCCATCTTGTTCCTACCAATTGAACCGGCTTCTTGGGATCTCCAGTCAGACTCAATTGGGTTGCCACTGTTGGTGACTAAACTATGTTCTTAACCCCATCCCCTTGATGATTCTAGGATCAATGTCCTAGACAGACCCTTCGTCAAGTGGTTTGCAAGGTTCTTTTCTGGCTTTATATAGTCAAGAACTACTTATTTGCCGAATAGGCTCTTTATTGACTTGAAGTGCAGCTGCAGGTGCATGTTCATCTTAGCATTCACAGAATCATGATTTAGTAGTTCTATAATAGATTTATTATCACAATTTATAGAAATTGCGGGGACAGGATGAACAGCAACAGGTATATACATAATCAATTTCTAAGCCATTCAGCTTCTGTACAAGTAGTGTCCAAAGCTATCATTTCAGAGCCCATTGTACTCCTTGCAATGATAGTTTGTTTACATGATCCCTAGGAGATCGCAGCTCCTGCTAAAAAAAATTCAATAGTGTATTTCACATCATGCGAATCAGTTACCCAATTTACATTTGAGTAACCTTCTATGACATCAGGGTGTCTAGTATAATGAAGTTTATAATCTAGAGTATCCTTAAGATGTCTAAATACTCTGTTCAATGCAGTCCAATGTGACTGGTTTGGGTTACTAGTATATCTATTTAGTCTCCCAATGACAAATGTAATATCAAGTCTGGTCCTATTTGTTATGTACATCTATCATTTGTGAATATCTATGTTGTTCTATAGGTGATCCTTTATTCTTCTTAAGAATAATATTATTGTCTTTAAGAGTAAGGCATGTCTTTTGTCAAAATACTCAAACTTTCTTAGCATTTTCTCATTGAATATGCTAAGGATAGAGTATAGCCCTCTTTGTATTTAGACACTTGCATTCCTAGGATCAGATTTGCTTCACCTAGATCTTTCATGTCAAACTGGTTAGATAAATAATTCTTAGTGTTATTTATCAATTCCAGTGAAGATCTTAGAATAATATCATCAACATACAAGCATAAGATGACACAACTTTTATTTGTATTTTCGAATACAAACATTTATCATATTCATTTGGCACAAAACTAAATTCTAGAATGACTTTTTTAAATTTGTTGTGTGTCATGACCCGCACCCACTTTTCAGGATACGAGTGCGTGTCCAAGCCATCCTACGCCGTAGAGTCGGCGGTAGAACGCTGTCACGACCATGATGCTCAAAATCACATAAATATAACATTTATTGCTCATTCACAAAATTGAACTAATTTATACAACATTTACAAGAATTGTATTTGAAAGAAGGTACAATATCTCACCATTTCTATTACAACAGATTTAAACTAACTAGCTAGCTTCTACGTTTTGGCCTGCAAATATACCCGAATCTTCAATGCTAAAGAAGCCACAGCTAACCTGAAAAATGTTGGTTTTCAGTCAGGAATGGAACAAGTAACATATGACAGCTATCCGAGACACAACAGAATCACAGAACATGTATATCATATGAGAATGAAACTAGAAAGTAACTAGCATCATGGTATAATGGAAAAGAACATGTAACTCTACTGATGAGAAATAGCTACCAGAAAGAAATATGTAAACTATGGTAACATGGCAAGTGGTGAAGAACAAGATGAAATAATTGGAATATTAACTATCTACGTGTATTGAAATAAAATTTCGACGTGTGAACTGCTAATGGGTAAATCCGACATCCTGCACGTGTCGTGTGCAGCTGCTATCAGTCAAGAATAGACATTTTGGGGATAGAATGAGCAGTTCACACGTCTACTAAGATTTTTCCGCCCAGCTAGTACTTATGGAATCAATTGCAAGTAGGGTAAACATGTAAAAGACAGTCAAGATGTATAATAAATCCATGATACTAATCTCTGTGTGACGAGCGTGTCAACAAACAGTAAGACATATGTATAACATGTAAAGAAACTATCAGAAATGGTAACAATCAGTATATGCACTTGCCTGGGGTCCTTAACTGGTGAAACCGATACTCTTGTTGGGTCCAAGTTAGTCTGATTAGCCAAGGGTTGATGTAAAGTAATTAGAATCAAAAGAAATAGGAACATATGATATGTTGGTTAAATAAGCCAAAAAGGAGAATGCTTAAGGAATCTTAGTCGAACATTAAACTATCTAACTTAATAGGAAGACGATTAGTCGTGATTAACATTCTAACCAAAGAGGGGAATTACTTTAATAAAGATAATTCGTATTTTAATCCTTTATATATAAAATATGTATAACTATATTTAGAAAGTATTTATGGTAAATATGAAAAGTATATTTTCATTAGCTAAAATAAATTTAGTTAATTATATAAAATATGAAAAATCATGTTTTTAGTCAAACTATAATTTAATCAAATAGGAAATACTACAATGATATTTTT
>JANAVB010006024.1:0-17059 GCA_029216955.1 Iris pallida | reverse complement strand
CCCTAGTCATTTACATATATCCTACCATAGCCACAATATCATTTGTCCTATGGCACATGTTAACACCCCATTTCATATGTAAATATATTACATACCTATAGAACATTACCTAAACAAGTCCTATACAACTAATACCTTATCTATTTACTCATGAATTTACTCAAAGCCCAAATTTTGGTGTGTGTGCTTCCCTATCATATATAGTTGCCTAAACACAGCTCCTAACCAGCCAAATTAAGAGTAGGACCTTCTATGAAGTGATGGCATAAACACTATATTCTAAAACTGCTATTGGCCAATTAGAAGTAGCACAAATTGTTACTTCCATAGCTTATGTCCCTTATGACTGATGCACCTACCTAGACCCCCTACCCTTTACTGCTGCTGTTGTATACTCTTATTTCAGTTGAACCCCTGCTGCCACACTTCCTATTGTGTATAGGAACACACATAAGAGTGTTCCTGACTTAACCTGGAATTACCCCTTTTTTGATTTTCTGAGCCTATGTGAGATAAGTAGGCATTAGCCAAAGCCTCACAGGCCTACCCCTATTTATGTCAAACAGTGTACGAGTTTCCCCCATCTCTGAAACTAACTCCTTATATCAGTTTCTATTGACTGATACCGTAAGTCCCTTCCCTACTCATTGTTATGAAGCCCTGCTACTGCCCTCATATCCCTTAGCTGATATCCTTTCCTTTCCTTTCCTTTCCTTACTGCCTGAACATCCATGGCTCCAAATCATCCTTCATTCAGTTCAACCCTTGAATGGACTGATACAGTCCTCCACCCTCTTCACACACAATCACTAAAGCATCAACTCACCTACACACCTATATCCATAGGATACATAGGATACAATAGGATAACCCTATACTGCCTTCTCCATACAGTCTACATGGACACCATCACTGTCCTATTTTACTGGGGCTGCTACTAACACAACTCACTTTTCCCAACTACCTACCTTACAAACCCATAACAGTCAAAGGCTGACATCCATATCAGTTAATGACTGAGCAACCCTCATTCAGTTCTAACTAACTATCTATACCCTTGCTTCTAATCCATTTCCTTCTCTCTCTCTCCTAATGCATTGCTCACTGGAATTTGGCCTATGGCCAAATGCCCTCATTCACTCCTTCACTTTACTTCACTGTTAACTGTTCCCCCTTAAATCATTCCTCAACTGAACTTATTTCTCTCTAACTCAGTCCCATTGACTGTTACAAGCATCAGTTGAAGACTGATTCTCAAATCAGTTGAAGACTGATTCTCAAATCAGTCGATAACTGATACCAATATCAGTTGGTAACTGATACTAAATCAGCTGAGAATTGATTCACAACTCAGTCTAAGGACTGATACACTAAACTCTCCCTAACATTCTAATCATATCCTCATACTAACTATTCTCCTCCCTTGTTCGGTCCTTATGGACTTTAAAGCAGCCCTCTACTTCATTGTTACTTAGCAGGGGACATTCCCCTATCTAACATACACTCATCACTTGATACAACCATCTAACTCTATCTATCTTTACATTTACTAATACATTAATTGAATCCCCCCAACTGCTATAAAACCCTGTCACATAGGCTCTCACCCTTGCTGTCCTACAAGGATCACTCATTTCTGCGGTTGTTTGAGCAGTGCACACTTGTGCACTGCTGCACAGTGTACCACCCACCTGTGCAAGTCCCTACAGCAGCAAAATCCACTGCTCTCTTACCTACAGTTCAGTCCAAGAACTGAAACGACATCCCTTCATCTCAGTCTACGCTAAGAACTGATTTTCTTATATTTCACATTTTCCCTCATTTTTCTTTAGAATTCTCTACCACAGTCATGGACAGATCTTCTTTACATGTGTTTTCATTTCAGGTTTGCCATTTCTTCTGGACCTGCATCAAGGAGAGGAATTTTAATCCTGCATTCTTGTCCATCTACAGTGGGTACACTGTCCTCTTCAATCTTTATCTCAGGAAGTTCCTATGAACTTTCCTTCTCTCAAGGCTCTGTCATTGATACACCTTCACTTCTAATATTGCTACAGCATTTGAGGTTGTGCTTTATACATCGTATTGATGTCCCTATCTTCAACTACACTTTCAATCTTCTCATTTTGTGTGCCACTTAGTGCCTCAGCTTCTTCCAATCATCCTCTGCATCTACCTTGACATTGTTGGCATACTCAAACTTATGAACAGAGTATGTTGGGGTTTTGGTCATTGTTTAGAAACTTTAGCCCACATCGGCTAGGCCAAAGGAAGTGTATCTCTATATATTAGTTATGCTAGTTTAGAGATGCATATGTGGCGTGGAGGTGCGCATGGGTGTGCCATATGGGGTTATTTTTCTAATGAAAAAAAGGCTAAATCAACAATTGAAAGCATTCATGCTTTTTGCTCTTGGGAAATTTATTTCCATGGGAGCTAAGCCCCGTAGGGGCCTAGCGACTCGGACTCGGACTCGGGCTCATGGGCTCGTGAGGCGTAATTTGGCGTTTTGTTGGCACACTTTGCACTTAGCACGCAGTTGCGCGGGTGGCGCAGGGTGCGTAGGGTGCACAAGTGCAGAGTGCGAGTAGCGACACGCGTACGTGCAAGGCGTGCGGGTGCGCAAGTGGCGCAACTTACTTCAGATCGTACCTGAGCATGATCTTAGCGGTTACTGTACGTTCGAGTGGTTATTACCATGTCCCGAATGTTGTGCTAACCGGACAGTTGCTACTCGGGCCTATAAAAGGTCTCTTCTCTCTCACAGGCAGGATACACAGAACATATACAGAGAGTTACGAAAGTTTACAAGTGTTTCTTAACACAAGTAAACAGAGGCTGTGAGAGAAGAAAAGCTTTGCACCAGCGTTGCTTTTGCACGGGAGTCCGTGTACGATCCGAGGAGTCAGAAGAGAAGAAGTGTTTCAAAGTTCTCCGACGAACTGCTGGTTCCTGGAAGCTATTCGTGTGGGGCGAATATAGCTTTGAGCAATGGTGATCATTCACCCCAGCAGGCCATCTTCCACCTTTCGCCTGTCATCTTCTTCGCTGTTGTGGATTACGAAATCTTTTTAGATTCTCGTAATATCATATGCTGCTGTAACAAGATCTTCTTAGATCTTCGTTAAACTTGCGTAACCTTCCTATAAGTGTTGCGTTGGAACATTGTTCTTACAATTGCTTCATCTTTTTAGTTTTCCATCGAAAAATTGTGCCCCGATACTAACAATCTCAAAGCTATATTTCTACGATGGAAAACTTTAATGCTTCACTCCTCAATACTAATTTTTGTAAGTTAGAAAAGTTTGATGGAGAGCATTATCAAATCTGGAAGAGAAAGGTTTATCTCACTCTTCAACTTAGAGACGTTGATCACGTGCTTCTTGAAGAGGAACCTACTGTTCCAGATACTGGGTCTGCTGCCGCAATCACTGTGGCTACTAAACTTTAGGCCAAATGGAGAAGGAAGAATAGCATTTGCAGGCTGCTTATCCTGAATGCTATGGAGGATTCCCTAGCAGAATCCTACAGTAAGAAGACTATTGGAGACATATGGGAGTCTCTGGAGAAACTGTACGAAGAAGACAAAAACAGGAGCAAGATATTTGTGGTTAAAAAATATCACAAATGGCTCTTTGAGGACGAGAAGTCCATGCTGCCGCATGTGAAGGAATTCATGAAGCTGTGACAGAAGCTGGAAGACGAGGCGATGCCCCCTCTCGGACAAGTTTGTTGTTGGAGGGATTGTCTCGAAGCTCCCCATTGGGTGGAGTAAGTTCTATACAAACATGCATAGGAAGAAGCTTGAGATCAGCCTTGAAGATCTCTTGCAGGAAATCTATGTTGAGGACCAGATACGGGCTCAACTGAAGGTGGACGCACTGTCCAAGCAATTGGCTAACGCCAATCTGGTTCATACCAAGGAACCAAGGGTAAAGCAGGTAGCTTCCCACAGCACGAAGAAGGACCCTAACAATCTGAACGTGTAGGAGACTTCCTTCAAGCAAAAGAAGGCAAAGTCTCAGATGCCTTGCTTCATGTGTGGGAAGAGCCACTTCAAGAATGAATGCTAAGCAAAGACCAAGCAATCCGAGCAAGGAGAGCCTAGCAAGGTATCTATGATCACTGACGTTGTTGCTATGATTGCGCAGGTTGATGCGGTAGGGACTGACTCTGACTGGTGGGTAGACACTGGAGCCACCTGCCATGTCTGCTCCAACAAGGAGTGGTTCACCACCTACACACCTACTTCTGAAGTGGTTATGGTGGCGAACCAGGCACAAGCTGAAGTGCTCGGGATTGGGATGGTGGTGTTGAAGCTGACTTCTGGCAAGTGTCTGACGTTTCAAGGCGTGAAGCACGTACCTGCTATCGCCAAGAACCTGATCTCAGGAGGCCTACTCTATAACGCAGGCCTCAAGATGGACATCAATGCTGGCCAGATGGTGATGTCTATTAAGGGAACATATTTCGGGAATGTTTTTATACCGAAAGAATGTTCAAAATTTAGCTTGTAAATCAGTCCAATGTAATTAATGTAATTAAATCACTCCTTTTAATTATACTCTTGAGTTGTGGCATAATAGGCTAGGACATGTTCATTGTAAACAAATAAACAGAATGTCTAGTCTAGGACTTATCTCCAAGTGTGGGGGTAAGGTAGAGAAATGTGAAGTTTTTGCTCAAACAAAGATCACAAGGAAACCCTTTCCTCAGGTTAATCGAAGTACAGATCTTCTGGAGTTGGTACACTCCGATATCTGTGACTTCCAACAGTTCTCTACAAAGGCCGAGATGAAGTATTTTATAACCTTCATCGATGACTACTCTAAGTATCTGTTCGTCTACTTGCTAAAGGCTAAAGACGAAGCATTCGAGAAGTTTAAGGAGTTCAGAGTCGAAGCTAAGCGGCAGATTGGACAACAACTCAAAGAATAAGAAGTGATCGAGGTGGGGAGTACAGGTCTCATGAATTCGCATCGTTCTGCAAAGAATAGAATTGTCAATGAGACTACGGCTCCGTACTCTTCTCAATCAAACGGAGTGAACAGAACGTTAACAGAAATGATTAACTCAATGCTGTTGACTACTGGTCTTCCTAAGTGCTACTGGAGAGAAGCTGCATTGACGGCCACTTTTATTCTAAATAGAGTGCCTCATGCAACTTCAGATGTTATTCCTTATGAACTTTGGTTCAAGGTCAGACCTAACTTTAATGCCATTCGAGTATGGGGGTGTCTGGCATATGTCAAGCTTCCAGATCTGAAGATTCAGAAACTTGGGACTAGGACTACTAAGACGATCTTCTTGGGGTATGCCGAGAAGAGTGATGCTCGAAGATTTCTTGATATTAAGTCAAATCATATCATTGAATCTCACGACGCAGAATATTTTAAAAACAAATTTGCAAGACACAAGAATATTGTTCTTGCGGATGTACCGGAGAACAATGAGGGTGCGCAGGAAACTGAAGTCTTCAATGAAGATGTGGTCCAAGAAGATGTTGTTGAAACACGATTGAACCAGAACAAGCTGAGCCGTCAGCGGAGGACGAAGGACTTCGGAAGTGACTTTGTCACCTATCATGTGGAAGAAGATCCGCTTACCTATGATGAGGCGATGAAGACCAGAGACAATTTTTTGGAAGGAGGCGATTGACAATAAAATTGATTCCATCACCTCAAATAACACTTGGGTGTTGGTTGATCTTCCTGAAGGAGCGAAACCCATCGGATACAAATAGATCTTCAAGAAGAAGATGAAAGCAGACGGAACTATTGACAAGTTCAAGGCTAGGTTGGTAGCCAAGGAGTTTTCTCAGAAGCAGGGGATTGACTACTTTGACACGTATGCTTCAGTAGCCCGGATGACCACCATCAGAATGTTGATTGCTCTTGCAGCAATACATAAGATGGTGATACATCAGATGGATGCGAAAACGGCTTTCCTAAATGGCGAGCTGACCGAAGAGATTTACATGCAACAGCCAGAGGAATTTCTTGTCAAGGGTCTTGAAGACAAAGTCTGCAAGTTGGTAAAATCTTTAAACAGGCTCCCAAGATGTGGCATGAGAAATTTGACAAAGTTATAAGGTCAAATGGCTACATGGTCAGCGAGACGGACAAATGTGTTTACACGAAGTTTGCTGATGGAAGAGATGTTATCGTTTGTCTGTACGTGGACGACATGCTTATCCTAGGTACGAATATGGGTTGTGTCACGGAGACAAAGAAATTTATCTCGAGCAAGTTCAGTATGACGAACTTGGGGGAAGCTGATGTGATCTTAGGGATCAAGATCATCCGGATAGACACTGGACTAGCGCTGTCACAGTCTCATTATATTGAGAAAATGATTACTCGTTATGGGTATCGGGATCTTCTAGGGATCGATACGCCGTACAGGTGTGATCTGAAGTTGAAGCCTAATTCAGGGAAAAGCGTCAAGCAGCTGGAGTATGCAAACGTAATCGGGAGTTTGATGTACGCTACTACTACCACAAGGCCTGACATAGCTTTCGTCGTGGGAATGCTGAGTCGTTTTACAGCAACCCAGGTGTTGAACACTGGAAAACTGTGAAACGGGTTATGAGATATCTCAAGAAGACTCAGACATATGCAGTGTACTACAACGGAGATCCGTCGGTAGTAGAAGGCTTCAGTGATGCTAGCTGGTGCTCAGAGGTGGAGAGCGAAAGGTCCACAGGTGGATTCATTTTCATAATGGGTGGAGCTGCTATATCGTGAAAGTCGAAGAAGCAGACTATGCTCTCCCGTTCATCCATGGAATCTGAGTTCTTTGTACTTGATACAGCAGCCGAGGAAGCAGAATGGCTTCGGGAGCTCATGTATGACCTTCTAGTGATTGGGGCGCAAATACCGATGATACCGATATACTGCGACAACCAGGCGACTGCGGCGGTGGCATCAAACGACCTCTTCAACGGAAAGAAGAGGACTGTGCGGTTGAAGCACAGGACAGTACACGATCTCATCAAGAGGGGTGTTATTGCAGTGATTGATGTTCGGAGTCAGGAGAACCTGGCTCCGTTCACCAAGGGCCTCAAGCGCCAGTTGGTTGATGACACAGCTTGTAAAATGGACTTGAAGGCATTCTGATATTGTATTATTGTATTCCTACCATAAAGTTTTATGCTAATAGTTCAAAGAGAAATCTACTAGGCATCTAGCTTTTGGTTCAAGGGAGGACCACTAATCAGAAGAATATGAGGAACGGTGGGTACATGTTCTATTGAGCATGGAGAGGTTACGGACCTGCAACCACTGTTGTCTATTGTTGTTTTCTGCGAAAAACGGATCCTGTGGGAAGGTTGGCTTAAATGCCTTAATGAGTTCTCAGGCAGAGTGAATGCCTGGTATGCTTTACAGGAAGCACGGTTGAACAGCACTACAAGGAGTGAAACTCCATGCTACTATGGGGTGACTCCACCATGACGTTCCCATGCATGGGATAATGCCTCGACTTTGCTAGCCAGGTCACAGCGACGTAGCATCGCAAATAGACAGTTAGCCTAATGTTGTATGTTAAAGAGAAGGGTAGTCAGCACCACAAAGAGGAGTTCCTCATGTTACAGTGGCACGACACCACAATGAGGTATCTGGTTAGGGATAAAGCCTCGGCCTTGCAAGCCATATCGTTACGGCGTAACACCGCAAGGGAGCCTAAGGCTTCATGCTGGGTAGTTTGGTACTACAAAGATGCGGTTGCCTCATGCTACAGTAGTATGACACTACGATGAGGTTTCCGGTACGGGGTAAGGCCTTGGCTTTAAGCCATGTCATAGCGGCGTAGCAATGTAAGGGAAACGCAAAGTACTTCATGCCATGTCTCTTTACAATAAACTCACCTATAGTGTATGGACAAAGAGATATCAGGCCGTCTCTTGAGGGTAAACTTATAGACGCCCAAAATTATACACTGAAACCAGGCTGGCACAGGGCCTTTAATGTGTAGCCAGAAGCACATGTAACTACATTATGTGAGTGGAAAGAATTTCGGCTATGATGCATAATTCAAGGCTTAGTTGTATTATAGTCTGTTGTTTGACCCATGCGGGCAGATTCAAGTCGTCAGAGACATCTCTCCTAATGCATGATGGACAGTTACTGTAGAAAACACTTATACCTATATATAGAGATATGTGGGGGATTGTTGGGGTTTTGGCCTTTGTTTAGAAACTTTAGTCCCACATCGGCTAGGCTAAAGGAGTTGTATCTCTATATATTAGCTATGCTAGTTTAGAGATGCACATGTGGTGTGGAGGTGCACATGGGTGTGCCATATGGGATTATTTTTCTAATAGAAAAAAGGCTAAATCAACAATTAAAAGCATTCATGGTTTTTGCTCTTGGGAAATTTATTTCCATGGGAGCTAAGCCCCATAGGGGCTTAGCGACTCGAACTCGGACTCGGACTCGGGCTCATGGGCTCATGAGGCGTAATGTGGCATTTTATTGGCACACTTTGCACTTATCACGTCAGCATCATCGCTAGGCGCATAGTACGCTTAAGTTACGCTCGTTGCGCGAGCCACTTACACGGCCAGGCGCGCGGCCAGGTTGCACGGCCAGGTTGTGCAGGCTAGGTTGTACGGCCAGGTGCACTGCCAGGTTGCGCGACCCAGGTTGCACGACCAGGTGCGCGCTCAGTGGCGCACCCAGTTGCGCGCACAGCTGCGCGCTCAGTTGCATGGGTGGCACAGGGTGCGCAGGGCGTGCATGTGGCGCAAGTGGCTCATTGCGCGTACTGCACATGGTGTGCAAGGCGCGTGGGGTGCGCGAGTGGCAAAACTTGCTTCAGATCGTGCCTGAGCATGATCCGAGCGGTTACTGCACGTTCGGAGTGGTTATTACCACGTTCCGAATGTTGTGCTAACCGGACAGTTGCTACTCGGCCTATAAAAGGTCTCTTCTCTCTCACAGGCAGGATACACAGAGCATATACAGAGAGTTACGAAAGTTTACAAGTGTTTCTTAACACAAGCAAACAGAGGCTGTGAGAGAAAAGAAAAGCTTTGCACCAGTGTTGCTTTTGCACGGGAGTCCATGTACGATCCGAGGAGTCAGAAGAGCAGAAGTGTTCCAAAGTTCTCTGACGAACTTGCTGGTTCCTGGAAGCTATTCGTGTGGGGCGAATATAGCTTTGAGCAATGGTGATCATTCACCCCGGCAAGCCATCTTCCACCTTTCGCTTGTCATCTTCTTCGCTGCTGTGGATTACGAAATCTTTTTAGATTCTCGTAATATCATATGCTGCTGTAATGAGATCTTCTTAGATCTTCATTAAACTTGCGCAACCTTCCTAGAAGTGTTGCGTTGGAACATTGTTCTTACAATTGTTTCATCTTCTTAGTTTTCCATCGAAAAATTGTTCCCCGGCACTAACAGAGTATTGCCTCCGTCATGATCCAGAACTTCTTCACTAGATTGACTTTCATCATGTGTTGTGGATACTACCTCAAGTATCTCAGTCTCTTCTGCAATTAACTATTTTTACTTAAAGAACATTGGCACATTCCCCATAAGGAAATACCTAGTTCTCCTAGTATACATAGACACAAGTCACTTCCATGTACATCCTATAGGTAGGCATACACACCTATCCACCAATATGACTATCAACACATCTCTTTATATGATTATTTACACCCACATGCTCATAATATATATAACCATATATATACCTAGACATCCTTATATGCCATACATACATATATTCAAATCTACACATGCGTTTCATGAGATATCACGACACCACACCACATATCTTATTTAGGACACGTACCCAAAATCTCAGCTCAAAACGGACACAAAAATCCCTTTGGGGACATGTGTCGAACACTTGGTGCTCAAACCCACGATATGCCTAAGATACTCTATCAAATCTTGTCTGAATCCTACCAAACTTCATGGGCAAGCCTAAAATATGTAGACACGCCTAATAAGTGAGCCACTAGGCTAGTGTCAAGTGCCATGTGCATTTGGTCATGGACACACATGTGTAAGAGGCTCAAAAACTCCCAAATTGACCCCGTGTCCTATCGTATCCAATTGTGGACACGTAGCTAGACTCGCAACACTCTAACAAATCTAATTAGGTCACTCAATGATAAACACTTGGTGTCCATTCTCGGATTTTTTCAAGAATGACACAAAAACCATATGTAAAAGTCTCCAAATGGGTTCAATGAATTCCAAGCTTCCCCCATGGGTAGCCCTAATGCATGGATAGGTTCTAAATGACAAATGATACTAATTAGAATCAATTAGAGGGGTTAAATTCATAATTTACCTATTGGGAGATGGATTCCCCATAAAATGGCACTAATGAACACAAGTGGACACAACCTTCAAGAATGGGCACCTCCTTCAAGCTTCTCTCCTTCCCAGGCTCTCCTCCTTGCAAGTCCAAGCTCTAGCCTCCTTTGAATGACAATTTGAAAGGGTTTGGGAACAATTTGGGAATGGTGGAGGTTGGCTCTTCTTCTCAAATGAAGAGGAAATAAAATAGAGGCAAGTTAAGGTTTCTAGAGCCTATTAAATGAACTCAAGAGGAGTTTTTATAAGGTTATATCTAGCCGAGAATCCTAAACCTAAATGTCATTTAAAGTGTCTAAAAAGCCCCCCTAATTAGTCATGAAGGTTTGAGTTAGGAAGGGGTTTAATTAGGAAAGATTTCATTAACTAAAGAAGGGTTTTTCCTACTCATTGCTCTCTAAATAAATAGGTATAACATGCATAACTAATGGGTTCACTAATTGTGTCATGACAAGTCTAGTTAGGTCCACTTAGGTTCACTAACATCTAGTCTTAACTAGTGGCTAACAACTAGCAACTAACTATATCCTATATTTATTTATATAAAACAATATCAATCATGGAAAAGTAAAATCATTAAAATTAATACAATTAATATAAAAATAAATTTTAAATTGGTACAAGATTTGGAAAAGACAAAAATACCCCAATTCTGGAAAAGTGGTAGTTACACTTTATAAACAAAACCAACTCTTGATAACATATGTCCATCTCTTGGCATCTCTTCTGATTGCTGGCTCCTGAGGATGAGGCTCGGGCTATCACTTCGGATCTTTCATTTTGTCCAACTTGCACCTGCAGACAAACCGGTGGTGAGTCAGTACTTTAACATACTAATGATGCAAACAAAGGCTACACCGTCTGAAACATTCACTAAGTAATTTAGTGAGAAAATATTTCTTGTGACATTGATCTTACTACTTTTACATATGTTCATTTCATGCAGCACAGAGTCATATTATTTCTTTTTTTAAACACTTTTGAAAAGTAGCATATTAATTCTTTGTTTTAAGACAACTATTGGGTCAATTTCACGTACGATACTATTCAGTTTAATTCAGACTTCGCGGCGTATTTCATGAGTCATATTCATTTCTTTCGGACTATATTTGCAACAATTCATTCTTTGGGGCAAAATGATTCATTGATTCAGAACATAGTCATTCGCATAACATATCATTCTTTAGGGACAAAAGCAATATTTCATATGGAACATATATTCATAAGAGCATTTTATGATAAAAGAAGTAAGACATCACTTATTCATGGATTCTTACCACAGTCGACGGTCCATCCCTGCACAAGACAAGGATTAAAATAGCACCGACAATATTCCATGTTCGTCTCTGCAGTGTTTGGCTAGCAAAAATCTTTCTATATGCATGCCATCGACTAGCAACTGTGACTCAAGGCTCAGCTCTGCACTAAAGCATGTGTATACCAGTAGCTGTGACTCTCCAGTTCAGCTCTGTACTAGTGTACACATATGCTAGCAGCTGCGGCTCAGGGTTCAGTTATTCACTAATCGACATCCTATCTACATGATGGCCCATGGGTCTGTTCCATGATTAGCCATTGTAACTCTTTCGGTTCAGCTCGTCGCTAATAGACACAATACCCTCCCTAATTGTGAGGTCTAGCATTCACCTCAAGGGTGCTCTTACAATCTCTTCGCGATCGATCGATTCCCAGCGCTTAGAGAATCATCGAAAAACTATTACCTTGTGCACAAGTTGTCCGAGACCAATGCATGAATGCAATTTCTATTAGATAAAACCATTCAATTTACAGTCTACTAGTACGCAACATTTCCAACTCTTCTGTTCATTTCATAATACAGATCCCGTGGCTCCTCTCTTCTTTTCAGATTACGAAACAAGTACTCCTTTCATTTCATTCATTAACAACAGCGTCATACTCTGCTTTTCTCTTTTTCGATCATTCATTCGGCAACACAACTGCCTTTCATTCATTCATTCGTTTCGGCATAAGATCGGGGACATGTATCATCATTCTTATAACTCAAGCATGGCAACTGTTATATATCATTAAGCAGACATTCTATTCACTGATAGCATATATTTCAGGGACATGTAAATATTCTTTTAATTAATTAAGCATGGCAAGTTTTTTCTCTTGTAGCAACATTCTGCTTTAGCATATAAGCTTCTTTTTATCTTGTTTAACATAGCAATGGGTTCGATCATTTAGCAACATGCAGATTTTCATATTAAAGCATACAAGGTCATCGTGCTAGCATTCTCAACATTTACGGTCTTGTTCTTAACAATAAGTATTAATTGAAAATTAAAGGTTCTTTATTAGGCGTGAGATGAATGAGAAAGCATAGTCCTTCACCACTCACCCAAATCAATAGTCTTCTGTTGTAGAGTTAGCAATCCGATCTCTCTGTTCATCTAGTGCTTTCACGGAATGGGGAACTACAAGATATAGGTCGCGATGGTGCTGATACGAAGGTGACGCTCAAGTGAGTGGTACTAGGTGGTCGTCGGCGGAGCAGAGGGATGACCGGAGTTGATCTGGACTTCGAGGTGGTACAGGTAATTGGTGGGTGGTCGACTGTGGTGTGTGTCAGTGGTGGTGGTTTCGGAAAGTCAGAGAGTAGGTCGGTGGCTTGTGGTGGACTCAGGGCGATGGTGTTGATGCTGGTATATGCGGTGACCGAAGCTGGTTCGGGCAGCAGTGGTGTCAGGGGTCTGGCGAAGTGTGTTGGCCCATTGGTTAATGATCACACCTGATTTTGATAATCAACGTCAACATTGGTCGATACGCAAAATATATATACTGCAACAGGATTACAGGTTTCAAATAAGAAGAATGTCTGCATCTACATCTTACTGCATCTACATCTTACTGCATCTACATACTAGTGCTACAACATACAAATATCGTATCGTCATTAAGAAACCAAAGCTACTAGAGTCAAGATCAAGCTCTTCATATTTTCTTCTGTATTTTTATTCTTATTGAGTTTAGGAGAATATGTAAGGTCGATCAGGATTGGTACTGGCTTAGGTTATTATCAGTCCACAAATAGAAAAATCCTACCTATCCATATTTTCAAGTCTACTATCCAAAAGTCCAAAAACCTAACAAATTTGATCCAATTGTTCTGACCTAACCCAGACAGAACTCGAAAAAAATTTGGCCCGAGTTCTACTAGGTCAGTTTGATTTTTGTTTTGAAATCCCTCCAAATCTGCATCCAAGTTCGAATGCGAGATTTCTGCATTCAAACTCTGCCCGAATTCGGTCTACAAAAATATTATAAATAGAGAAAAACTTTTCCTTTTTGAAATCACTCATTCACTTTCTCTTCTCTATCTCTTTTAAGTGTCTACGAGCTAAAGCTTTAAAATCAAGCCTATACCACTCTTAGCCAAAGCCACTACAGTTCTGTTCAATCTAGAGTTTTGGTAATGAAGAGTTATATCAGAGGCTTGTAACGCCACAGTCCCAAAATACTTAGGACCAAGAACGTAGACATGCCATGTGTATACATACGAAGTACATGGGCCGTGTATGTATACATAAGCTGTAAAATGCAGTAAACCACAGCTAACTAATCTCATCGACAAAATAAAATCAAGCTTTTATAGAAATAAGTAAGAATTTGTCTGTTTACATGTAGTTGGGCGGAGACAAATCCACTACCAACTAATAAAAAGAAAATAGATACATGACATACAAAAGAATTGGCGAAAGTAGCAAGAATGGTCCAAGGCACGTCATCTTCGAAGAAATGGAGAAGACCACAACCTCGGCTAGGATACCTGCGGAAGACATGAACACACACCTGGAAAATAACCAGGTCCTCAGAGGGACGTAGCAAGATACAGGAAGAACAAGCTAATATGAACTATCAAAATAATAATATGCAAGACTCTCTTAGACACCAATATGCAAAAGGTGTCACGACCCGCACCCGCTTTTCGGATACGAGACGTGTCCAAGCCAGCCTACGCCGCAGAGTCGACGGTAGTACGCTGTCAAGCCCGCAAGAAATAAATGCTCAAAATACACTTTATTGCTCATTCACATTTCTACATTTATTACAACATTTATATTTAAAGAAAATACAAAGTTCTGAAAATGATACAACCACTATCTATCTCTAGGTTTCTGTCTACAAGTACACCCGAATCTCCCAATGCTAAAGAAGCCACAGCTAACCTGAAAAATGTTGGTTTCCAGTCAGGAATGAAACAAGTACACAAACCGACGGTAATTGCGAAAACATAATAGAATTAACAAGACATAAAAATAACATATGGAATATGAAAGGTAGAAAGTAACTGATGACATGGCAGGTGGTGAGAAGACAAGAAAAAATAAATAAAAGACGACTACCTATGTGGTGTAAAATATCATTTTCAAATGTGAACGGCTAGGGGGTAAATACGGCACCCTGCACGTGTCGTGTGCAGCTGCTATCAGTCAAGATTAGACATATTGGGATAATTCTGGGTAGTCCACATGTATACTAAAATATTTTTCCCTCCCGACTACTCCGTGTGACGAGCGTGTCAACAAGCCGCAAGATATATGTATAAACATGAAATAAAAAGACTACTATGAATCGAAAACAATCAGAAAGTGCACTTGCATGAGGTCCTTAGATGGAGAAACCGATAGTACAACCACATCAGATGAATCACTAAAGTCAACACATGCAATAAGTCTCCAGATGCTGAAATAAACATTACCAACATTTTCAGAACAGTCAAATTAGCTAGAATCGCCTGTCCTTAAGACCAATTCTGGACACGGTAATTTGGATCAAAATGGTATCCACCGTTGGACCCACTTTCCACCGAAAAGCGTGCCAGAGTCAACGGTCTCTAAAGTCATCAAACTATATATCAACAGGTCCGATTTTTCGATACGAACCCAACTGTATGTCCAAAGTTGGATTCCGGCGGGCTGTGCACAAAATCGCCCGTTGAGTCGTACCGTGGGGCCCGCAAAACAACGGTCTGATTCAACTGTCTCAGAATTGGACCAAACTTGGCATACAGGACCAGAAAAATGATACGGTCCTGTTGGCGCAAGTTTCGTCTCGATCTGACGAGCAAGCACAAAGTAATTAAAAAATTTACACAGAGGCCGATACGGTAAATTTTGACGGATACGCTTCAAATTCGTTGCGCACACGCGACCAATTTGAATTCCGTCAAAGCCCACACGTCCACGAAGCCGATACGCACCTTTCGATGCTTTCGGTTCGCGACCACGTCGCCCGGATTGGCGGGACGCACGTCGTATCGAAGGAATTTTTAGTTTTTGAAACAGATTTTCGCCAATCTTTGGAATCCAATTTCTCGACGTACAGTCGACGAAATCAAACTCCGTAAGTTGGGTTACAGAGCCCTATAGGTTTTCTAGGACTTCCTTTAGATAGTTTTCGAAATCCCCAAATGTTTAGTTCAGAAAATGCCAGCCAAGTTGGGTCGAGAGACTGCTATAAACTCTATTTTGGAACAGATTTTCGCCAATGTTGGCATCGATCCCTCGGGAAATCTAGGGCAACTAATTTAAAATATTTGAAGGGGTTAAGAGTCCTATAGATTGACTTCGTACCTGCAAAATTCGTTCGTGAAACGGACGATCGGGTAGACGGAAATCACCACACAAAGTTGGCCTCCCGGCTGCTCCTTGCTGCTGTGTTAGCTCGCACCCCCCGCGCGCGCGGCTCTCTGGCCGCTATTCGACCGTGCGCGGTGGTGGCGCCGGCGGTGGGTGGCCGCCCAGGAGCAGGGGATAGGGGTGGAGTTATGGTTTGGGTTTGCGTGCTCTGTCTATCTCGGCTATATATATATATATATATATATATATATATATATATATATATATATATATATATCCAAGTTCGGTTTCAAACAGATCCTGGGGTTCTCGGATCGGGGTGGGTTTGTGAGAGTGTAGGCCTGGCTGGGTTCAGATTAATGTGGGCTTGCTCGGTTTGTGTCACCCCTAGTTTTCAAATTAGGGGTATTTTCGTCATTTTTCGAGTTTATGATTTTTAGAAATTTTATTTATTTTATATGATTTTTAGGGATTTATTTGGTTTGGTTTGGATTTTATCCAATTCGTACTCAAGTTGGAGACCCGGATAGCCTGGACCCTAGTGGGACCCACATACTAGCTGGGCTTGGCCCACATACCATCCTAATTAGGCTAGAAACCATAAACCCTATTTTCATGGCATAATTAGTCATTTTAGAGCTTAATTGGTTAATTAGAAACAAACCGTACCAAACCGAATTCAATTGACCCTAAACCAAGTCTAATGGGTTGGGGGCTTAGTGGATCCCCAACCCAAACCCATTAAGCCATGACCGGCCATGAGTAGGAGCCCCCCCCCCCCCCCCATTCTTCCTCACTAAGTAAACACACACTCTCTCTCTCTCTCAAATTTCATTCGTCTCTTCAAGCTTTCTTCTCTCAAGCAACCCAAATCTAGGTATGCATTTAACCATCATTAATTCCTCTATTCCCTATATCTCCTTCACAATAAATGAAGAGGAGATATTTTCCATCTTTGACCATAGCTTTTCCTTAGGTTTCCTAAAATCTAGTTTAAGGAAATTGGGGGTTCTCTAATTAGAATATATATATATATATAGATATATATATATATATATATATATATATATATATATATATATATATTAAGATGTATTTGTGTGTGTGAGTGTAGAG
>JANAVB010006023.1:72500-74022 GCA_029216955.1 Iris pallida | reverse complement strand
TATATTATATATATCTAGAATATTTAAATACATGTATATATATTAGGCTAGAAAAGAAAAAAAAAGAAAAAAAACAAAAAAGAGATAGGAGGGCAGCCAGCCCGCCCAAGCCCATGAGCCCGAGCCCACCTGCATAGTACTGAGCCCAATTCCCAGCCCGAGCGCTCAGCTCCCCCATGATTCCATCGGCTCTCTTAACACAGAGCATATATCTAACCGAGAGGTTTCTCGACGAAACCATAAACAAAACTCCAAACCCTAGATTCTGACGCGCCACCCCGACCTCCAGGCGGCCATTAGCCACCAGCGCCGTCGCCGTGCGCGGCGGAGTTCGCCGAAAACGTGCGCGCAAGCGCTGTGAACAGAGCACAGAACGGCAGCAGTGCAGCCCACAGAGCCAACTTCGTGGCCAGCTTTCTCCCTCCACGTTCCATCGATCTTCGAACCAATTACGCAGGTATACTCACAACCTATATGGCTTTGAATTCCTTCCAATAGTTTATAGGATAAAGACCTAGGTTGCTTGATAAAGCGATCCAAACATGGCAAAAAATCTTCCGTAAATAATTAGAAAATAGTTGCTAACACCCGATTTGGAAGCCTATTTCCTGTCGAGCGATCGACAGTTTTGAGAAACTATTTAAACAGAAGTTAGACAACCTAACCGAGATGGAAACCCCATTATTAGTTGTATTTCTAATAGTTTGTACAGTAAGATAAATAGAGTTGAAATCGGGAAAAAGCTGTTTTCGAAATTGTGAAATTCAATAAAATTCTCCGATACCACGTGCGTTCCGCCAATCCGGCGACTTGGTCATGAACCGAAAGCATCAAAAGGTGCGTAACGGCTTCGTGGACATGTGTGCTTTGACGGAATTCAAATTGGTCGCGTGTGCGCGACGAATTTGATGCGTATCCGTCGAAATTCATCGTATCAGCCTCTGTGCAAATTTCTAATTACTTTATGCACGCTTGTCAGATCGAGACAAAACTTATGCCAACAGGACCGTATTATTTTTCTGGTCCTGTATGCCAAGTTTGGTCCGATTCTGAGACAATTGATTGGATCGCCATTTTGCGGGCCCCACGGTCCGATTCAACGGGCAATTTTGTGCACGGTCCGCCGAATTCAACTTTGGACATATGGTTGGGTTTCGTATCATCAAAATAAATCCGTAGACATGTAGTTTGACAACTTTAGAGACCATTGACTCTGATATGCTTTTCGGTGCAAAGCGGGTCCAACGACGGACATCGTTTTTGCCTAAAATTACCGTTTTGCCCCTGTGTCCAGAATTGGACTTAAGGACAGGCAATCCTAGCTAATTTGACTATTCTGAGAATGTTGGCAATGTCGTTTCAGCTTTCGAAGATATTTGTGAATTTTGGACTTATTTGGCTTACCGGTTGACTGTGTATTTTGGCTCTTCGTACAACCTCCAAGCAAGTATACCTTGTCAGCTTATACAATATAATTTATATGCATGTTCATTATCTCGCTGTTGTTCTTTTTCTTATATTC
>JANAVB010006023.1:0-67500 GCA_029216955.1 Iris pallida | reverse complement strand
TAGATGATTTAACCATGGCGGAGTTTTGAAGTGCATGGTGACTAGAAGTCGTGGTACGGATAGGCAATTGCGTGCTTTGACTAGAGTATTAGCCCTGGTAGGGAAGGCCGAGCCATAGTGATGTCCTAACTAGGAAAACCAGGACAAGTTGCGACTTAACCCTTACCGAAGATTTATCTAATTATTAATTATATTATTGAGTTAAGGAAACCGGTTATACCGTTTTTGCTCGGACCGGACCAAGCCCATGTAGTCATGCGGCACGTCCAATGACATTCGTGTCAATGGAATTTGGTATGAGGGTATTGCATTTCGTTTAAATGGTTTAATGAATATTCCCTAAGTTTTCGTAATTTAAATATTAAAAATATTACTATTAGTATTATTCAGTGACTTTTGTATAAAATAGGCCCTCGTATATTTTGAAGATTTTTGGTATATACGCCTTTATTTGGTTTATCGAACTTCGTTATTATTGATATTATTATTATTATTATTATTATTATTATTATTATTATTATTATTGTTATTAATATTTTATTATTTATTTATCAATATCATTGAGGTTATTATGAGATAATACTATTTTATTATTATTGGTTATCTGTGTGTAAATATATCTATATATATATAATATATGTATTTGTATATATATAAATATTCATATATATGTATATGTACATATATAAATATGCGTTTATACGTATGGATAAAGATATAGTATTAGATATATAGATATATATATAAATTCTAAATATATATGTGGGTGTGCATGTATGTAAAATACGTATGTACGTATGTGTATGTTTACATATAAATATATATACAGATATACGTGTGTGTGTGTGTGTATTCATACATATATAAAAAAAAAATATATGTATAGAATGATAATGAAAAGAATAAGAAAAAGTAGCAGAACACCCAGCCCCGGCCTGGCCAGGGGCAGCACCCGAGTCCGGGTTTTCCCAGAGCAACTGCTCAGTTGAGCAACCCAAAACCCCACTATCCGAACCCAGCAGCATTCTCGGGTTCAACCCGAGTAGGGAAACCCAGCCAAAGGAAATACCGACCCTTTCCTTATATAACGCGAGAAGAACGAGAGATCGAGAAGTAAAAATTGAGAAAACCCTAAAATTTCTCGATGCCGCGCCTCCCCAACACCCCCACGACCCCCGCCAATACTGGGTGTACCCCCACGCGCATGTGCGCCACCCGCAGCAGGGCCGGGCCACCGCCGGAGGCCGACCATGGCCGGGCGCGCGAACAGAGCAAGTAACGACAGCAGCAGCCTCTTCGAACCCAACTTCGACGAGATAGTACTCAACGCTCGTTCGACGTTTTTCCGATCCGATTTCACAGGTACGACTACAACCTATCCGACTTTACTTCCCTTCAAGTAGGAAGTTTTATTTCGCTGTGTACGCGACGAGAATCGAGGCCAAAGTGGCCGAAAAACTTGTTTAAAACAGGACAGTTTCGTCGACCACACCCCTATTTTCGTAGACACATTGTGATCGAGACAGTAGGTATTTTCCAGAATAAATTGAACTAGGTTAAGGACAACCTATAGGGCTTCCAAACCCTGTTTGTAGATCCAAATTTCATCAACTGTGCCCTAAGAAAACAGAGTTTGAAATCGAGATAAAAATCAGTTTTTAAATATTAAAAATTTACGAAATCACTCCGATACCACGTGCGTCCCGCCAAACCGGGCGACGTGGTCGTGAACCGAAAGCATCAAAAGGTGCGTAACGGCTTCGTGGTCGTGTGGGCTTTGACGGAATTCAAATTGGTCGCGTGTGCGCGACGAATTTGATGCGTATCCGTCGAAATTTACCGTATCGGTCACTTTGCAAATTTTCCAATTACTTTGTGCACACTCGTCAGATCGAGACGAAACTTGCGCCAACAGGACCGTATTATTTTTCTGGTCCTGTATGCCAAGTTTGGTCCAATTCTGAGACAGTTGAATCAGAACGCCATTTTGCGGGCCCCACGGTCCTATTCAACAGGCGATTTTGTACACGGCCTGCCGGAATCCAACTCTGGACATACGATTTGGTTCGTATCAAAAAACTGGATCCGTAGACATGTAGTTTGACGACTTTAGAGATCGTTGACTCTGGCACATTTTTCGGTGCAAAGCGGGTCCAACGGCGGACACTGTTTTGGCCCAAAATTACCGTTTTGCCCCTGTGTCCAGAATTGGACTTAAGGACAGGCAATCCTAACTAATTTGACTATTCTGAGAACATTGGTAATATTTATTTCAGCTTCCGGGGACTGTTGTACGAGTTTTGACTATTGGGGCACACTGATTGGTTTGGATTATCGGTTTCACTAGCAAAGGACCACAGGCGAGTACAATTTATTGTCTGTATTTCGATATTGATTTTCACTATATTTTATTGGTTGTCTATTGGTTATGTGATTATTTTCTATTATAAATTATTGAGTCGGGAATGAGAAGTACCAAGGATGTGCGATCTGACCTTAGACCGTGTAGACCGTGTTTATTATTGTATTTATTTCTTGTAGACAGTGTAGACAGTGATTTATTTATTGCAAAGTAGACAGTGTAGATAGTGATTTATTTATTGCAAAGAAGACAGTGTAGACCGTGATTATTATTGCATTTAAACTGTGTAGTTCGTGATTATTATTTTTGTAGACAGTATTTCTTTATTGCAATATTAACTGTAGATCGTGTAACTGTAGACCGTGTAACTTTAGACCGTGTAGACCATGTCACATAATTGTCTCGAGACCGATCACATATCAAAGGTACTTCTAACAGTTGGGAAAAGTATTTTGTTTCTATTTATTTGCTATTGGTTTTCCGTATTTCCTGTTTATTTTCAAAAACATGTAATTGATGTCTAACCTCTGTTGTATAGTCATTTTCTTTATTTAAAATTGCATTCAGTGAATTGTGCTCGTTCCATTCCTGACTGGAAACCAACATTTTTCAGGTTAGCCGTAGATTATGGATTCACTTAGCTTGGAGAGTGACGGAAATACTTGCAGACAAAAGCCTAGAGACTAGCTAGATACTTGAGTTGTAGTCATTCATTTATTTGTACAAGTTTATATTTTTCTATAAATATAAAACTTGTGATCATTGTAAGTTAAATTAATTATGTGAATGAGCATTATTTGTGATTTTGATCTTCATGGCCGTAACAGCGTTCTAACCGCCGACACTGTGGCGTAGGCTGGCTTGGACACGTCTCGTATCCATTTAAAAAAAATGGATGCGGGTCGTGACAAATTTTTGTGGTAGCCCATGCAGGTCAGTCTTCGCAAATCACGCGAACTCGTGATGGTACTTAAGTTAGTTGTACTATTGCGAGCCTGCGACAAGGAAATGCTCATTCACGAATTAAGATTAATTTAATTTAAGTGAATGACTAGGGCTAGGAGTCCCCTATACAAATTTATCGATGGGTAGTCTGGGCCATAAAATTTAGACGATGAGTTATTAATTTTGATAGTTTGTTAGATCCCCATAGGTACACTATTACCTCTTGATATGACGATACGATCCAATGTGGGTAGATTATTCACTTGGTGAGATAGGGTTTCATAGAATTAATGATCTAACCTTGATAAATCGTTCAATTCCTTGCCCCTTAGATACCATCCTCATATCTTAGTCTGAATGGCCTATTTAGTTCCTAGTTGCCCTAAGGATTATTATTTTTATATAATTCCTGGTTATGTTATCTATATATGAACCTCGAGTTGGTTTCGATTCAAGGTTTTCTCAATGGTTTGAATACACATGAAATAGATATTAAAATGTTTGTATTTCTCTTGTCTTCAGTTATTTTCTTCCTGTTTAATCTTTTATTATAAGGGTTGTGACTGATAGGACAAATACTTACGCTTTATTTCATAGTCAATTTATTTGAATCTCTAGAAGCTCATGAATTCTTACAGATATAGTTAAAAGAATGGTAGTTAACTCATAATGGCAGGACAGCAGCACATTATCGCCATTTAATTGAATTATGGAGACTATGGATTCACTACAGCCAGCAGCGCACTGGCGAGGCACGACCCTTAGAGTCAAAAAAATCAGTTTAAGAGAATATAGGTTATGGAGTATTGTTAAAACTATGGCTAGTGGTCCTCTTTGATCGTAGTTACCCTTGAATAAATATTGAATAGAGTTAAGAAGTGTTTGACTTTGTATCATATTTGAGTTACGAAACCAAGGGTTTACCACAGCCTGAGTATACGGGCGAGGCGTAATCCTCGGTGAAATGACTTCAAACATAATTACAAGTTTAGGATACCATAGAGGATAGAAAAATGCCCTGTGTGACCCATAAGATCCAAAGCCGATACTAGTGGAAGTTCTGTAGTTGGGTAGCATGTCTTCCAACCTAGCATTCCGTGGTCCTTGTGACCTATTGACGAGGTGATTGACTGACACTAATATCTGGAATATAGAATTTAGAGGTCCATAACCCATTAGTCGACCAAGGCTTTATAAATAAGAAGGTAGTAGGATGACCATATAAGCAAGAACACCTGGTAAATTTTTTGATTCTCACAAAACTCGAACTACTTGTAACTCCTTTCAAAATCTCGCTTACTCGTATTTTGACTATCTTGACCAATGCTGCTATTACAGCCTAGTTTTGCGAGCTCACTCTGTTCTCGAGCTTGATTCAAGACATATGTTTAGTGGGGACGCCTATTAACATATGGTCTAATCAGAATCGATGTATTACGGTCTGATCAACCGTAGTGCACCCGATTCGCTCTCTCTTTAATCACTACCAAAATAAGTCATATCAGCGGCGTAATTAGCGATGCCAATTTAAAACGTCGCCAATATTTTTGGTTTTAGCGACGCAAAATTTAAGCGTCACAATACGTCGCTGGTAGCGACATACAGCGACATATTACGACTACCTATAGTCTAATAAAAACCAACGTCGTTGATTTGTCGGAAAATGTCGCTAGTTTTATCATTTTAACGACGTTTAGCGTCGCAAAGGTTATAACGTCGCCGAATATTAAACCAATACCGACGCTTTGCGACGTATTTCGGGCGTCGCTAATTTCTTCTAAATAGGGTTTCCCTCGATTCCACTTTTCATTTCTCCCTCTCCCCAAATTTTTTGTTTCTGCCCCTCTTTCCCCGACCTCGACGACAGCCCGACCCCCTTCCCTCCGGCGCCGCTCATCCTCCTCCTCCACCGCGAGCTCCTTCTCCTCCCTCCGACGAGCCCCTTCTCCTCCTCCTCCTCCTCCTCCTCCACCGCGAGCCCCTTCTCTTCCTCCACCGCGAGATCCTCCTCCTCCACCACCGCGAGGAGACTGAAGGTAAACCCTAACCCTAATTGAGGTATTTTTCGTTTCCAAAATGGACACGGAGACACATTACGACCATGTGTTCACTGATACAGTGTGTTCGTGAGGTTTTGGACACTTTGTGTCCATTTGTTGGACACGTGGACACCCGCAAGCATGCATATATATGTATTTCACCTCTGTACACTTAATCCCCTCCTCCTCCACCACCGAACTTGTCCTCCTCCTCCTCTTCCACCACCGTGAGGAGACTGAAGGTAAACCCTAACCCTAATTGAGGTGTTTTTCGTGTCCAAAATGGACAGGAAGACACGTTACGACCATGTGTTCACTGATACAGTGTGTTCGTGAGGTTTTGGACACTTTGTGTCCATTTGTTGGACACGTGGACACCCCCAAGCATGCATATATATGTATTTCACCTCTGTACACTTAATCCCCTACATACACTTGTGTATTTTCGTATTAATTTGGATTTGCATATTGGATTTGGGTTTCGATATAGTGTTTGATACATTGTTTCACCTTGCAACATTCCTACACTTATTTTAGACAACAAGTATACGAACCAATTAGTCAACATCTATTTGTTGAAGTATGGTACTCCATTCTTCGTAAGTTCTAGCTATATATGTCTCAAGATCCAATACTCGAAAATTCTAAGAAGAAGAAGAAAAAAAGAATAAAATGACATCGCTCAACACCCTATGACAACTCTTTGTAGAATTGTGTTAAAGTGTGAGTTCTACAGTATGGTTCTCTTTGTAGAATAAAATGATATTGCTCAACCCTATCGATCCTCCATACAAGTCTTCCTTCATCTATTGTCTTAAAGTGTGAGTTCTACAGTATGGTTCTCTTTGTACAATTGTGTCTTATTTTAGACAACAAAGGTTTCCTATTTTATAGGTAACATGGCAACATGTGTAAGAGAACATATTGTCACGCCCCGCTCTTGTAGGAGCGATCGTCCTCGCTAAGGCGTGATGCCGCACGGGCGTAGGTTGCGCCCGTGCAAGGCCAAGTCTAGAACGGCTGATTTGAGTCTAGGCCACAGAGTCGCACAGAGTGTCCCCATTTGCAGCGAAAAGTAAAAGGAACACAAGTAGCAGCGAATTCGAACTCTTTATTGATTTCCAAGAAGTTTACAAGCGGCACTAGGCCGATATTACAAATCGCTCAAGCTCTCTCTCTCTGAAACATAAAAGGCGTGCCAAGTGGCTTACAAGATGGAATGATTCATGACGATGTTCTGATACATTATGTCCCGTATATGGTGCTCCAACTCCTTGCAACGCTCCAAGGCCCAGAGATAGATCCGCGCCTTAGCACATTCGATGGAAGCTCCGCACCCGCCGGCGTCTCCTGTATCCTGCAAGCAGACTGTGGGGTTATCAGTACATTGCTATGCACTGGTGGGGAGGCTAGCTCGCCCGCAATGCTATCATTACCAAACACGTTCCATTTACTCTTGTGCATCTCTATCTTTCATTGTCTTTCTAATCTTGCCTTAGGGTCAATTTCATAGCATATATCATAACCTATCCCGTGTTGCCGATTTCAAGTGTCGTATGGAAATACATGCACGACTTACTGATACTTACCGTCCGGCCTTCCCTGTTCAAAGTAAACCAAGTTAGACAACATTTCATATGTAATAACATAACACGATTCATGTACGTATTCAATATCAAGTGCGTGTCCCTTCCTCGGGTCTAGCACGTCGTAGGCATATTCTTTAACTCATTGTATAAGTATTCTTGATCATTTGGTGTATTACATTCAAGCCAGTTCAGGAGGTGCATTATTCAGTTAACATCGGTTTACTTTGATTTCAATGCAAAGACTTGCACGTGGATTGCCACCAGCAAAGCCCACCTATTCTACATGCACTTGGTCGCTGGCATGACTAGCCATCTGGACATTTTCCCTGTGGCAATTCTCAACTTAGCGTAGGGTGATGGCTGGTACAACCCCGTTAAGTCTCTTGAATATATCCTGCACTTACGTCCCTTGGTGCCCAAGCCCGCACCCAAGCAGACCGTAAGCCCCGTTTTGATTCCGCCTAGGCCGGCCATGGTTTACCTCCCCAACGCCCGTGCCGCAGAATCCTTCCACTCGACGGCCACGGTTTACCCCCCCCATCGCCCGTGCCGTTTGTCCACGACCATTTCGTATTATCTTATCTTTTACTTAACGGCTATCTCCGCCGTAGGCTAACCCTGAGCCATAATGCGTTATCGACCAGGTTGGCGTCCGTACAGCGCGGGTAGCGAGCCCCGTTGCACGTGCCCGTCACACCTGTCGCTAACCATTCTTTTCTTTATTAACTTTTATGATTTCTTTCTTTTCTTTCTTTCTCACTTGTTCGTTCATTCATTGGTTCATTCAAGTATTCATTCATTCATTCATTCATTCATTCGTTCGTTCATTCGTTCATTGATTCGTTGATTCATTTATTCAAGCATTTCGTAACTCCCAGTGCGGGAGTCGTCTTGGCAACCCATCGGTCCCATAGCCTTTCAATGTCGCTATAACTCTACTCGGAACGACTATATTGATAGTCTTCCCTTTCATTGTTGTAACCCATTCATTGTTTCATTGTTGGACGCATAAGGAGCATAAACGTAGGCTTGTGCCGTAGCACGAGCGTGGAGCGCGTGTGAGAGTTCTCGTATTTTTCATGTTCCTTTCCATATTCTATACAAGCATACAAGATGGGATTATTCCCTTAGCTAGGTGCGTTGGGTCATTTATTAGCATACGTGGTGTTATCGCCTAGCGATTTCCGTGATAGTGTCCGTATTGATATGTGTCTAGGCTAAGCACAGACGGGTTCATCGGAGCCACCCACCTTAGCGATGTTCGCATCGGCCGAGCGATACTCCGAGTGCGCCTTTGACAGTCTAAGTTTGGATTCATCTTGACGGGCCAATACAAGTCTTGCATCGATTTGCATCGATACTTCATCGGGTCGAAGCAACTCTTCGGGTCGACGGCTCGTTTTTGAGTCGTTGCACTTGCCGTTTGAATCGGTGTTCCGCTAGGGCGGAGCGGGTCACTACACATATAGGTGTGTATTTGTGTTTGAAAGGGAGTGTCACAAGAGTAAGGCGTGAGCATGTGTTAGTATTTTGAGCTGTGAGAGTGTTTGTTCTATTGAGGTTAGTACCAACTAGCAAGTTAGGTTAAAAGAACCTGGGAACTATGGTGTGGTTGTATACATCATGTATATGTATGTGTGTGTCTAGTGGGAGAAAGGCTAGTTAGAAATGGCTAGTTTGACCAAGTTGGACTAGTTTAGCTTAGAGTTGGCTCGGTTGGACTATACATAATATATAGACTAATATCCTAAAACTTTACTTCTATAACTCAGCCTATATGAAATATTGTAGACACGAGTGATATACCGCCGCGATAATCTCTGACCATCGCACGCACAAACACGCGAAAGAAAAGTTGGCAATGCGAAAAGAAGATGACAGATAATCTCTGACCATTTAACGTAAAATGTCATGTGTACATATACTGCAGAAAGTGTAGACCGCATGAACTGACAATTGTATATCATTCACTACCTTGATGTATCTATCTTACAGAATTATGGAGCTGAACTACTATCTGCGGAATCGTACTTGGATGTACAACCGTCATCCTGATGACATGTACGGTGTGCGGGATGAATTCATAGAGGATGTACACCAGTTCCTGCAGTTTGCCAAGGCGTTCCCTCAGTACATGGACGGTACCAAAATTAAGTGTCCGTGTGTGAGATGTCGCAACTTGAAATATCATCCAGAAGTGGATGTCACGTATCATTTATACTCGAAGGGTTTCACGCCGAATTACTATCAGTGGAGCGAGCACGGAGAACTTGTATCTTTAGCATCGGAGTACGAGCCTTATGTGGATGTCCACAACAACGCTCCTTACGACGATGGGTTGGTGAACATGGTTTTCGACGCGGCCGGGCCTAGTTTCGATCCGGATGATCATGATGCACCTGAGGAGGCACCGAACCCCGATGCTGCACAGTTCATGGAGTTGCTGGAGAATGCAAGGACTCCATTATATCCTGGTTGTGAGGATCATTCACCGTTGGAGGTGGTTACAAGATTGTTGAGCATCAAGTCCGATTTTAATATGTCGCAAGATTGCTACAACCGTCTTATGGAGTTGCTTATAGAAATATTGCCTGAGGGTGCGAAGTTGCCTAAAGACTTCTACCGGTCTAAGAGGATGGTTAGATCGCTCTGGATGGGATAACGAAAAAATCGATGCCTGTCGCAACGGGTGCATGTTGTACTACAAAGACGACAAGGATGAAGACGCCTGCAGATTTTGTGGTGTCGATCGCTACAAGGCATGTGGTAGAGAAAAGTCTGTCGGTGCCAGGAAGCCTAGCTCTTTGATGCACTACCTGCCGTTGACGCCGCGGTTACAGCGGTTGTTTATGGTGAAGGAAACAGCAGAAAACATGAGTTGGCATAAGCGGGAACATACCGAAGGAGTGTTGGATCACCCATCTAATGGAGAAGCATAGAAGCACTTTGATCGAGAGTATCCAGATTTTGCTTCTGATCCGCGTAATGTCAGATTGGGTCTCTGCTCCGACGGTTTTACCCCATTCGGACTTTCGGGATCCCAGTATTCGTGTTGGCCTGTGATCGTCACCCCGTACAATCTACCGCCTTGGATGTGCATGAAGACTCCGTATATGTTTCTCACCGTTATTATCCCAGGTCCGAACAATCCGAAAAGGAACATCGATGTGTATTTACAGCCGTTGATTGATGAGTTGAATCAGCTGTGGGAAGTAGGTTCCAACACGTACGATGTATCTAGAAAACAAAATTTTTGGATGCGGGCAGCACTTATGTGGACCATCAACGACTTTTCGGCCTATGGAATGTTATCTGGATGGAGCACGCATGGTCGTCTTTCATGTCCGTATTGAATGGACGGCACTAAGGCTTTCCGTTTGAAATACGGAGGCAAACCGTGCTTCTTCGATTGTCATCGACAATTCCTGCCGAAGGATCATCCGTACCGGAGGAACAAGAATGCTTTTCGTGCTGGCATTGTGGAGAAGGCTAATCCCCCGCCAAGGTGGACCGGATACACGATATGAGAAGAGGTAAAAGATTTACCAAGAGCTATTGAGCAGCCTGCTACGGGCTACAAGTGTGACGGATTTGGTCGCACTCATAACTGGACGAAGAGGAGTATATTCTGGGATCTTCCATATTGGAGCACCAATCTGATTAGACATAACCTTGATGTCATGCATATCGAGAAGAATGTGTTTGACAACATAATTAATACTGTAATGGACGTAAAGGAGAAGACGAAAGACAATCCAAAGGCTAGATTGGACTTAGAAGAAATATGTAGATGTCCTGCATTGCATTTGATAGAGGACGGGAATGGGAAGTTGAAGCGGCCTAAGGCAATTTTCTCACTGGAGAAGGAGGATAAAGTGAGGCTTTGTAGGTGGATTCAAGGTCTGAAATTTCCAGATGGGTATGTTTCGAACTTGAGAAGATGCGTCGACCTCAAGGAGAACAAACTGACAGGTATAAAGAGCCATGATTGTCACGTATTCATGGAGCGGTTAATTTCGATTGCATTTCAGGAATTCTTACCGTAGGCAGTTTGGAATCCATTGACGGAGCTTAGCATATTCTTCAGGGACCTTTGTTCTAAGAAATTGCTCGTTGAACGTCTAGAAAAGCAAGAGAAGGACATTACGGTTACACTGTGCAAGCTAGAGAGGGTGTTCCCTCATGGATTCTTTAACTCTATGGAGCATTTGCCGATTCATCTTTCCTACGAGGCACGTGTTGGTGGACCCGTCGAATATCGATGGATGTACCCGTTCGAGCGACATTTGAATCACCTAAAAAGAAAGGTGAAAAATAAGGCTCAGGTCGAGGGTTCTATTTGTGAAGCCTATATTCTCGAGGAGATTACAAATTTTTGCTCCTCCTATTTCAAATCTCATGTTGCTATGAATAGAACGAGGGCTCCGAGAAACGACGACGGATATCAAGAATTTAATGATGGAATACTGAAAGTATTCAATGCGTCCGAAAAGCCTTCGGGGAAAATGAAGAAGAGATATTTGAATGACGAAGAGCTAAGGGCTGCTCAGTTGTATGTATTACTCAATTGCAACGTGGATGAAGTGGAGAAGCTAGAGGGGTAAGTAACTCAGGATGATGAGTTTACGTCATCTCAATGTAATAGTATAAGCTAATATTATTGTACTAATCGGCGGTTGCTTCGTTGTTTTCCAGCACATATAATGATGAGTTGAGGCTGGTTAGACCCTACCTAACAGACGAAGCATTAGAACAAGAAATGAGACGTCATTTTCCTTCTTGGTTGAGCGAATATATAAGTAGCTCGGTAATTACTGGCCTCTTCTAATACAACTGCGCAATAAATAACTTATTATCGCTTCTTTGATATTCAGGTCGATCGTCTAATTTCACCCGAGATTGAATTAATTAGAACTCTTGCCAAGGGACCAATTACTTTTGTTAAAATATGGCCAAGTTACTGTGTCAATGGCTTTCGGTTCAAGTCGACAAATGCTCCGATCAGAGACAGCTTCCTGGATCTTGATTCCACGAAAAACAGTTGTTTGTGTATCAAGTCTTCGAACTACAAAGACGTCGATCCAGGAAATGATTTCTTTGGCATCTTGCGAGAGATTGTGGAGTTGTCATATAATAATGGCAGAGAACCTGCAAAGATCGTATTGTTCAAGTGTGAATGGTTCGATCCGATTGAAAATTAAGGTTGGAAAAAGGACAAGCATGGTCTTCTGGATATAAACTACAAGCGTAGATATCAAGGCTACGAACCGTTTGTCCTAGCAACTCAGGCTCAGCTCGTGTACTTCACAGCTTATCCGAGACGGGGAGCAACGAAGTCTGACTGGTGGGCAGTTTGCAAGACTAAAGCCAGAGATACTTTTGAAGTTGACAAAAAAGCTTACCAGGAGGACGAGCTACCTCTTGTAACCAATATTGTCGATGTGGACTCCACGGAAGTTACGCATTACACGACACATAATGTAGAATATGTAGAATTATCCGAAAAGGAAGACGAAGTCGACGAAGGCGAAGATGAAAGTGAAGATGAGGAGAAAGAGGAAGATGAGGTCGAGGAAGACGAACAAGATGATTATTCTGAAGATGATTGAGAGAGATATACTTATCTGAACTTAGATGTTTCTTCTAGAATACATTATCTGGACTTAGATGTTTATTGTAGAATGTATCATCATATGTTGTCTTGGTTATTATCTTGTCTTTGTTGTACTTTCATATTGCTAGTCTCTATTATTTGTTGTACTTTCATATTTCTAGTCTCTATTATTTGTTGTACTTTCATATTCTAGTCTCTATTATTTGTTGTATTATCATATGCTGTTATCAGGTATGGCAGGTCGTTGCGGAGCGTACCGAAGGGGACAACGAAATCACTCTCCTCCGGTACTTCCTACAGGTACTGCTAGAGGACGGAGTTTTCCTTCGGTACCTCATTCTGGTACCGGCTCTGGATCCTCGTCGCCGATTACTCCTCTATATCGGACAGTAGGTGGGCCTGGTGGGACGATGTCACGTGGCATATCTCCTGGGACGAGTAGTTCCAGGCCTGTTGAGAATGATCGCCCATCTAGCGTTCCTACTACTCATACGATGATGGAGACGGATGAGCAGATGGCGGAGGCTGCGGCGATGGCCGAGGCGGCGGCGCCGACGGCCGACCAACATCATGCAGATAATGCGTGCGCACCTCCGGAGGAGAGGAGGACGGAGATCTGGGCCGACGGTACAAAGTAGGTATTTTGGTTTATAATTTTTTTCTTTCTGTTTTTATCATAATTTAACTTTTTTCATGAATTCTTTATGTTTGTATAGATATCGTCCCCCAGAGGTACAGAGACGTCTAGGCCACATGCTGAGGCATAATTATGGTGGTGCTTGGATTAACTACTCTGAGGCTCCGAACGAGAGGAAGGCCTTCTGGTTTGCGCGCTTCAAGGTTAAAATATATTTGCTTTTAACATGAATCATATAATTTTTGTATATTATATATAACTGATAAATATTTGGTTTACGCTCTTCTAGAATATGTTTTTCTATCCACCGCACCGGGCCGAGCTTATCGAGGGAATGTTTCCTGCCGTCGCTGCCATGCTGATCCGCGACTCTATCAATGATCAGAAGGATCGTGATCGTGCCGGAAAGCCGATCCAAAGTTAGATCACCCCTGATCAATGGAATGCGATGAAGGCTCGATTCGAGGAGCCAAAGTACAAGAAGAAGTCGGAGAAGGCCAAGGCGGCTAGGCAACATGCCTCAAAGTAGTGCGGTGGGTCGATTCCGATGACAGAACATTTTCGTCGTCTGGTATGTTTTCCTCTTTTAGAAATATTATTTTAATGCAAAACCGATAAATTATTACTAAGATAATATATTTAATTACAGGTAAGGAAGGTCGGTAACGCCGACATGGTGACCGTCTTCCTGGCCACCCATCGTCGCGGCGCTGACCTTATTGACGAGAGGGCTGAGCAGACTTATGTAAGTATTACAATACGTTATCTTAATTTAATACTTCGTGTCAATTTTAATATAACTTAGTAAATATGATACAAATAAATATTCATGTAGTTAGTAATAATAAGTACATTAATTAGAAATTAGAAATAATAAGTACATTAATTAGAAATTAGTAATAATAAGTACATTAATTAGAAATTAGAAGTTAGTAATAATAAGTACTTTCTAGGCCGAGTATTAGAGGCTGCGGGAACGGGCGGCTGCTAGTGCACCTGATGCAGGCGAGGCCGGTACTTCCTCGCAGCCCACTCAGGCTCCGTCGGCAGACGAGCTGTGGATGGCCGCCGCTGGTGGACTCCGTAGGGGTACGTACTACGGTACGGGATCCTATGGTGCCCTAGTTGCGACCCAATCCTCTAGGACATCTCCTGCTAGTGTGCATGGTCCACAGCCGTCCCAGGAGTCTGCCCGAGTCCACCAGATGATGGAGTCTCTCCGTGACGACCTGCTACGACGGATCGAGGAGCAGTCTCAGCACGACAATCCTGCTGCTAGCACGATTGGATGCGCTCGACCGCGGCATTATGGACCTCAGGGAGACGACTGAGAGGACAGAGCGCACCATTGGAGGGTTAGAGCGCACGGTCACGGAGCTGCAGACAGGACAGGTGACCATGGCCGAGAGGATGAGATTGGCGCAGGAGTCGGCAGTGATAGAATATTATCTATCATGGATTCATACCACCAGCGACTTACAGCGTTGGAGCGTGCGGGTCTTCCGGGTGCGCCTTCATCTTCTTCGACACCGACTCCACCGACGTCACTGCCTACATCGGTATCGATTTCACGTGAGGAGTATGAGTTGTTCTTATCCCTTCGTCGCGGCGGTGCCCCTTCTGTACCAGATTCTTAGTAGTCCTAGTTAGGACTGTTTCTGTGTTTGTTTCATTCTTTGTTTGTGACTTTTTTCATTTGTTGGTTGTATAGATTTGGATACTTGGTTGTTTGGATACTTGGTTATTTGGATATTTGGTTATTTGGATATTTGGTTATTTGGATATTTAGATATTTGGTTATTTGGTTAGTTGTTGTGTGATTGTTGTAAACTTGGTTATTTGGATATTTGGTTATTTGCAATTATCGACGTCAAGTATACAAACTTGGTTAGTTGTGTATAGCGAGAAATGGAAATTCTGTGATTGTTTGGATCCTATTCTACAGTGAGAAATGGACATTCTGTGATTGTTTTAAACTGCAGGAAGAAATGGACATTCTGTATTTTTTTTTATTTTTTTTCAGAATTAGCGACGTTTACCGACGTTTACCGACGTACACCGACGTACTTTTACGTCGGTAAACGTCGGTAAATATGCGATATTATCCAGTTTACCGACGTTATAACATGTCGAAAAATGTCGGTACACGTCAGTGCACGTCGGTAATATTCCCAGGAATTCCCAGGATGTACCGACGTTTAGCGACGTTGAACATGTCACTAAACCACCGACGACTCGTCGGTAATACGTCGGTAAATTACCGACGCGTAGCGATACGCAGTAATACGTCGCTAATCCACCGACGTTACGACGGTAGACGTCGACAATATACCGACGTATATATACGTCGGCAAACGTCGATAATTGCGACGTTTGGCGACGTTTAGAAGATTAGCGACTTACATTTCAGCGACTATCACGAAACGTCGATAATTCTGTCGCTAAATATCTTTAGCGACAAAATTTGTCATTTTAGTGACGTCTTTTTGCGTCGCTAAAATGACTTATTCTGGTAGTGAATTATCCCACGTGGATTGAGATATCAAGGTATCTATGATCTCATCCGCAATTGCTTGACAATTTCTCTTGAATTATGCATTCGCCTTTGAATCACGTAATGGTATTCAGTGACATCTCTTGAACTCTTTATTGTTTTTGTCCTTCACTGATTGGAAAGAAGAAAGCTCGTAATTGATAGATAGATACAAAGTATCCCCATGACTATGATAGTTGTATACGCAAGTGTAGCTACCATCGGCCATCTCAGTGACTGGAACCTTGCCTTGAGTTACCCGTCCTCCCTTCGACACTAAACCTGCTAATCTTGATCTTCTAGTCATTAGAGCCCGAGAATGATTATGATCTTTCCCTTGAACAAATGCCAACCTAGGGGACTACCTATGCTCAGGAGACCAATTGTTGTAAGCCTCAAATTATTTGTTTGAAGCTCGCTTTAACTAGAACCCTTGTAACAATAGTCTGGCAGGTTTGACACCGATAGAAATTCACGACTCAGTTGTTAGGAATCTTTTTGACTTAGAGTTGGGTATCCCATCGATAACTCTTGTATACTATGGACGAGTAGATCATTCTATTTTAGCGATCATGTGTCATTGTACACACTCCTCTATTATTAAAGCACGATCCTTAACTTGACTTATATCTACCGTATCCCGTTACGCCGTGCCTCATTCTTTATCAACAAGAGTAAAGATACAGTATCCTGACTTTAAAATTCTTCTAACCTCATTATCCCTAAAATAATGTCCTAGCTTCTAAGATGGGTAGACTGTAAGCCTCCTAAAGTTTTGGGATATACGAAGATCACCGATTGATTAGAATAAATTTTTATTAGAATGATAGTTAGTGCCCTACGGACTCCCACTTTCCATTTAGATTATTTTGTGTCCCAGGCCGTGTCATTAATATTTGGAGCACGAGACCAGCTGTTATCTTCCAACAAACTGCATATGCAAGGCCTAGACGAGTTCACCTTCATCTAGGTATATCATGTCCCACTCAAACACGTCCCCTTATACTCTATTTTTATGGGACGACTTTCAGGTAAAAAGGACTAGCTATAACCCTTACCATAATACCGACAAACTTTCCAACTATAATTAGAGACTCAACCTTGACTCAATTCATTCAACCCAATATGGTGGTGATCTACTCGAAGCCACTACGCACATTTCACCAGTGTGCCACTCAATTGTGCCTTCTCGTGCTACTTAAACACAAAAGGCACCGAAGGCGCATTTTTGGGCTTTAGGAACCTAGCTAACTAATCCGACTGGCAACTAGCTCAACCACTCGGGAAAAACTTATTCTAGGTTACCCTAACCTAGTAGAAATAGTTTTTATCGTTGGGATCTTGTCCAGTCATAATAGATCGAAATTTGAGGTTCATCCAACCAACGATTGATTTTCAATCAGGAACCCATTAAGAACCAGCAAAACCCATCCATACATACCACCATTTGGACTATAAAATCGAACTATTTGAAATAGGCCCCTACACCTATTAGGTAGTCTCCATCTCTTAGGATGTGAAGTCATTCGTAACCCTCATTCCATCTACCTAGAAGTCGCGATACGATCTTGTATTGCAATTTATCCCTTGCACGTGTGTTTAAATAACCACGGAAAGGATCACAATCTTGATTTCTGAATTTTCGTTCTATTATGGAACTGTTAAGATAAATTTTGTGAACGAAACTTCTATATTGCGCGGATTACAAGCCCCTCTGAGAAACGAAGGGTTCTTTGACCTAGCAAGTGATTGGACTAGAGTAGCCCTCTCTAGCAAATAAGTTAATGGCTCATAAACTTTCTTTCTATCTGTATCATTGGATACTCTCTACCCCTATGGAAACTTCATACTCGCTCTCGATTATTTTTCCTTATCTTCCTGTCCTTCCTATTGTGGAGTGACGAATGGTCATGCTTATTAGAATTTACCAATATTTCTTAGCTACTTGTGTAAATTTGTTGTTCGTTAAATTTTGGGGTTGCTTGATAGATAGGAGAGGATTACAGATGCCCTATACCGTAGATATCTGTTTTAGCAAGTAGTTGGATGATTATAAAATTTTAGTGACATAAGATTTGAGGGAGTAGTGTGATCTAAGGTGGGTAGAAGTCCTCGGGGTTTCGAAGTTACAAAATGACTAGGAGGAGGATATAAACTGTTTTGAGGAATTAAAAATTCGAGGAGATTAAGGTAATGGTAGATTTCTTTTTAAATTTAAGGAATAGTTATGAATTAGAATTTCGAGGACGAAATAATTTTTAAGGTGGGTAGATTTGTAGCCCCTCTTCCCGTAATTTTGGTAATATATTTTATGTATTTATTTATTTGAATTAAATGGCAATTTTTAGAATTTTATAAATAATTAATTAGTTAATTATTACGGTAGATGATTTTAGCCATGGCGGAGTTTTGGAGTGCATGGTGACTAGAAGTCGTGGTACGGATAGGCAATAGCGTGCTTTGACTAGAGCATTAGCCCTGGTAGGGAAGGCCGAGCCATAGTGATGTCCTAACTAGGAAAACCAGGGCAAGTTACGACTTAACCCTTACCGAAGATTTATCTAATTATTAATTATATTATTGAGTTTAAGGAAACCGGTTATACCATTTTAGCCCTGACCGGACCAAGCCCATGTAGTCATGCGGCACGTCCAATGACATTCGTGTCAATGGAATTTTGTATGAGGGTATTGCATTTCGTTTTAATGGTTTAATGAATATTCCCTAAGTTTTCGTAATTTAAATATTAAAAATATTACTATTAGTATTATTCAGTGACTTTTGTATAAAATAGGCCCTCGTATATTTTGGAGATTTTTGGTATATACGCCTTTATTTGGTTTATCGAACTTCGTTATTATTGTTATTATTATTATTATTATTATTATTATTATTATTATTATTATTATTATTATTATTATTGTTATTAATATTTTATTATTTATTTATCAATATTATTGAGGTTATTATGAGATAATACTATTTTATTATTATTGGTTATCTGTGTGTAAATATATCTATATATATAATATATGTTTTTTTTTGTTTTTTATATATAATATATGTATTTGTATATATATATATATATATATTCATATATATATATATATATATATATATATATATATATATATATATATATATATATATATATATATATATATATATATATATATATATATATATGTATTTGTATATATATAAATATTCATATATATGTATATGTACATATATAAATATGCGTTTATACGTATGGATATAGATATAGTATTAGATATATAGATATATATAATTCTAAATATATATGTGGGTGTGCATGTATGTAAAATACGTATGTACGTATGTGTATGTTTACATATAAATATATATACAGATATACGTGTGTGTGTGTGTATTCATACATATATATATATATGTATATAATGATAATGAAAAGAATAAGAAAGAGTAGCAGAACACCCAGCCCGGCCTGGCCAGGGGCAGCACCCGAGTCCGGGTTTTCCCAGAGCAACTGCTCAGTTGAGCAACCCAAAACCCTACTATCCGAACCCAGCAGCATTCTCGGGTTCAACCCGAGTAGGGAAACCCAGCCAAAGGAAATACCGACCCTTTCCTTATATAACGCGAGAAGAACGAGAGATCGAGAAGTAAAAATTGAGAAAACCCTAAAATTTCTCGACGCCGCGCCTCCCCAACACCCCCACGACCCTCGCCAACACTGGGCGCACCCCCACGTGCGTGCGTGCCACCGCAGCAGGACTGGGCCACCGCCGGAGGCCGACCACGGCCGGGCGCGCGAACAGAGCAAGTAACGACAGCAGCAGCCTCTTCGAACCCAACTTCGACGAGATAGTACTCAACGCTCGTTCGACGTTTTTACGATCCAATTTCTCAGGTACGACTACAACCTATCCGACTTTACTTTCCTTCAAGTAGGAAGTTTTACTTCGCTGTGTACGCGACGAGAATCGAGGCCAAAGTAGCCGAAAAACCTGTTTAAAACAGGACAGTTTCGTCGACCACACTCCTATTTTCGTAGACAGATTGTGATCGAGATAGTAGGTATTTTCCAGAACAAATTGAACTAGGTTAAGGAAAACCTATAGGGATTCCAAACCCTGTTTGTAGATCCAAATTTCATCAACTGTGCCCTAAGAAAACAGAGTTTGAAATCGATATAAAAATCAATTTTTAAATATTAAAAATTTACGAAATCACTCCGATACCACGTGCGTCCCGCCAACCCGGGCGACGTGGTCATGAATAGAAAGCATCGAAAGGTGCGTAACGGCTTCGTGGTCGTATGGGCTTTGACGGAATTCAAATTGGTCGCGTGTGTGCGACGAATTTGATGCGTATCCGTCGAAATTCACCGTATCGGTCACTTTGCAAAATTTCCAATTACTTTGTGCACGCTCGTCAGATCGAGACAAAACTTACGCCAACAGGACCGTATCATTTTTATGGTCCTGTATGCCAAGTTTGGTCCAATTCTGAGACAGTTGAATCGGAATACCGTTTTGCGGGCCCCACGGTCCTATTCAACGGACGATTTTGTGCATGGTCAGCCGGAATCAAACTCTGGACATACGGCTGGGTTCGTATCGAAAAACTGGATCCGTAGACATGTAGTTTGATGACTTTAGAGACCGTTGACTCTGGCACATTTTTTGGTACAAAGCGGGTCCAACGACGGACATCGTTTGGTCCGAAATTACCATTTTGCCCTTGTGTCCAGAATTGGACTTAAGGACAGGTAATTCTAGCTAATTTGACTATTCTGAGAACATTGTTAATGTTTATTTCAGCTTCCGGGGACTGTTGTACGAGTTTTGACTATTGGGGCACACTGATTGGTTTGGTTTGTCGGTTTCACCAGCAAAGGACCACAGGCGAGTACAGTTTATGGTCTGTATTTTGATATTGATTTTCACTATATTTTATTGTTTGGCCATTGGTTATGTGATTATTTTCTATTATAAATTGTTGAGTCGAGAATAAAAAGTACCAAGGATGTGTGATCTGACCTTAGACCGTGTAGATCGTGTAGACCGTGTTTATTATTGCATTTATTTCTTGTAGACAGTGTAGACAGTAATTTATTTATTGTAAAGTAGACAGTGATTTATTTATTTCAAAGAAGACAGTGTAGACCGTGATTATTATTGCATTTAAACTGTGTAGTTCGTGATTATTATTTTTGTAGAGAGTGTTTCTTTATTACAATATTAACTGTAGACCGTGTAACTGTAGACCGTGTAACTGTAGACCATGTAACTTTAGACCGCGTAGACCGTGTCGTATAATTGTCCCGAGACCGATCACATATCAAAGGTACTTCTAACAGTTGGGGAAAGTATTTTTTGTCTATTTATTTGCTATTGGTTTTCCGTATTTCTTTTTTATTTTCAAAAACATGTAATTGATGTCTAACCTCTGTTGTATAGTCATTTTCTTTATTTGAAATTGCATTCAGTGAATTGTGCTCGTTCCATTCCTGACTGGAAACTAACATTTTTCAGGTTAGCCGTGGATTCACTTAGCTTAGGGAGTGACAGGAATACTTGCAGACAAAAGCCTAGAGACTAGCTAGATAGTTGTGTTGTAGTCATTCATTTATTTGTACAAGTTTATATTTTTCTATAAATGTAAAACTTGTGATCATTGTAAGTTAAATTAATTATATGAATGAGTATTATTTGTGATTTTGATCTTCATGACCGTGACAGCGTTCTACCGCCGACACTGCGGCGTAGGCTGGCTTGGACACGTCTCGTATCCGTTTAAAAAAAAACAGGTGCGGGTCGTGACACAGTGCTAGAAATAGCTTAGACCGACCGGCATAACTTTGCCTAACTTATTTGCACAATGACTTGACGAGCAAAGGCTGCGCCAAGCTTCGCATCGAGAAAACGTGCCGTGCACGCGTTCGACATGAACAACCAAGTTCTGGGTGCCTAGAATAAAGCCAAAAGCCGTGCAAGACGACTTAACCCACGGGACATGCGAAGGCTATGCCAAGCCTTCGACGACGGGACCAAGCATGCTTTATCAAGCATTCACGCGGGCGACGCCTATGACTTAGGCTAATTCGAGTGTTGAGGCAACTTAGCAACTTAGGTCAACTTCCTTCTCCCAAGCCACGGGACGAACAATCGAGTGTCATTTGAAAGCACGCTGAGCCGACTTCTAAGCAGACCGTGTGACCATTTTCCATGTTCTAAGACATTCCGATCCGTCGAAATTATTTCCTTAGCTATGTAGATGTGTCTCTTTTATTATCAAGCCTAACTTGTGCAAGTTGAAAACAGACGAGTTATTAAGTGAAGGCTAATATGAGGCAAGTTCACCGAAACTACCCCACCTGAGCGAGGTGTCGCCTCGCCCGAGCGAGGCTTCGAGCAGCCGTTGCAAGGTTAAGTCCGAACGCCGTCGGCGTTATGATTCATCCGATTAACTTTACAGGACGGGGCATGTAACCCCTCTTCCCGAGTTTTGAATATTTTATTATTATTTATTTTCTATTTTTGAAATCAAATATTTTCCCTTGAAAAGTATAAACGTTAATATGCTGGTTTCAAATAAATGGTTTGAATGTACTAAGTTCTTGTAATAAAAGTATTTTGGACTTGAATTTAATAAATAAGCTGTCATTAGTTTTGAACTATTGATTCGAACTACTAGATTTGATTAATTATTATGCATTTTAAATTAAGTGAATGGTATCTTTGTATTTAAATTTCAATAATAACTATTTATTTGAAATGAGATTTGATTCATAATTTAAGTTATTTGGATTAAGATTGGATATTATTGAATAATACTTTAATGTCATTTGCAATCATTTATAAATTTTGGTTAAATTTATCTACTATATGATTTCAATTATTTTAATAAACTTTGAATATTCTCTTAAAATTATTGATGTTAATTATTTATTTGAACTAGATTTAAAATCATACATTTAGAAGTAAAAGATAAAGATTGATTGTTGATATTGGATTGATTGTTATATCTAATGTGATAATTAATATTTGAAAAATATTTGAATTTATATTATTTTATGACATCGAGTATTATTTAAAAGATAACGAATTATTTGGCTATATTTAAATTTGTTTAAATTTGGAATATGATTTAAATTATTAGATGATATTAAATACTGCTTCAGATTACTATTTTAATTATTTATAGGATTTTGATTAGATGGTTTAATTTAAGATAATTTATTTTGATTCAAATTAAGGGAGAGACTTATCTATTAGGACTTGTAGTTCTTATCCAACTAGAAGAGTAAACCCCCCATATAAGGAGAAACTCTCTTCTACCATCTCCTCCAACACCAACAACACATCAATCCCATCAAAACGTGTACCGTGTCTGTGTCCATTCTTTCCTTCCATTATTTCCATTACATATACATTACCTTCCCCAACATGACCATCAACAAACACCAGACCTCTGCGCGAGCATCATCCCCCACGGCCACTGCCATACCAGCAGCCTTGTCCGGCCATAAGCGCTCCATACTCCATCGAAGAGACGACGACCTTGGTGACCGGCTGTCTCCCAATCGACGCCGCAATCGCCACTGCCATGAATAAGGAATCTTCGCCCTGTCTCCGCAATACCACCCCAACCGTCTCAATCACAATGGTCGATGTCGCATATCACAACCAATACACTATTGTGTCAGCCGTGTCCGGACCCATATTGTCCGTGTCCTTGCCTACATCCAGTTCTTTACAACAAATACAAACTCTCGTGTCCAAATCGGGCACAGAAACTGGAAGGAAATCGAAAAGCGACCCAAATACACAGAAAAAGGAAACCCGGACCCTAACCTTGACCCGTGCCGCCACTTTCCAACCACCGCGTCGATGGCCAGAGCCGCTGACCAGGTCCGAACCGTTCGCCTTGCCGAGCGCAGTACCGCATCTCGGTGTATATCCGGTGCTCGAGCTCGTTCTCCGTCCAGCGCCCTTGCTGCGAACACACCGCGCCGACCTAGCCACGACTACGTGTTCCGAAGGCCTCACAGATCTCAGGCGCCAGCGTTCCTCGAACCCTGGACGAGCCGTGGCCGAGCATCCAGAAGTTCGGCGAGCGCCGGGCACCTCGGGCCGCTCGCATCACCACCTTCGCCTGAGCTGAGGTCCTCTCCAGTACCTTCGGCCACGCTCATCTCCATAACAAGCACCACTGATCCGTGACCTCGCCCGGCGGAGCCTCCCCGAGCGTTGCCCCTAATGCCGTCTCCTTTCGTCGCTTGATCGGCCAGATCCGGCACCCCGTTGCCGTTCCGATCGTCCTCGACCGTCGACCTAGCCTCGAGCCTCCGACGCTGCGCCGCTGTTGTCTTTCCCCACTCGCAGCGCTGCATCGCCGGTGCGCCGTGACACCCGTGCCTCCATGCCGGTGAACATCTCCCTTCTCTTCTTTCCCCAAAAAAAAACCCTTTTCGACCGTGCCGCACCTCTGCGTCGGTGAGCTTCCGCCTCGACCTCCTTCCTCGACCCGAGCTGGCACATCCAGGGACCACCGTGCTGACCAGCCACACGGCCGATCTCTGCCGTGAGCCGCGTGGCCTTCGTCGAGCCGTCGTAGACCCGCAGCCGCACCGATGACCGCTCTCCCGGGCCGCTGCGACGAGCAACGGCCAGCGGCAGTTCCCCTCTCAGTGAGCCAGTGAGCCGCGCACGCCCCGCGAGCCGAGTCCGACGATTCCTCCAGTGAGTTTTCCCCCCATTTCCCCTCTCGATCTATTTTCTTAATTTTTCTCTTTCTCTCAGCTGCTTCTCATTCTTTAATGGTTGAAGAAGAACAGTTAGATGAAGTATTAGTGGGTTTTGGTTCGGTAACTCATGGGATTTCTAAATGAATAATATTGGGCTTTTATAATAATAATCACATATTTAGTTGTTTAGTTAAATAGTGATGTCTAACCTCTGATGTATAGTCATTTTCATTTATTGAATTGCATTCAGTAAATTGTACTCGTTCCATTCCCGACTGAAAACCAATATTTTTCAGGTTAGCCGTGGATTCACTTAGCATTGGGAGATACGGGTGTACTTGCAGACGAAAAGTCTAGAGACTAGCTAGATAGATGAGTTGTAGTCATTCCAATATTTGTACGAGTTTATATTTTCTGCAAATGTAAAACTTGCGAATATTGTAAGTTAAATTAGTTTTGTGAATGAGCATTATGTTATTTATTTTAATCATCATGGCCGTGACAACGTTCTACCGTCGACTCTGCGGCGTAGGCTGGCTTGGACACGCGCTCGCATCCGAATAGGAAAAAAAATGGGTGCGGGTCGTGACAAGTTTTTTTGGTGGCCCATGTCGGCCAGTTTTCGCAAGTTGTGCGAACTCGTGATAGTACCATATTATTAGTACTGCTGCGAGCCTGCGACTAGAAAATGCTCATTCACAACTAGGAGTAAGTCAAATTTAGGAGAATGGTCAGGACTAGGAGTCCCTATTTTTGATGTGACCGATTGGGTAGTTAAGGTTGTTTCATAGGTCTCATTGAATTTCTAAAACTCTATTAGATGACTTTCATACAAGGAAGTACTATTGTAATTTGATACGATGGTATATCCTAAGGCGGATAGATTTGTAAGTCTAATTTTTCAACTTTTTGAAAAAAATTCTACTTATTTTATTTTAGTTTTAAGTATTTTCTAGTCAGAGAATAACTTCCATTCCTATTTCTCTTTTAAGTAATTTGGAAGAAAAGAGATTGCCGAATTTTAGAAGAAAATTTTTCTAGGATTAATTGATTATTATCAAGTGTTATGTTTAGATTTAAATTATTGCTATATTATATTAGAAGATATTGCATTTATGATAAATGTACATCTATAAATATTTAAATTACTCTTAACAATATTTTGATAATTGAATCTATTTTAAAGGTTAGTTAATAATATATGATAATATTTTGTGATTGATTTGGAATAGGGTTGGATCAAACCCAATTTAAATTCATGGGAGAATTTGTTTCATAGATTTGATCCTTCCTATTCAGGGCTTCCCATCTCCTATATATAGGGGAGGCTTCCCTTTGTTTCCCCCCTAATCCATCTTTCCGAAATTTTGAAAATAGCATTTATTCCTTTTATTTGAATTAAGATGTGATTTTTGAAATTTTACAAATATTTAATTAATTATTATTATAGAATACCTTAGTCTTGGTTAAATTTTGGAGCGCCATATGACTAGAAGTGATAGCACGGATAGTGCATTGGCATGCTTTGACTAGCATAGTAGCTACAGTAGAGAAGGCCGAGTCATAGGTGTGTACTAACTAGGAAAGCCAGGCCAAATCATGACATAACCCTAGGAATAATTTAATTACTTATTATTAAGATTATTGGCTTTTGCAGACCTGGTTGTCCCAAACTAGCCCGAATCCAACCCAAGTTCTGGTGGTCATGTAGTGCGACTAACGTCGCCCATGTAAATGTATAGATGTGTATATATATTGGTAATCCATTTCTAGTATGATGAATAATAAATTATATATTGAATATAATATGTGTTATTTCTATTTAAATTTATGTTTTACTTGAAAATAGGATAACCTTCTCTTAGAATGATAATTTGGGATCTTTGGGGATTTACTTAGGCTATACATATATACTTGTGTATGAATAATAGGTAGACATAGTGTTTTATACAAATTTTTCTCGATCTTGCATATTAGAGAAATATAAATTTAAGTTATATTTCTTTTGCCTTCGGTCATTTTCTCCCTAATCAAGATCATTTATACAACTTTATTTTATGTCTTTCCTAAACATCGTCATATCATAAGTTCGTATCACTTATATTCTTTTCCTTTGACCTAAGGAATTATTTTTTTAAAATAACTTCTCACTCAATTGTCTATTAACCTCGAGTTAAGTTTTTGATTCAAAAGTTTTCTCTCAATCGTTGAATATTGAATATCCGTAAAATAAGGATTATAAGATTTTACTTACTTTGACTTCGATCATTATCCTTCCTAATCAATTATTTTTCTTTTCAAGAAGTTGATCTTATACTTGAAGAACAGATACTTGTACTTTTTCTATCTTTATCAACTTATATGATATTTTAAAACTCCTTTGATATTCTTGGGGATATAGTTGGAATAATTTTGATGACTTGCGATAACAAGACAGCAGCGCACTGTTGTCACTTATTTGAATTATCGAGACTACGGGTTCACTGCAGCCAGCAGCGCACTGGCGAGGCATGACCCCTAGGTTGAAGTAATTCCAGATAAGCGTGGGTGATCGAATATTATTAAAATGATGTCCCGGTTGCCCTATTTTATCTTTGAGTTGTTATGTCAACATTGGATAGAGTTGATAGGGTATCCGATTATCGTATCCTTGCTTAAGTCGTGGAACCAAGGGTTTATTGCAGCCAACTGTACACTGGCGAGGCATAAATTCTCGGTAAAGTAATTTTGGACATGCTTACGATTTTCGAATACCATATAGGCTACGTCTTTTATTGGCATATGACCATTAAGTTTTCAAATTGGCTTGTGCCTTATTTCTAGTTACCCTTCTCAATAAATATGTTATTCTTACTATCTTCTTACCCTTCTACTTTCAAATTGTCATCTTTTAAACATATTTTATTTCCTTCCACTAGACTCCTATACGTATCTAGATTTTGATTCTATAATCGCGCATATAAATTTTGCTTAACTAGTTGATCGTGCCAAAATGACCTTGATCGTTCTTAAAATAAATTTGATCGTGACTCAATCATAAAATATTCAGATCGTGCAAAAACCTTGTTTCTTTGATTTTACCCGCGATTATGCGTGACTAACTTGATCATGAATCATATCATTCTCCCGGTTATATCAATCGTTATTCCCATTCATATCGAATTTTTTTTTTGGTTTCTTGATTATGTTCTTAGTCATACTAATCGTGCCTTTGAAATTCGAAGAAGAAAATTTTTAAGGTGGGTAGAGTCTTCGATTGGTGAGTGGTCCTTGAGGTTGTTGTTAGTTTTTGTGTTAAATTTTTAGAATATTTTTGAACATTTTAGCCCTAGATTCCAACACCAAGCAATATCTATTTTTCTTTCTTCTATTTCCACCCTAAATTGCTCAAAGTTCTCAATAAATACTTTTCTTATCTTTTCATCTACTTGAATCAATATTTTCTTCTCATTAATTTTCTATCTTTTAACGATCCACCAAGTCCGCCTATCCTATTAGTCCTTAAATTCGAGGACAAATTTATTTCTAAGGTGGGTAGATTTGTAACCCCTCTTCCCGAGTTTTGAATATTTTATTAATATTTATTTTTTATTTTTGAAATCAAATATTTTTCCTTGAAAAGTATAAACGTTAATATGCTGGTTTCAAATAAATGGTTTGAATGTACTAAGTTCTTATAATAAAAGTATTTTGGACTTGAATTTCATAAATAAGTTATCATTAGTTTTGAACTATTGATTCGAACTACAAGATTTGATTAATTATTATGCATTTTAAATTAAGTGAATGGTATCTTTGTATTTAAATTATAATAATAACTATTTATTTGAAATGAGATTTGATTTATAATTTAAGTTATCTGGATTAAGCTTGGATATTATTGAATAATACTTTAATGTCATTTGCAATCATTTATAAATTTTGGTTAAATTTATCTACTATATGATTTCAATTATTTTAATAAACTTTGAATATTCTCTTAAAATTATTAATGTTAATTATTTATTTGAACTAGATTTAAAATCATACGTTTAGAAGTAAAAGATAAAGATTGATTGTTGATATTGGATTGATTGTTATATCTAATGTGATAATTAATATTTGAAAAATATTTGAATTTATATTATTTTATGACATCGGGTATTATTTAAAAGATAACGAGTTATTTGGCTATATTTAAATTTATTTAAATTTGGAATATGATTTAAATTATTAGATGATATTAAATACTGCTTCAGATTACTATTTTCATTATTTATTTTGATTAGATGGTTTATGTCACTCCCTGTTCCCAGAATACGTATTTTTAATACATGTACTGCTTTAATATATTTATCTAAATATTTATCATGTATTATTTTGTATTTAAATCTTTTTAAATTCATGTTAATTAATTTCCTGCAATTAATTTTCTGTATTTTACTTTCTGCTTTTATTCTCTGCTTTAGCTTACTTTAGGTTTGGCCTAGGTTGGTTTATTTTCGGGTTATGGTGGTTCATCATGAACCGAACCCACCATCACCATTTAAAGCCCCAATCCTTTCTCTCTCTCTCTTCATTACTTCTCCTTCTCATTTACTCTTCTTCTTCTTCATAACTCCCTCTACCTACCAACTCGTAGGCAAGTGCAACTTGCTTCCACAAGAGAGCCCATTTTTATTGTTCCATTAGCTTCTCCTCATGTTTCTAAGACACATTAGAACTTGTCATTTTCCGTTTGAGGCTTTAATTTTTGTAGATCTAGAAATTAGTTATTTTCGGATTTTGGTGGTTTTGATCTATCAAACTTCTTTGTTTTCAAGTTTTGATGGTTTTATGTTGTAGAGAATTTTATTCTACCCAATTTTGACCTTTAAAAAGTTGGATTTGGACTTATTTTGACCAAGTTATGGACTTTTGAAGCTTTGGGTTCAAACCATGGAGTTCTTGCTGATTTGGAGAAGACAGTGAGCAGTGTGCGCGAGCTTTTTAGCTTGCGCTACTGAGCTGCACGCGCTCTTTAGCGCAGCACAGTCTGACTCATACGCTGTCTTTTGGAGGCGTATGTCTTGCATACGCTGCCTTGATGAGGAGTCGTATGGAGTACATACGCTGCCTTGATGAGGAGTCGTATGGAGTACATACGCTGCCTTGAAGAGGAGTCGTATGGAGTCCATACGCTGCCTCTTGGAGACGTATGTCTTGCATACGCTGACTTGAGCGTAGCCTGACTTGAGCGCAGTCTGACTTGAGCGTAGCCAGACTTGAGCGTAGCCTGACTTGAGCATAGCCTGACTTGAGCGTAGCCTGACTTGAACGTAGCCTGATTTGAGCGCAGCCTGACTTGAGCGTAGCCTGACTTGAGCGTAGCCTGACCTGAGCGTAGCCTGACTTGAGCGCAGTCTGACTCAGGCGCAACCTGATGTTTAGACGCAACTGGACCTGACCCTACTTACCCTGGATCTTCTATAGCCCTGTATATTGATATTTTATTAGATATTTAACGTCTATTTTATATCCTTACGCCTTTTGGCATAAACTTGATATAATCATGATATGTTAATATTTCTGTTAAATATAGATTGTTACGTGGGATGTACCATGTGTCGTGAATTGAGTTATAGATACCCCGATTGACTGGAATTAAACCCTGAGAGTTGTAGACTCGACCCCACTGAATACTAGTTGACTTTCATGCCTTGTCACCATTGATAATGATTGTGACCTTGACTAATAATTGATCATGCGTTCCTAGTTGGACCTAAGAGACTGGCTAGTCGTCTTTTTGAATTGAATGAATGAGACACATTCGTATTAATTATGAACTATTGAAATCGACTGGCTAATCCCGAATATTGGCATACAGGCACATGCAGGCTTCAATTCATTTATTATTTATTTATCTTACCAAAGAAGCATGTGTACTTTATGGTCAAGGCATGATTACTCCGTGGTTAGTTTTGATTGTTGCATTACGCTATGTAAGACCTACAACCTGACCGCACTGGTATCATTGTAGAGTTGTGCATATCGTACCCCGTACGAAAGTACTCATTCTGAATGACCATGATCCACGACATGGTACTTCACTCAACGTAGAGACTATTAAGTTAAATAAAATAATGATTGCATGGAGAGAATAGATTCCCGAGTTCTTACATGGCAGCCCTCTTGGGACTAGTAGTGCCCGACAGGCCGGTTGGTCCCCACAGATACTGAAAATCTGTCACACGGGCAGGGAGCGGTATCTGGTTATATTATCTATTGAATATTGTATATTAATGACGGGCGTCCCGCTGGGACTCGTCTAATTCATGATTGGCGCAATTGATTGACTGGGTAAACTAGCCTTGCTTGCGCATAGTAAGAACTGAGAAATCTTTTATTGCATAATTCCAGGATAACTTGGGACTCACAATAGCAAGCCGTAGTAGTTGCCTGGCCGTTTAAATTGATTTGTTTGTGTACTGTACCTACTCTGTTACTTAACTGAGATGATCAGAATGTCAGGACATGACGGGCCAACTTCTGTCCTTGTTTGGTTGGAAGGTTGGTTCGAAGTGTCGTGATGTTGTGTGAGTCCTAGTAGATAGCAGAGATCTATTATCATATTCTCTTATTACTAGCTCCATTCCTCATATCGTGCTCTCTTGCGGTACTTGCTATTAGAGGTCTAATCTCTCTGGTTTTGCATGGCCAGATTTAGAGCCGGTCCCTGAGGATCCAGCTTACTTCTACCTCCAAGATGGTCAACACTAGAGGGATGATCGCAGGAGGACTCGAGTGGGTTTCTTACTTCCCCTTCCGTTTTGTTATCTACTTTATACTTTGCCGTTTGGCACCGACATGTTAGTCGGATTGTCTTGTACCTACTTTTGCATAATTGTAACTAAGTCAGGTCGCAGCTGCTAACAATTGTGTATACTTACTACATCATCTGGCTGTATTTTGTAAAGCCAGATATCAAGAACATTTTGACTGAGCGTTTGGGATGCCTTACTGCTTTATCTCACATGTTCTCTATTTCTGTTTCTTGTTTGAATGATTGAGACAATAGAAGTAAAGTGACCATAGGGAGACTTTCATGTAGTATGCACCCCTCGTCTTGTAGACAGTATTGATCGTATTATACGGTATTCATCTACCCGTAATACGTAGCTGGCTGAGTCATTCCCCCGCTCTCCAGTATTCTGGTTCTGGGGCGTGACAAGGTTTTAGTGGTGGCCCATGCAGGTCTGGTTCTAGACTTGTGGGGTATTTTAATTTATAGGATGTCTCAAATCACACATGTTCTCCCTTGATCTCATGATTCGTTGGTTCTTAACTCCATCTTGACATTCCAGTATCCTTTGACTTTATTGATCCTTCCTGTCCGGTCGTTTGATTTTTCTCTTGTCCCTTTTCTTAGGGGCACCTCGTCCGTACCTGTCAGAGCTGGACAGCAACAACATGGACAGCAACATGGACAACCTGACCATGTTGGTCAGCAACAAGGGCCGGTACTAACTTAAGAGACTACCCAGGAAGAAGTGATAGTGGAAGCAGCAGCTGGATCGCAGTATCCGGATGTTCCACCACCACCAACAGTTCTACCTACCCCTGCGGGAATGGACACACCGGCTCTTCTGGAAATCATGAGAGGGATGATGGCTACTGAACAACATCAGATATTAGCCCAACAGCGCATGCACGCTCAGTTGCAAGAGCAGAACATACTACTCAACCAAGGGTTGCAGACAGCTTTGGAAAGAGGGGCAAGGCCGGATTCTGGAGCATCAACCAGATTTTGCAAGTTCAACCCCCGCCGTTTTGAAGGAACGGAGGATGCCATCTCAGCAGATGCATGGCTTAAGGATATTGAGGCTATTTTGACGGCGGCTAAGGTACCGACAGAAGAACGTGTGGATCAGGTGAAGTTGTTACTTCAGGATCTCGTACGTGATTGGTGGGAATCAGAGGAGATAGGCATCAGACGTCCTGTGGCTTGGAACGATTTTACAGCAAGATTCAAGACAAAGTACTATAGAGTTGTGGCGCAGTTTGAGCTACAGCAGAAGTTTATCAACCTCAAGCAGGCCGGCAAGACGGTAGATGCTTATGCAGCGGAGTTCTGCAGATTGAGTAGGTTTGCCCCAGAGATGGTAGCGACGGAGCGCCAGAGGGCTATGAGGTTTCAGCAAGGGTTTCATCTTGAGCTCTTGCAATTAATAGAGGGGCACAATTACCAGACTTTTGATGAGATATTGACGGCAACCCGAAGGCATGAGATCACCATTCAGAGGATCACAGTAAGGACTGGAGGTCAGAAGAGATCTCACAGTCAGATTGAAGGAGGAGGGGGAGCAGCGCCCCGAACAACAGCACCATCCCTTGGCATTCGCATTCACGATGTGGCAATGCGAGGGCCAGCACCACCACCCAGGCAGCAGCAGCAACAGAAGAAGAACCAGCAACCCCTAGCGGGCTATACTTATTGTGGGAAGATGGGACACACTAGAGATGTGTGTCGGGCATTAAACAGACTGCGTTTGACATGTGGAAATCCAGATCATCGGGTTACCACATATCCCATGAATTCGAGGTCAGGAGGACCAGGGCAACAGTTTTCTGCTCTGCCAGCACCAGGGGCAGGGCAGTATCGAGGACCAGCGGTAGCAGTGAGACCATTGGCCCAGCGTCCGTTAATGCCACAGGCTCAGATGTTTCGACAGCAGGGACCGCCGATACAGCAACACCAGCATAGACCACCCCTGCATCATCAAGGCAGGGCCAGCAGCAGCACCAGACTAGGCCACCGCATGGAAACCAGCAATGAGGTCGAGGGCAGGCATTCACACTGTCCTTGGAGGAGGCATTAACATCGGGAGATGTTGTGGCAGGTAACATTCTCGTCGGCTCATATCCCGCAGTAGCATTGTTTGATTCAGGAGCATCACACTCATTTATATCTGCACAATTTGCGACACGGCTAGGAATGGAGTTCGAGGCATTGCTAGGGAGGTTGAATATACTCACTGGCAATGGGCTCGTAGGAGTTAGTAGAGTTATTCTAGCGTGTAGTGTTATAGTTTGCGGGCATTCCTTACCCGCCCAGTTGATAGAATTTCCTGTTGGAAATTTCGACGTTATCTTAGGCATGGACTGGCTGAAAGACAGTCATACGACAATAGATTATCGTAGTGGGAGTGTATCTTTTGATATTCCAGGCATGAACAAATTCACCTTAGTCAGATCAGAGGCAACTCAGCAAGAGCAGGGAGTAATAACGGCAATAGAAGAAGTTCAAGTTCCGAAGGTAGTTGAAGAATTTCTAGACATGTTTCCCGAAGAACTTCCAGGTCTACCACCGGTTAGAGATATTGAGTTCAGCATAGAATTGGCACCTGGAACTAAACCAATATCAGATCGGATTTACAGAATGGCGGATTCGGAGCAGGCCAAGGTGTATCAGCACATAGAGGAATTGAAGGAGAAGAAGTTTATCCAAGCTAGCATATCACCATGGGCAGCACCAGTGGTACTTGTGGAGAAGAATGATGGATCATCCAGATTATGCATCGATTACAGGAAGCTTAATGCGGCGACAGTAAAGAACAAGTACCCACTACCCAGGATCGACGACTTGTTTGACCAGTTGAGCACAGCTAGAGTTTTCTCCAAGATAGATCTTCGTTCAGGGTACCATCAAGTGAGGGTTCGAAAGGAAGACATTCCCAAGACAGCATTCAGGTCGAAGTATGGACATTATGAATTCTTAGTAATGCCGTTTGGTTTGACCAATGCTCCAGCTATATTCATGGATTTGATGAACCGCATCTTTATGCCATATTTAGATCAGTTTGTCGTGGTATTTCTCGACGACATTCTCGTATACTCTGCTAGTAAAGAGGAGCATGAAGACCACCTCAGGAAAGTGTTACAGGTACTGAGAGAGAACCAGTTGTATGCCAAGCTCAGCAAGTGTGAGTTCTGGATGGACCACATTTCATTTCTGGGTCACATCATATCAGGAGCTGGAGTAGCAGTGGATCCCAAGAAGATAGAAGCAGTAGAGAGTTGGCCAGTACCCAAGACCGTAGCTGATGTACAGAGTTTCTTGGGATTGGCAGGATATTACAGAAGGTTTGTATCAGGTTTTGCAAGACTTTCAGCACCCATGACCCGCTTGACACGAAAGGATGTACCATTCGTCTGGTCGGCAGAATGCCAGGCATCATTTGAGAATCTGAAGTAGAAGTTGATATCAGCACCTATCCTTATATTGCCAGTTGGGCCCGGAGGTTTTACTTTATATTGTGATGCGTCAGGTAAAGGACTTGGATGTGTCCTTATGCAACATGGGAAGGTGATAGCGTATGCATCTAGGCAACTTCGAGACCACGAGAAAAATTATCCAACTCATGATTTGGAGTTGGCGGCAGTAGTATTTGCTTTGAAGCTATGGAGGCATTACTTATATGGTGACCGAGTGGACATGTACACAGACCACAAAAGTCTGAAGTACATCTTTACTCAGAAGGAGCTGAACATGAGGCAGAGAAGATGGTTAGAGCTGATCAAGGATTATGACGTGGAGCTTCAGTATCATCCAGGCAAGGCTAATGTGGTAGCAGACGCTCTCAGCAGAAGAGACGACACATTTATGTTGACAACGCAGAAGCACATCTTAGAAGACCTTCAGGAGATGGGCATCGAAGTTATACTTCCTAATGATATAGGAATTCTGGCGAGTCTACAAGTTCAATTCGACTTGGTAGGCAGGATCAAGGCAGCCCAAGCACAGGACCCAAGGATTCAGAAGCTTAGGGCAGAATGTGAGTCAGGACTCAGAAAAGAGATACAAATCCACGAAGATGGTATGCTTAGGTTTGGACCACGTCTATGTGTACCTAGTGAAGATATCAGACAGGAAGTTATGACAGAAGCTCACAGTTTTCAGTATTCTATACATCCTGGAGGGACCAAGATGTACCAAGATATCAAGCAGCACTTCTGGTGGAACGGGATGAAGAGGGAGATAGCTAGGTTTGTTTCCCGTTGCTTGATATGTAAGCAAGTAAAGGCAGAACAGCAGAGGCCAGCTGGATTATTACAACCGCTTCCTATCCCGGAATGGAAGTGGAAACACATTACGATGGACTTTATGACCGGTTTACCGAGATCACCAAGTGGTAAAGATGCTATTTGGGTGATAGTAGATCGGCTTACAAAGGTAGCACACTTTCTTCCTTTCAGAGTAGGACAATCTATAGAAAAGTTGGCGGAGTTGTACATGCAGCAGATAGTCAGGCTGCATGGAGTCCCTGTCAGTATTGTGTCAGACAGAGATATCCGTTTCACGTCACATTTCTGGAAGAGCTTACATCGTAGTTTGGGCACCAAGTTAAAATTTAGTACGGCTTACCATCCACAGACGGACGGCCAATCAGAAAGGACAACTCAGACTTTGGAAGATATGTTGCGAGCTTGTACCCTAGATTTTGGAGGATCTTGGGAAAGCCACCTGCACTTAGTTGAGTTTTCATATAACAACAGTTATCAAGCCAGTATCCAAATGGCGCCATTTAAGGCACTATATGGTAAGAAGTGTAGGTCGCCACTAGCATGGGATGATTTTGGGGACAGAAAGATGTTAGGCCCGGAAATGATTGTTCAGACAGTTGAATTGGTTAAAGGAATTAGAGAGCGACTTCGAGTTACGCAGGATCGACATCGTCATTGGGCGGACCAGCATCGTAGGCCGCTAGAGTTTTCTATTGGAGACCACGTATTCTTACGGATCTCACCTACCCGTAGGGTCATTAGATTTGGCGTTCGCGGGAAGTTGAGTCCGCGGTACGTGGGCCAATTTATTATCCTTGATAGGGTAGGCGATGTTGCTTATCGTTTATCCCTTCCGCCTTCGTTACTAGAGGTACATGACGTGTTTCATGTATCTCAGCTGCGAAGGTATGTATCGGACCCAAGCCATATCCTTGATCATTCTGAGCTGGTTGTTGGTACCAACCTGTCGTATGAGGAACAGCCTGTGTCTATTTTGGATCGAAGAGAAAAGATACTCAAGAACCGAACAATTAGTCTTGTCCGTGTTGCTTGGGGTCATCATTCATTAGGAGAGTCAACGTGGGAACGTGAGGATGATATCCGATCACGGTATCCACATCTGTTTGACTCACAAGGTATATTTCTTCTCATGTACCTTGATTGTCTTAACTCCGCATGCTAGTCGCCCTATGAGTAGAAATTACTTGATATCGTAGATTGTTAAATATAGATATGTTACTTGCTATGGACATTGTAAAATGATTGCTTGCTTAAATTGCTTGTACTAGTTTGGCCTTGATATTCCTATCCTGCTTGGATTTGAAATTTCGAGGACAAAATTTTTCTAAGGAGGGTAGAGATGTCACTCCCCGTTCCCAGAATACGTATTTTTAATACATGTACTGCTTTAATATATTTATTTAAATATTTCTCATGTATTGTTTTGTATTTAAATCTCTTTAAATTCATGTTAATTAATTTCCTGCAATTAATTTTTTGTATTTTACTTTCTGCTTTTATTCTCTGCTTTAGCTTACTTTAGGTTTGACCTAGGTTGGTTTATTTTCGGGTTATGGTGGTTCATCATGAACCGAACCCACCATCACCATTTAAAGCCCCAATCCTTTCTCTCTCTCTCTTCATTACTTCTCCTTCTCATTTACTCTTCTTCTTCTTCATAACTCCCTCTACCTACCAACTCGTAGGCAAGTGCAACTTGCTTCCACAAGAGAGCCCATTTTATTATTCCATTAGCTTCTTCTCATATTTCTAAGACACATTAGAACTTGTCATTTTCCATTTTGAGGCTTTAATTTTTGTAGATCTAGAAATTAGTTATTTTCGGAATTTGGTAGTTTTGATCTATCAAACTTTTTTGTTTTCAAGTTTTAATGGTTCCATGTTGTAGAGAATTTTATTCTACCCAATTTTGACCTTTGAAAAGTTGGATTTGGACTTATTTTGACCAAGTTATGGACTTTTAAAGCTTTTGGTTCAAACCATAGAGTTCTTGCTGATTTGGAGAAGACAGTGAGCAGTGTACGCGAGCTTTTTAGCTTGCACTACTGAGCTGCGTGCGCTCTTTAGCGCAGCGCAGTCTGAATCATACGCTGCCTTTTGGAGGCGTATGTCTTGCATACGCTGCCTTGATGAGGAGTCGTATGGAGTACATACGCTGCCTTGATGAGGAGTCGTATAGAGTACATACGCTGCCTTGAAGAGGAGTCGTATGGAGTCTATACGCTGCCTCTTGGAGACGTATGTCTTGCATACGCTGACTTGAGCGTAGCCTGACTTGAGCGCAGCCTGACTTGAGCGTAGCCTGACTTGAGCGTAGCCTGACTTGAGCGTAGCCTGACTTGAGCGCAGCCTGACTTGAGCGTAGCCTGATTTGAGCGCAGCCTGACTTGAGCGTAGCCTGACTTGAGCGTAGCCTGACCTGAGCGTAGCCTGACTTGAGCGCAGTCTGACTCAGGCGCAACCTGATGTTTAGGCGCAACTGGACCTGACCCTACTTACCCTGGATCTTCTATAGCCCTGTATATTGATATTTTATTAGATATTTAACGTCTATTTTATATTCTTACTCCTTTTGGCATAAACTTGATATAATCATGATATGTTAATATTTCTGTTAAATATAGATTGTTACGTGGGATGTACCATGTGTCGTGAATTGAGTTATAGATACCCCGATTGACTGGAATTAAACCCTGAGAGTTGTAGACTCGACCCCACTGAATACTAGTTGACTTTCATGCCTTGTCACCATTGATAATGATTGTGACCTTGACTAATAATTGATCATGCGTTCCTAGTTGGACCTAAGAGACTGGCTAGTCGTCTTTTTGAATTGAATGAATGAGACACATTCGTATTAATTATGAACTATTGAAATCGACTGGCTAATCCCGAATATTGGCATACAGGCACATGCAGGCTTCAATTCATTTATTATTTATTTATCTTACCAAAGAAGCATGTGTACTTTATGGTCAAGGCATGATTACTCCGTGGTTAGTTTTGATTGTTGCATTACGCTATGTAAGACCTACAACCTGACCGCACTGGTATCATTGTAGAGTTGTGCATATCGTACCCCGTACGAAAGTACTCATTCTGAATGACCATGATCCACGACATGGTACTTCACTCAACGTAGAGACTATTAAGTTAAATAAAATAATAATTGCATGGAGAGAATGGATTCTCGAGTTCTTACATGGCAGCCCTCTTGGGACTAGTAGTGCCCGACAGGCCGGTTGGTCCCCACAGATACTACAAATCTGCCACACGGGCAGGGAGCGGTATCTGGTTATATTATCTATTGAATATTATATATTAATTACGGGCGTCCCGCAGGGACTCGTCTAATTCATGATTTGCGCAATTGATTGACTTGGTAAACTAGCCTTGCTTGCGCATAGTAAGAACTGAGAAATCTTTTATTGCATAATTGCAGGATAACTTGGGACTCACAATAGCAAGCCGTAGTAGTTGCCTGGCCGTTTAAATTGATTTGTTTGTGTACTGTACCTACTCTGTTACTTAACTGAGATGATCAGAATGTCAGGACATGACGGGCCAACTTCTGTCCTTGTTTGGTTGGGAGGTTGGTTCGAAGTGTCGTGATGTTGTGTGAGTCCTAGTAGATAGCAGAGATCTATTATCATATTCTCTTATTACTTGCTCCATTCCTCATATCGTGCTCCCTTGCGGTACTTGCTATTAGAGGTCTAACCTCTCTGGTTTTGCATGGCCAGATTTAGAGCCGGTCCCTGAGGATCCAGCTTACTTCTACCTCCAAGATGGTCAACACTAGAGGGATGATCGCAGGAGGACTCGAGTGGGTTTCTTACTTCCCCGCCCGTTTTGTTATCTACTTTATACTTTGTCGTTTGGCACCGACATGTTAGTCGGATTATCTTGTACCTACTTTTGCATAATTGTAACTAAGTTAGGCTGCAGCTGCTAACAATTGTGTATACTTACTATATCATCTGGCTGTATTTTGTAAAGCCAGATATCAAGAACATTTTGACTGAGCATTTCGGACGCCTTACTGCTTTATCTCACATGTTCTCTATTTCTATTTCTTGTTTGAATGATTGAGACAATAGAAGTAAAGTGACCATAGGGAGACTTTCATGTAGTATGCACCCCCTCGTCTTGTAGACAGTATTGATCGTATTATACGGTATTCATCTATCCGTAATACGTAGCTGGCTGAGTCATTCTCCCGCTCTCCAGTATTCTGGTTCTGGGGCGTGACAGTTTAATTTAAGATAATTTATTTTGATTCAAATTAAAAGAGAGACTTATCTATTAGGACTTGTAGTTCTTATCCAACTAGAAGAGTAAACCCCCCATATAAGGAGAAACTCTCTTCTACCATCTCCTCCAACACCAACAACACATCAATCCCATCAAAACGTGTACCGTGTCTGTGTCCACTCTTTCCTTCCATTATTTCCATTACATATACATTGCCTTCCCCAACACGACCATCAACAAACACCAGACCTCTACGCGAGCATCATCCCCCATGGCCACTGCCATACCAGCAGCCTTGCCCGGCCATACACGCTCCATACTCCATCGAAGAGACGACGACCTTGGTGACCGGCCGTCTCCTAATCAACGCCGCCATCGCCACTGCCATGAATAAGGAATCTCCGTCTTGTCTCCGCAATACCACCCCAACCGTCTCAATCACAATGGCCGATGTCGCATATCACAACCAATACACCATTATGTCAGCCGTGTCCGGACCCATGTTGTCCGTGTCCTTGCCTACATCCAGTTCTTTACAACAAATACAAATTCTCGTGTCCAAATCTGACACAGAAACTGGAAGGAAATCGGAAAGCGACCCAAATACACAGAAAAAGGAAACCCGGACCCTAACCTTGACCTGTGCCGCCACTTTCCAACCATCGCGTCGATGGCCAGAGCCGCTGACCAGGTCTAAATCGTTCGCCTTGCCGAGCACAGTACCGCATCTCGACGCATATCCGGTGCCCGAGCTCGCTCCCCGTCCAGCGCCCTTGCTGCCAACACACCGCGCCGACCTAGCCACGACTTCGTGTTCCGAAGGCCTCACAGATCTCAGGCGCCAGCGTTCCTCGAACCCCGGACGAGCCGTGGGCGAGCATCCAAAAGTTTGGCGAGCGTCGGGCACCTCGGGCCGCTCGCATCACCACCTTAGCATGAGCCGAGGTCCTCTCCAGCACCTCCGGCCACGCTCATCTCCATAACAAGCACCACTGATCCGTGACCTCGCCCGGCGGAGCCTCCCCGAGCGTCGCCCCCAATGCCGCCTCCTTTCGTCGCTTGATCGGCCAGATCCGGCACCCCGCCGCCGTTTCGATCGTCCTCGATCGTCGACCTAGCCTCGAGCCTCCGATGCTACGCCGCTGTCGCCGTTCCCCACTCGCGGCGCTGCATCGCCGGTGCGCCGTGACACCCGTGCCTCCACGCCGGCGAACATCTCCCTTCTCTCCTTTCCCCAAAAAAACACCTCTCCGACCGTGCCGCACCTCTGCGTCGGTGAGCTTCCGCCTCGACCTTCCGCCTCGACCAGAGCCAGCGCGTCCAGGGACCATCGTGCTGACCAGGCACACGGCCGATCTCTGCCGTGAGCCTCGTGGCCTTCGTTGAGCCGTCGCAGACCTGCAGCCGCACCGATGACCGCTCTCCCGGGCCGTTGCGACGAGCAACGGCCAGCGGCGGTTCCCCTCTCAGTGAGCCAGTGAGTCGCGCACACCCCGTGAACCGAGTCCGACGATTCCTCCGGTGAGTTTTCCCCTCATTTCCCCTCTCGATCTATTTCTTAATTTTTCTCTTTCTCTCAGCTGCTTCTCATTCTTTCATGGTTGAAGAAGAACAGTTAGATGAAGTATTAGTGGGTTTTGGTTTGGTAAACTCATAGGATTTCTAAATGAATAATATTGGGCTTTTACAATAATAATCACATATTTAGTTGTTTAGTTAAATATGTAGACCTTAAAAATGAAAGTCACGCTGAGTTGATCAGGACAAAGTCTAAAAGTCACGCTGAGTTGATCAGGACAAAGTCCAAAAGTCACGCTGAGTTGATCAAGACAGAGTCTAAAAGTCACGCTGAGTTGATCAGGACAATATTTAAAAATCACGCTAGAGACAGCTCATCATTTGTCAGAAGTGTCATTATGACTGACAGCACGACAGTCGAAGAATGTCTCCTCGTATGCCACGTATGCACGAAACTCGAAAGATCACAGCCGACTATTGCGTGACTTTTGAAATCTTCTTCAATAAGACTCAGCCTTCACCAAGTTGGTGTACCAAAAGAGCTTATTGTCATTTAATACGACTGACAAGGCAATCACTGTCAGAGATTTTGTGTCAGTCGAGGCACGTCGAATCAAGACAGATGACAGTCCTGGTTCAAGTCTGCGTGTATTTTGAACTTCTATGTTCCTTCCTCAAGTCTGCGTGTATTTTGAGCTTTCTGTCTCAAGTTTGCGTGGATTCTGAAGCTTCCTGCCCCACGTCTGCGTGGATTTTGAAGCTTTCTGCCCCAAGTCTGCGTGGATTCTGAAGCTTTTTGTCCCAAGTCTGCGTGGATCCTGAAGCTTCTTACCCCAAGTCTGTGTGGATTTTGAAGCTTTCTGACCCGAGTCTGCGTGGATTTCGTCTTCAACAAGTCTGCGTGGATTTCATCAAATTGGAGTACGTGGCAGCCATGCCACTGATCTCTCACCCGCGTGTCCTGTAACTTGTACACGACTCATGCATGATTGCCATGTGTCCAACAGTTACAGGCCACGTCCAGTAACTGCTCATGACTTTGCGTATGTTAAATCCTGCGTGATTTTCAACTATGCACAGGTTGTGAAGACAGTTATCTTTTCAGTTATTTTTGACTCTATAAATAGAGTTCTTTTTCTTATTTATTGTACAGATACATAGTTATCTAAATTACTGTTAAAATTTTGAGAGCTTTTCTTCTTCGCATCGTCCAAGGGATAAAGCGATCGTCTCCTAGATCGGATTCCTACAGTTGTAATTTTCCCAGAAACACAATAAATAAAGTAAATTTATTTATGGAAAACAAATTGGCGATTCTGCTGGGGAAAACCATCTCCTCTTCTGAGATGGCAACAACTCAATGCGACACTTCGTCAGTCGGCTCGACGAAGAAGGTGATATCGATCCAATTTGATCAACTCGCCTACGAAGAAATGCAGCGGGCTAAGGGTGGTAAGCCCACTTCAGCCTCCATCACTACTGCCAAGTCGAAGGGACGATCTGTCTACGTCCCTAAGAATCTGTTGGCAACCAATGGTGAAGTTTCTGCCACAGTGTCTACTCTTAACACTAGCGAGGACTTTACTTCAAACACGCACACTCTAGTGTGCTCGAAGACGACAGCAGTCAAAAGTCACGCTGACAGCACTGGCTCTTTAGTCAAGCCTGTTCCAGCGTGCAATCTCAAAGTCAAAAGTCACGCTGGCAACACTGGCTCCTTAGCCAAGCCTGTTCTAGCGTGTAATCTCAATCCCAATAGTCACGCTGGCAGCACTGGCTCCTTAGCCAAGCCTGTTCCAGCGTGTATTTCTAAATTGAAAAGTCACGCTAACAACACTGGCTCCTTAGCCAAAACTGTTCCAGCGTGTATTTCCAAGTCAATTCTTCCTGACTCAGTATGCGTACCAAAATCTGGCTCTTTAGCCAAGACTTTATACGCTGACAATACTGGCTCCTTAGCCAAATTGTCACCAGCATACTCAAAGAAGAATAGCTCTTTAGCTATCTCTTCTTCTTTGCCAAGTTCTACCAGAACTGGGGGTGGTCTTGCTAGAACTCCTCCACACAAAGTCCCTTCGAAAAGAAATAACTCCTTAGTTGTTTCTTCTGCTCCTGTAGTCTTTACTTCAGGAACAGCTTTGACTGACAGTTTTGTTAGTCAAAGAAAAGGAGATGGTCTTTTGACTACTCTTCCTTCTGGACATTCTATGTCTCAAAACTTGAATAAGTCTAAGAAGAAATATTTCTTAATGTCTTCTTCTACGACTTCTTCGAATTGGGCACAGAATTTGTCTATAAAAGAGGGTCTGTTACCAACTCCTAATCAAGGGGGTGGTGCAACTCTTCCTTCTCTGCAAATATCCAGATCAATGGAAGGAAAACTCCAAGTATCAAAAACTAATGTGTTACCTCCAACTGATCTAAGAACAAAACTTAATCAAACCCGTCTGGGAAGCACTTCTGGTGTCAAAAAACCACACCAATCGGATATAAAAATAAAAGATCCAGATGCAGAGTATGCTAGAAATTATGTAGCTCATATTAATCACTCTCTATATAATCAAGAGCCATCAAGACCCAAGAACCGGAAATATATTCCTAAAAATACACAAAGAATGTTCTCTGATGTACCTCAATCTTCGCAAACTGACTTACGAGAACACCTTCAACAGAAGAGAAGGAATAATTTCGTGTCAATGGATCATGCTGAATGTGACTTCCAGCCAAGAGTCATAATTCAATACAGATGTCAATCAATGGATCAGGACCATGCTGATCATGACTGTGACTTTTAACCGAGAGTCATAATGCAATGCAGATGTCAAACTAAACGACAATCTGTCTTCAATCAGATTCAGTGTGAACCCATGCTTGATGAAGATGAACCTCTGTTTGCTTCTGTCAACATGACCTCTCGGGATACTGGGGGTAGAACTGATAGTCCAGATGGAGTATATAGAGGTACCAGAGCAAGAGTCCTGGCTTCTAGTCAAAGAACTTCTGTTTCTGAAGACTATTCTGAATTTCTTGGAGAATCTAACTTCCTACCTCTTCCTACTGGGGGTAGTTCTCCTACAAATGACTTTGATACACAAAGTAATGATTCAGAACAAACAACATCCACCAGTTCATCAATAATCCCACGTACAGTCACGACTTATATGGTCGATGGGAATACTGATGAACCTTCTTCTTCCTTGACTCCTCAAGAACAAAGAATTGCTTCTTTGGAACAACAAATGAAATCCATGGCTGATACTATGAAGTCGATGTATGAACTCATGGCAACCCAGATACAAAATCGACAGACTGTACCGGATGCCATACCAATTGACACTGGTGTAAGTCCAGTACATGTTCCTCCAGCAGTATAATCCAATACTCCTGGGCAAGCTCCACCAAATCCTAGTCTCTCTGGAGCTGGGGGTAGTGCTTATAATACTGTTCCTCCTCCCAACTATTCTTTACAAGCTACAACTCCATAATCCTCCGGAGTTGTTACTGAAGAATTGAGGAATCTCCGAACTCAATTTGAGGCATTCAAACAGAAGGATGGTTTACAAAGGTTAGGCATCAAGCAACCTTATCCAATAGAATGGAAGCAAGTATCATATCCTCCTAAATACAAGCCTCCTACTATTTCATTCTATGATGGAACCACTTCTCCAAGTCAATTTATTAATCACTTTGAAGTGATGACTGACCAGCTGCAACCAAGTGACGCCCTCCTTACTCGGGTGTTTGTCGGATGTCTCAAAGGAACGGCTTATGAATGGTATAGAAGCCTCCCGGATGGGTGTATTACCTCATTTGCCGGTTTCAAACAAATGTTTCTTGAACGATTCTATGAAGGGCTCAATGACATGACTATGTCTCCTCTTATAAGAAACAAACAGAAAAATAATGAAACTACAGAGGAATTCATTGAACGGTTTCGAAGAGAAGCTCTGAAGATGCCTCTTGGAACTCCTGATGCTGTCACCATTGACACATGTAAATCAAATTTGTTGCCAATTATCAGCATGTGGACAGGATCTACTCAATTTCAAGATTGGTCTTCCTTCATAGTTAGTACCAAAGTCGCAGAAATTAGTGCTGAAACCTTCAAAGGTTTAGGAGTGCAGATGACTCCCAAAGAAACAGGTCAAAGCACTAACAATAATGCTAAATCCAATACTCGTAAGGAAAAAGAAACCCTTGAAGTTAATCTTCAGAGTAAAGATGCATCGACTGTTCAAACTCCTCCTGTCTCTACAACTCAACAACCAAGAGCACCTCGCCCCAAAGAAGAATACTCTTTTGATGACGATGATGTCCTTGGTATCTTTGAATGTCTGCTGAAAGGTAATAAAATACAATTACCTGAAATCAAGAAACCTGATGAAGCTGGTAAGACGGATCATCCTAAATACTGTCCATATCACAGAATGTTGGGTCACACAATTCGTACATGTTATGTACTGAAAGGAAAGATCCAGGAAATGATTAAATCTGGAGCTATCTCTCTTACTCCGAAAGAGAAGACCGTCACCTCCAACGTCGTCTCTATGCAATTCAGAGATTTTCCTCCTCAACTCCTTGAAAGCGGGATAGTTCCTATTCCCAAGGCAACTCTTGAAATAGTGAATATTCCTCCTCCACAGTCTGAAGGATTAGTACCAATCACCATGGAAACAGAAGAAATCATGTGGATTCATCCTGATCTAGTGGCGGATTTTGAATCTCCTCCTCTTCAAAAGACTACTTCTCGAAAGTCCAAGAAGGCTGGAAAGATTAAGTCATGTCATATGACTTCTCTTGGATCTACTCCTGACACAGAGCCTAAAGACAAGGAAGAAGCACTTGCTGGTGCTACTAGAACAGAGAAACCTTATCTAAAGGATTATTCCAAGAGTCCTGAGGATACTCCTGATATCCCTCCTGCTGATAAAGATGTTTCTAATGTTCCTCTTGAAGAAGAATCATCCATTGCACATATCCCTTCCACTGCACCAGTTGAACCTGCTCCTTTCAAGCCCACAACTCTTGAGAAAGGCAAACAACAAGCTCGGTTTGATAAACCAATCAAGAAGTCCCCTTCTCTTGGACTTCAGAAGCCTTATAACTTCAACATTCTAGCTCAACTTGATAATACTCCAGCTAGAATGTCTCTCTTTGAACTTCTACGTCTTTCTAAAGAGACTCGGGAGACGTTAAGTGAGGCACTTCTTCAGGCTGACTCTTGTCTTGCACAATTAAAGAAGCCAAATGAAGAACCTGCCACTTGCTTACATTGCAACAGTGTATTGGAGATTATCCCAAATATCACCTTTACACAAGACGACATGCTACTGGAGGATAATCGACATGATCGGCCTCTCTACTATACCGGTTATATCGATACGATGAAGATAGATCGTATCCTCATTGATCCAGGGTCTGCTATAAGCATAATGCCAAAGAGTTTATTGGATGAACTAAAAATCCCTCTTCACAAGCTTTCCAAGACGGTTACTACTATCCTGGGATTCAATCAAAGCCGAAGCGAACCCTTGGGAAAGATTCATCTGAAACTTCAGATAGGCGATTTCAGATCCAAAGTCACTTTCTATGTGATCGAGATCGTGGGATCTTATAATCTTCTTCTGGGGAGGCCCTTTCTTCATGAAAATAATATGGTGCCTTCTACTCTTCATCAGTGTTTTAAATATATTGACAGCAATAGAAGAGTTCAAAAGGAAGTTGCTGATATAAATCCCTTTCATGGGGTTGAAGCTTATTTCAATGATTCCCGGATGTACAAAGAAGAATATACAAGGGTGATACAAGCTATGGAGAAAGAGGATCCACAAAGTGAGACCTTGATAATTCCTGTTAAAGGTCGAACTACTCAGCAACAATCTCCTAAACCCTCTAGAGAAGGTTCTTTCATTATTCCAGTAAGTGGACGGATCTCTCCATTACCTCAGTCGTCTACTCAGGATACACTGATCATTCCTGTTAGTGGACGTACTACAGTTCCTGTATCTTCACATATAAAACAGGATACGCTGGTAATCTCTGTTGGAGGGCGGACTACTCTTCCATCTCAGACTTCAAGGGAGCTCACCTCTTCTGAGCCATTTGTTATCGATCTTAATCGAAACAAAACTTCTTCTCGTTCTTCTTCTCCCCCTTTAGTCATTGATTTGGCTAAGATTTCTAAGGCTCAGCCTTCTTCCAATGTAAATACTGCTGCTTTTAAATTTAATAAAAAGTCTCCATCTTTGCAGTATATTGATGTGTGTAATCATGTTCATAGTTATTTGCACTTGTTAGATGACTTGAGAACAATAACCATAGGAGTTGTACAGACTTTTCATACAGATGTATCCCTAGAATCTGTACAAACTTCATACTTTCTGGTTCCTAGCAGAAAGCCAGGAGATATTCCTATATTCTTCTACAAAGGGCCCCAGAATCCTTCTAACCCTGAAGATGATGACAAAAACGATGATACTGGAAGATTACAACTACGTCGTTATAGTCAGCAATCTAAAGACATCATTAAAAATATGGGCTATGACTTCAGAACTGGCCTCAATAGTGGAAAAGGAAGAAAAATACCTGTCCGGATTTCTCCTCTGAAATATGGAAGGACAAAATGCGGATTGGGTTATGTTGCTCCTACTCCTTTTATTAATATTGTCCATAAAGATCCCGAATCTAACGAAGATAAGAGATCTGATTCTTCTAGTACTACCTCTTGGGATTCTGATACAAGTATCGGTGACTTCTACTGCAACATTCTGTCTTCCAACATGGTCTCTATTGACCGTTCTGAAGAAAGTGATGAAGACGAAGACGAGTTTGAAATCTCACCTGAATCAGAACAATGGGCCCAAAGGTTAGACAATCAATGGAAGTTCCGATTCGAGCAAAAAGAACCTCCGACTGAAGATAAACTTGTTCAAATAGATGTTGGTGAAGAGGGATCCCCCAAACCAATATTCATTAGTGAAAGTCTTTCAGAAACTGATAAACAAGACATGATCAAACTCATTCGTGAATACATCAATGTCTTCGCTTGGAGTTATGATGATATGCCAGGACTTGATCCACAAATCGCAACTCATAAACTCAATATCATGCCAAATGCTAAACCGGTCAAACAACAACAGCGACGATTTCGTCCAGACATTATGGATGCAATTGAAGCTGAAGTCAATAAACTCATGGCCTCTAGGTTTATTAGAGAGGAACAACATTCCGATTGGGTGGCTAATATAGTTCATGTCCTTAAAAAGACTGGCAAGATCAGAGTATGCATAGACTTCCGCGATCTCAATGCGGCATGTCCTAAAGACGAATTTCCTCTACCAATTACTGATGTTATGATCGATAATACCTGTGGATTTGAGCGGATGTCATTCATGGACGGGTATTCTGGGTACAATCAGATTTAAATGTTTCCAGATGACGAGAAACACACTTTTTTCAGAATGCCGATCGGTACATACTGTTATACAGTTATGCCATTCGATCTCAAGAATGCAGGAGCAACTTATCAACGAGCCATGAGCACTATATTCTGCGAACATTTGCAGAAAACAGTCGAATGCTACGTTGATGATATTGCAGTCAAAAGTCGACAAAAAGAGGATCACATCCAAGATTTGAAGACTATATTTGATCTAATGCGTAAGCATCAATTAAAGATGAACCCTACTAAGTCCTTCTTAGGCGTCTCTAGTGGCAAATTTCTCGGCTTCGTCATTACCTCTAAAGGTATACACGTGGATCCCGAGAAGATCAAAGCCATCCAAGAGATGCGTCCTCCACGCACCTTAAAAGAGCTACGAGGATTTCAAGGAAGGATCGCTTATATCAGGAGATTCATCTCTAATCTTTCAGGACGCTGCAGACCATTCAATAAACTTATGAAGAAAGGTGTTTCTTTTGTCTGGAATGATGAATGTCAGAAAGCATTCGATGATATAAAACAATATCTGATGAGCCCTCCAGTATTGGTACCTCCTGTCTCAGGAATACCGTTCCTCCTATATACCCGAGTAATGAGTCAATCATTGGGTGCATTGCTTGCTCAAAAGAATAAAAATGGTCATGAACAAGCCATTTACTATCTCAGTCGTACTATGACCGGAGCTGAACCTCGATATTCACCGGTCGAAAAAGAATGTCTAGTCATGATGTTCGCTGTCCAAAAGATACGACACTTTATCATTGGCCAGACCATTCATGTCATTTCCAGGATCAACCCCACATGAGTCATGATGAAGAAACCAAGTGTTTTAAATTCTCGATTGGCTAGCTGGAGAATCTTACTTGTACAGTATGATATGCACTATATTCCTCATAAATCGGTCAAAGGACAAGCTTTAGCTGATTTTTTAGCTGCTCATTCAATTCCAGAAAATTCAAAACTCTATGATGAAATCCCAGATGAAGTCCTAAATTCAAACCAAATTACTGAAGAAAATCCTACTTGGCGTCTATTCTTTGACGGAGCTTCAAGAATAGGTCCTAATGGTGATATTGTCGCTGGGGTTGGAATCGTTCTTGTATCGCCAGAAGGTTTTGCTATCCAAAGAGCTTATTCTCTTGATCAACCATGTTCAAACAATGTAGCTGAGTACAATGTACTGCTTATTGGTCTTCAACTCGCTAAACATCTGAATATTCAACATTTGGAAGCGTATGGAGATTCTAAACTCATTGTCAATCAGATAAGGGGTACTTATGAAGTTCGCCATCAAGATCTGGTTCCTTATCATAGATCGGTTATATCTATGGCTTCTTCATTTGAAGGGTTCTTCATTGAGCATGTTAGGCGAGCATGTAACACAGAAGCTGATGCTCTTGCTAATCTTGCGGCGGTGTTAGCTATTCCAATTAGACGTCAACAAATGATTATTGTCTGCAATCAAGAATTATTTCATCTCGAAAACAATCTAACTCTAGGACTTCCAGTTGACATTGAAGAATCAACGTCTCATGATGTCAATACAACAAGAGGATTTGGATTAAGTCGTAAATCATTATCATCTTCATCTGATTCTAGCATGGAATTCATCTTCAGTAATTCAGCTGAGACTCAGAACACGGATAAAGATTGGAGACTTCCTTTCTTAGATTTCGTATTGTATGATATTCTTCCAGATAATCCGAGTGAGGCAGCATCTATCAGACGACGATTACTCAGATTCTATTACAATCATACTACAAAAACCTTATATCGTCGAGCTTATGATGGTTTACTTCTTCGATGTGTTGCCGGCGATGAGGCTCAATAAATTATTCGCGAAGCACATGATGGAGTTTGTGGAGCACATCAGCCTGGACCAAAACTTCAGGACCGTATTCGACGTATGGGTTATTATTGGCCCACTATGGTATCAGATGCCATCGAATATGCAAGAAAGTGTAAAGCTTGTCAAATCCATGCGGATTTTATTCATCAACCCTCTGAATTTCTACATCCGACGGCAGCATCATGGCCCTTCGAAGCTTGGGACATGGATATTATTGGTCCGATCAATCCGCCGTCATCAAAAGGTCATCGGTTTATTCTCGCAATAACCGATTATTTCTCCAAATGGACCGAAGCCATTCCGTTATCTGAAGTCAAGACTTCCAATGTCATCAACTTTATCAAGCATCATGTCATCTACAGATTTGGTGTTCCCCGATGCATTATTCATGATAATGGACCATAATTCGTCAGCCAGAAATTTACTCGATTCTGTGACGATCATCGGATCAATAATGTGGCTTCTACCGCATATAATTCGGCGGCTAACGGATTAGCAGAAGCTTTCAACAAAACCATCATCAAACTCTTAAAGAAGTTTGTTTCTACTAACAAACGTAATTGGAGTGAGAAACTTGGTGAGTGTTTGTGGGCTTACCGTACTACAGTTCGTAATACTACTAAATGTACACCTTTCTCTCTGGTGTATGGATACGAAGCTGTTCTTCCATTAGAGATTCAAATTCCTTCTTTAAGGATAGCAATCGCTAATGAACTTACCGCCGAGAATAATGATCGTCTTCGACTTCAGGAGTTAGAAGCTCTGGATGAAAAGCGATTATCTGCTCAACAGAATATCGAATTCTATCAAGCTAGAATTTCAAGAGCTTTTAACAAGAAAGTTAGAGTTCGAGCATATCAAAAAGGAGAACTTGTTCTAACAGTCAGACGTCCTATGACTATGACTCATATGAGCAAAGGTAAATTCGACACAAAATGGGAAGGTCCCTATGTTGTGAGCAGAGTTTTCTCAAATGGAGCTTATCAACTCTCAGAACTGGATGGTCGAAAAGTTATGATGCCTATTAATGGCAAATTCCTTAAAAAGTATTATGTATAAATGTAAATACTTGTAAATCATCAGACAAGTTCATGTTTAGAAATAAAATTTTATTTTATTTTATTCATGAATGATAGTACATGATATTAAGGAAGATCACTATCATCCTTCTCTACATTCGGACGTGGTCCACTGCCGTCCTTCTCGAAAACGCGATCAGCAAAAGAGCTGAGAACTTCTTTGCTGGAGCCCACGAGAAAATTGCAAGCAGCCATCCTCATGGCTTCCTCTTCTTCAGTCCTTCCTGGATCAAGCAGAAAATCCAGAATGTCTCGTGGTGGCTTGGGTGCAGACGAACCTTCGCCTGCATCTACCTCCTTCGGCTGAACTGGATCGGCAGGGCGTTCTTCAGTGCCCTTCTGAGCCTTCGGGGCGATTCCAGCCTTCTTGGATGCTTCTTCAGACGACATTTTTATGTTGAAGAGTAGAAGTGTTCGTTCTTGTCAGATTTCTGCTATATTTATAGACAGAAGTTCCTCAAATAACGAAGCGACACATTCATCCGACGGTTCGCCCGTTCATTAATGCCTGACGGTTCATCCGTTCATTTATTACATTCATCCGACGGTTCGCCGTTCATTAATGCCTGACGGTTCATCAGTTCATTTATCACATTCATCCGACAGTTCGCCCGTTCATTATAATCTGACGGTTAACTCGTTCGTTCATCATCATCTGACGGTTCATCCGTTCATTATTATCCAAAAATCATGAAAAATTGAGTTCAATGATATTTTTATGTCTGAATTCTAATTTTTAATTAGTATTAAACTAAGATCATTTCTGGTTTAATATCATCTGATAGAATTACAAAGTTCGTTTGTATATTCTATTCTATTGAAACGTGTCATGTATTATCTACCTCTGAACATGTTTTCTATGAATATATAAGCAGCAGTAACCTCAAAATGAAAAAGAATTTTCATTTGTTTTCATTCAGAATCAAAACATTGAATACAAGTGAAAATGAAAAAGATTCACTTATTAGGAGTTATCAACTCCCTGATACGTTCAAGAACAGCATTCAGTTTCTCTTCATAAGCTTTTTGAACTCTTTCAGCTGCTTCAACTATGACATTTTGCTCATCAAAAATAATGATAGCAGATTGGATGCGGTTAACTTCTTCAATCTGTTCCGCCTGCATCTGCTCTCGCTCCTTTTGAAGAGTTTTACAGCGTTCGGCTTCAGAAATATAAGCAGCAGTAACCTCAGCTTGCTCTGTTTCTATGACAGCAATTCGCTCTTGAAGGCGAGCCAACTCCTCTTTCAATTTCTTCAGTTCTTCAGCTTTGGATGCTTTATCTTTCTCCAGAAGCTCTACGCTCTGACGAGTAGTTAATATTTCTTCACCTTTTTCTACTAATTTCTCAGAAGAAGAGGCAAGAAAAGCTTCTAAAGCAGCTTGCTGGGACTGGGCTTCATGTTCTAGTTGACTGATCTCAGCCGCAGTTAAAGACTGAATGTCTTCTTTCTTAGTCTCCCAGTATTTTCGGATAGTTATTTCCAACTCATCCAGGAGATGTTCGAAGAAGATGCACTGAGATTCGCAACCAGCATGTCGCAATGCCATGAGCGGGAACTTGACCATAGTTCGAAGATCAGAAAAGGGCATAGCTTCGTCCTTCAAGAAACGTCTGGTGTATGTATCTAGATATGAGTAAATGATCTCTGAATACATTCCCAGAGTTATTGCTAGTCCAGTCTCGAACCCAGGAGTCGCTGTCATCATTGAAGAAGAAGCTTGAATGTTCTCTATCCTGGGAACGGAAGTGTGTGCTACTGGAGAAGTTGGCAAGTGTGAACTCTCTTTATCAGCATCAGCCTGGATAAGCGGAGCATGAGTCAAACTCATTGCTGCAGCAGTTCCTACAGTCAAAAAAAAATAATAATAATCAGCATATAAAGAAAAAGAAACATGTTCATATTCGATATGTGAAGGGAGTCTGGCATCTTCTCGTAGCCGGTCCATGATAGTGTCCGACACCTGCTTCATATGGCTGCTTCCAGCTCCAGAATTACTAGCTGCTGGAGCATTGTCCGAAGATTGAGCAGGTTCGGGGCTGAGTTCCATTCTGTTTCCCCTGACTTTATCCTCATCATAAGGAGTAGAAGTGCCAGCATGCCAATCATCACCTTCTTCAGCTTCTTCTTCTTCTTCAAATTCTTTTTCATCCCCGGCTTCAAGATGAGTCTCTGATCCGGAGTCCATGATGTTCACATCTTCATCTATTCCTTGAGATGGATGAATCTCAGGAACAGTGACGATAGCAAGTTCAGTATTGACTGCCGGTTCAGTCTCCTCTGGAATATCAGTTCGAAGAATGATGTCTGTACAAACATTCTTCAACAAGTCATCAGCAGCTGGTAGCTCGGACGTTTGTACATCTTCATCGCCTCTGGCCGAAGAAATGTCTTCTTCAACATGAGTTTCAGGAACTTCCGGCTGTTCTGTAACTTCTGCTGGGGCAGGTTCTTCTTCAGAATAATCAATTTGGTCATCCAGTGCCTGAATGACGCCCTCTGTCCCATGCTCAAATGGGATCATCCTCGTCTCTGAGGGTTCAATAGCTACTCCACTTGTTGTAGGAGCAATCATTTCCTGAGCTTGAATAGATTCTACCTCAGTATGTTCAGTTGAAGCTGCCGGTAGGTGAACATCATCAGACTCTGTCTTCTCAGTAGAAGCCGCTTCATTGATTTCTGGCAAAACTCCTCCACTCATAATCGTTTCTAGGAGTTCATTGCCCTTCATTTTGCTGACGGACTTCTTAACATACTTGCCTCTCGACCTCCTTGTTATCAAAGGAGCATCGTCTTCATCTTCGTCTTTATCAGCGGCGTCATCTTCATCAACTGAGATGCCACCTAAAGACGAAGTGGCAGTTACTGAGACTCCTTTTTCTTCTTATTAGATGTTAGAGACTTAGTACTCTTCTTGGAGACTGTCTCAGACTTATCACTTCTCTTCCTCTTAGACAGGGATACAAATATGGGTGGAAGAACTTCATCAGGAAAATTTCCCTCCTGAAATAATTCATATAGGGGCTCAACCTCTGTTGTCTCATCTTCGGGTTCCGGAGGAAATTGTTGAATAACAGTTTTCTTCTTCGACTTCTTCGATGGAGCTAGGTCGTCCTCCGGAACAAAAGTTTTCAGATTGAAACTCGGCTTGAAGGTGCTTGACGAAACATAGAAGCGAGCATATGTGTAAAGCATCTTCGTCCCCGAGCTAGATAAAGGATTAGGCATAGAGAATACAGCTTTTGTGTCTCTAGCCGCAAAATATCTCCAGGCTCGAGCTCCGTCAATAAGCCCTCCACGAGCAGAAAGGCAAGTGGTGGCGTTCCCAACGTGAAGTTGGTCATATCCGAATTGTCTGGCAAATCGGCTTGGTAAATATGGCTCCAGATACGTCATTTATTCATGAGGTATACTAAATGAGAGGGCCGAATTCTCTGCAACCACTGAAAGGCTACGTCATCTAGCCTGTTTTCCATATCTCCGTCCATCATATTCAAGGGCATGCTTTCATAACCCAATGGTGGAGGAACACATTGAATGGACCAATGTGAAGCTCGATTCAAGATATTTCTGCATTCTGGAAGGGTGTAAACCTTCCAGAAAGTCTCTCCAGAGTACCTCTCCAGGAAAAGACTGCCACTCCCTCCTGCCCCTGGAGGTATCAGACCATCATGATGGAGGAGAAGCCAACCATATAGATAGGTGAAGGGCATCTCTATCCTTAGAAATTCTTCAGTCATCCTCCTCTGATCAGATAGCATGTTGGTTACAAAATTCCGAAGACCTGCGTTCAGCCTACAGGTCATCGCTGATAATAAGTCTAACTTGTAACCATACATAAGGCACACCGCTGCAAAGATAACGCCTCTATGTATCCTGTCCAGAGAGCTGGAGCCAGGAACAATGAATCTTCTTAACCACAGAGATAAGAATCCGGCCAAATGACCGTTTCTTGACAGAATCTTTCCGCTCTGTCTTACATACGAGCTAAAGGTAGTTCCAGCTTTAAACTCGTACCAATCTTCAGTGATCGTGAAATCCTTGCAGTCATATTTCTCCAGCAGATAAATGATTTCACTCTCAGAGAGAGGCTTGAAGTTGCTAATCTGGTACCATCTCTTCTCGTTTATTTTCTTCTCATCCTTTTCACGGTTCATAAAAAGGTAGGACATCCACTTTTGGATGTGGTTGCCAGCTTCATCTTTAGAACTCTTGTAATATAGAGTACATGTGCCAAAATGACACATCATCTCTTCAAATAGATGTACCATCTCTGGGTTCTTCTCTAACAGAAAATTCAGCTCTTCTGTCGTAGGCACGTACTCCTCATACGGCAGCGAGCCTGAAGGCAGATGTGAGATGTATTCCATCTCATGAAGGGCGAAGCCCATCTCCCCTTTCGGAGTCATAAATGTCCCTGTCCTGTGGTTATACCTCTCAACCAAAGCCAGGAACAGAAAAGGGTTGGGCCTGAAGCCGTAGGATGAATTAACGACTGCGTCATAAAGGTTTATCTTCTTTAGCTCAGTCTCAAAATTCTCCAAAGCCCAGTGGACCAAAGTCCTCCATCTCACATTCTCCTGATTCATTAAGCCGTTCATCCTCGACGTTGAATCGGTGGGGTAGAATGCATTCTTGTTTGCCATGAATTCGTTTATGAAAACGGGCATTCTGAATGGCATCAATATTGATGAGTCTTCAGGTGGTATGCATCCAGGCTTCAAACCCCGAAATACGGATACATGATTCTCAGGGGCACTGAAGAATCCCTCATTCCTATAAATGATATGGCTCGCCTTCGCCTGCTGATATTCTGTTAAATGCCAGGACATCTTCCTGGGATAGCTGGCATGTATGAATCTCATGATTGATAAGCCCCTGGAAACCTTCGGCCAGTACATGGGCTGTTTTACATCACCTTCGAAGTAGAAGCACACCTTCTCTCTGATGCCCTTCGGTTGTGATTTCTGTGCTATGGCATCCCTAAACAAAAATGCTGTTTTCTTGTGGGATACCAAATCCAAACTCTGAAAGGGTTGTCCATTCATTAAGCAGAGTAGGGTTGCATGGTCTTGATTGGCCAACAATGATAGTCTGGCTTCTGAAAGATCAAATTGGAGAAATTGTACATGAGATAAATCATGTTTAAATGAGAAACTCAAGTGCCCTTCATAGTCTGCTTCTTCGCTTCGGATGTTCACTACAGAAAATGAAAGAAGACAAGGTCAGATGTGTTTTTCTATGACTACGAGCCTTATGCGTGTATTACAGTATTCGAAGAAAATTTCAAAAGTCACGCAGACTTCAGACAGATATACTACCAAGACATGCTGAGTGATTTATTCACGCAGATGATTAATTCACGCAAAGTCCAGACAGATTAGGATAAAAGTCACGCATCATTGCCAGAATCACATTTAAGTGAAAATGACAAAAACACGCTGACAGATCAAGACTAATCTATCCAGAGGATGACTCTCAGAAGTCTGCGTGACTATTTCAACATGGACATTTCTGCCAACATGTGAAAAATCACGCAGAGTCATTATGAAAGCTGCGTGACTATTTCAACATGAATATTTCTGCCAACATGAAAAAATCACGCAGAGTCATGAGAGCCATGCTCTATTGCGTGAAACACAGAGCTTCGTAAACACGAAGATGTGAAGTATGGCCGACCCTAAAGAGGGGGCATACTTTGTTAATATCCTTTGCCCTAAGAAGGGGGATATATTTCTGAACTTCATTATTTGTTTTAAGATCCTAAAAATTCTATGTGGAGTTCATCTTCATCAAAGTCATCTTCAACAGTTCGTATCCTCCCATCACTTACGCTGTATAGGAGGATGCGTGACTTCGTGTCGAGGGAGTCTATCGGTGGTGGCGTGCAAAGAAGTCGCAGGGGCTTTCCCCTTGGCCTGAGAGTCGGCTTTCTTGGGAGCCATTGCTGCTGAGAAGGAGAAAAAGAAGTCGGAGAAGATGAAGTTCGTTGGGAAGTTGAATTTCTCTTCTGTGGATTCTCTCTCTCAAAAGCAAGTAAAGAAGGAAAGAAGTTATCTATGGTTTATTTATAGGCTCATGAAGAATTCCAAACGGCAATATCATTATTTGCCTCAATTTAGGAGCTTGATACGGGATCCTAACTGCACAGAATCCCAACAGTCCAATCATTTAGGAGTAAATCTCTCTTTAAAGTCATCTCAGCGTGACTAAATTCATTTTATCATCTCGATTTCAAAGTATTTCGAAATAATTTATCATTTTTCGAAAACTTTGAAGGGGGTTTTGTAGACCTTAAAAATAAAAGTCACGCTGAGTTGATCAGGACAAAGTCCAAAAGTCACGCTGAGTTGATCAAGACAGAGTCTAAAAGTCACGCTGAGTTGATCAGGACAATATTTAAAAATCACGCTAGAGATAGCTCATCATTTGTCAGAAGTGTCATTATGACTGACAGCACGACAGTCGAAGAATGTCTCCTCGTATGTCACGTATGCACGGAACTCGAGAGATCACAGCCGACTATTGCGTGACTTTTGAAATCTTCTTCAATAAGACTCAGCCTTCACCAAGTTGGTGTACCAAAAGAGCTTATTGTCATTTAATGCGACTGACAAGGCAATCACTGTCAGAGATTTTGTGTCAGTCGAGGCACGTCGAATCAAGACAGCTGGCAGTCCTGGTTCAAGTCTACGTGTATTTTGAACTTCTATGTTCCTTCCTCAAGTCTGCGTGTATTTTGAGCTTTCTGTCTCAAGTTTGCGTGGATTCTGAAGCTTCCTGTCCCACGTCTGCGTGGATTTTGAAGCTTTCTGCCCCAAGTCTGCGTGGATTCTGAAGCTTTTTGCCCCAAGTCTGCGTGGATCCTGAAGCTTCTTGCCCCAAGTCTGCGTGGATTTTGAAGCTTTCTGACCCGAGTCTGCGTGGATTTCGTCTTCAACAAGTCTGCGTGGATTTCATCAAATTGGAGTACGTGGCAGCCATGCCACTGATCTCTCACCCGCGTGTCCTATAACTTGCACACGACTCATGCATGATTGCCATGTGTCCAACAGTTACAGGCCACGTCCAGTAACTGCTCATAACTTTGCGTATGTTAAATCCTGCGTGATTTTCAACTATGCACAGGTTGTGAAGACAGTTATCTTTTCAGTTATTTTTGACTCTATAAATAGAGTTTTTTTTTCTCATTCATTGTACAGATACATAGTTATCTAAATTACTGTCAAAATTTTGAGAGCTTTTCTTCTTCGCATCGTCCAAGGGATAAAGCGATCGTCTCCTAGATCGGATTCCTACAGTTGTAATTTTCCCAGAAACACAATAAATAAAGTGAATTTATTTATGGAAAACAAAATAGTGATTATTTCAATCCATATAAATAATGATTTTGGGCTCTGGCCCATAAACATGTATAATCATTTGGGCTTTTAGTTAGATTTTATTTCCTTAAATTGGAATTTTGTATAAATAGATTATTATTGGGCTTGGGCCTAAAACGTTAAGTCTAAATTAAATGTTTGGGGCCTAAACCAATATTTAGTATTATTAAGGGTTTTAATTATTTGGGCTTCGAATATGGGCTCTAATCTATTCTGCCTTCACATAATTTCATATAAATATGTTAGGCTTTGTCAAATGATTTTGGGCCTGATATATATATGTATAGTTGTAAAAGTAAGTTGTAGGCTTACTTTTATGGGGCCATAGGGATGGGCTGTTATGTATAAGTAATTTAAGTTTATTTTATATAACCAGTTTTTATTTAATTATGGGTATATAGATGATTTTTGGACCTTTTATAAATATATAGTTTTAAATAATTCCTAATAAGTTATAAATATATTTGACAAGATTAGGGTTTAGCCATGAAAAGATTTTGATATAATTTCAAAGTAGCTATCTAAAACTATTTTTTAGTAAATATAGTTCCCAAAAACCGTATATATATTTTCCAAAATTATATATATTTACTAGAGTTATATATAGTTATTTATACAAAATTCTCTTCGATTCCTGCCTTGATCATGACTAGTCATACACTCATATTTTTGTGATTCTGACTGCTTCATATCGACCCTAGGCTAATTGGACTATTTAGGACTCAACAAAAGCATCGATTTCACCAGCTAAGGATCCCAGGCGAGTACAATTTATTGTCTGTTTTCAATATTGATTTTCACTATATCTCATTGATTGGTCATTGGTTATGTGAATTTTATTCTATTATAAAATATTGAGTCGGAAACAAGGAGTACCAAAGATGTGTGATCCGACCATAGACATTGTTTATTTTCATGCAGTAGACCACGTAGACATTGTTTATTTTCATGCAGTAGACCTCGTAGACATTGTTTATTTTCTACAAGTAGACCTCGTAGACATTGTTTATTTTCTGCAAGTAGACCTCGTAGTCATTGTTTATTTTCTGCAAGTAGACCTCGTAGACATTGTTTATTTTTCGTGCAAGTAGACCTCGTAGACCTCGCGGTATAGTGTCCCAGACTGATAACATATCAAAGGTACTTCTAACAGTTGGAAAGAAATTTTGTCTATTTATTTGCTACTGATTTTTCGTCTTTTCTATTTTATTTCAAAACATGTAATTGATGTCTAACCTCTAATGTATAGTCATTTTCATTTATTGAATTGTATTCAGTGAATTGTACTCGTTCCATTCCTGACTGGAAACCAATATTTTTTAGGTTAGCCGTGGATTCACTTAGCATTGGGAGATACGGGTGTACTTGCAGACGAAAAGCCTAGAGACTAGCTAGATAGATGAGTTGTAGTCATTCCAATATTTGTACGAGTTTATATTTTCTGCAAATGTAAAATTTGCAAATATTGTAAGTTAAATTAGTTTTATGAATGAGCATTGTGTTATTTATTTTAATCATCATGGCCGTGACAGCGTTCTACCGTCGACTCTGCGGCGTAGGCTGGCTTGGACACGCGCTCGCATCCGAATAGGAAAAAAACGGGTGTGGGTCGTGACATGGCACTACATCATACACCACTCAGAATAAGTTTCGTCATCGAAACTAACTGAGTACTTACGCTTAGACCACTTGATCCAAGCACTCTCGTACACACTCCGCCTACGCGTCTTCTTTAATTCCGAGCCACGCTCGCACTATTATCATTCTCTTCCTTTAACTCGATTTCAAATCCTCGACACTTTTCCATTCCTCAAGTCTCACTTGAATTCAACATATCACTTGGTTGGATCGTGCATGCATTCCAGGCGTCTCCAAAATACATGCATTCAGCCAAGCTGCATGATAGAAAATTTGTCATTCTCACTCGAGTCGCATCGTACACATATTCAGGCGTCCCTGAAATATATGTATGTCAGCCGAGTCTTGTGAAGGGTATTCCCATATTCTTGATTCACTCTATCTATCCATACCAATCCTTAAGATTAATCTTTCAATTGCTAACTCTTGAAACAGGGGCGTCTCGCCTAACCGCTAGGCCATTTCTCAAGGCTAAATCAATGTCAGGATTGGAATCATAGTTCCCCAACAATAATACCAACATTGACCCCAATCCTAGGGTCAAATAAAAGTCAATAATACAGGGTTTTCTACCCAAGCTCGTGTCACTCAGATTTCTAAATATCGAGCACAATCACCTAATTCGCATCAAGGCACGAGTTGCACATATTTTAATCCGTTCAAATCACCAGTTCTAACCAATTCATGTATTCGATCATGAGGTCGTCTAGTACAACAATTTGTTATGCCCCAATCTCACGCGAGTCCGATTATCCACGGTGGTTCATGAATCACCATACAACACTCCCGTGGAATAATCATTCTCATCGGGGCGTAACTCTTGTTTGAGTCTAGACTAATTCATTCTCGATACGCGGATTGGACCAACTCAATCCTCAAGTTCAATTGTCAAGTATAGTCTTGCTCTGAGTCATTCTCGAATCTACCTTCGCGTCAAACCACAAGTCGATGCATACAAGTTGCCATGCCATACAAGTTCAATCACCCCCGCTGTATGAATCACCATACCAGCGCTCATGTGGAGTGATCGCCCTAATCGGCGTGACGCATGTACGAGGCTGGAGTTGCGCTTGCATAAGACAAGAACGTCAATATTGTGGTTATCAACGAAGCAAATCTAAACATTTCATTTTTATCCAAGCCAAGATCTCAGTTCGATAGTCCGATCGTCATTCGTTCAACTAGAAAATTCTCGAGCCAAGTATTTATTTTCCTCGACACATTTCAACATCCCGAGCATAGCATCCCTCCGAACAATGACATCTTACACGATCATCGTTCCTCGAATCAGAGTACCCCCGAGTTATCGTACATTAATCTTTGATACACCTCAATACCATCGATGATGTATGTAACCTGACGATCTTCCTTTGTAACGAACTCCGAGTCGTGCACTGATGCTGTTATCCGAGTTGGATATTCCCCAATCTCTTTGATATTCAAGATCAAGTTCGATCGCTATTCCTCAAGCTAGTTTCAAGATCGTTGTCCAAAACTCAAGTCACATTTCATTTGACTCAATCCGAAATCGTACGTGTGATTTACTAGATTTCCTCGATCAAGACATTCACTTGTTTCATCGTTCCGAATCGTTTTTCAATATCGTTTCCTAACTCGCGTTGCCCATTCACAAGTTATTCGAATGACATCTCGTTCCGGACATTCGAACTCACGACCAAGTAAGCGTGATGCGTTCTAAGGCTTTGCGCGATCGCATCGCCTCGCCGACATACTCGTTGTTACTCGTAATCCTCAATTTTTGCTCGAATGATTTCTAAGACAAACCATACACCACTCAGGATTCGAGCCATCCGATCTAGTCTAAATCACGTTCGATTACTAGCTAACACATCTTTTAGATTCGTTCGACGAATCTCTAGCGTAATCGCTCACGTCGCATTGACGCACTAAGTTATTCGCACTATTTTTTAAAATCTAATCCAATCTTCCGGGTACGCCTAAGCATTAGTTCGATAGCGTTCCTATCGATATACACTCTAAGTGTTTCTCCGTTCCCGACTGAGCGATACTTGATATTACTCGCAACTCGTTTGCACCCAAAAGGTTGAGGTGCGCGACACGCAGCACAACTTAGCCAAAAGGCCGTGTGCATAGCCATCCCGTACGGACTATACCCGAGTTTGCACGATTATTTACTAATGTCGACGTAGGACTACTCGGGCACACACGCGACTTACTAACTTTAGCATGTGTTTTCTATCAAGTCAAGTTTGATATCGTTCGGCACAAAGGTCTACCGATGCATTTCGTCGATGGCCTACCGATGCGTTCGACTGAACGCTTGTGCGAGATTTTGCAAATATTTAGACTTATTATATGGACATGCCGAGGGACATTTGAGAGAGAGCACACACTTCTTTTTCCAACGACGAGCTTTCAAAACTGAGAAATTCAACTTGAAGTCCAAGGACGTAAAGCTGTGCTCTGATACCATTATGTCACGCCCGCTCCCGTAGGAGCGATTGTCCTCGCTAAGGCGTGATGCCGCACGAACCTAGATTGCGCTCGTGTAAGACAGTTTCATAACGGCCGATTACATCGACGACGATGGGGTCGTCGCACAGAAATCCCAAGCAGAAACATTGAACATGCAGCAGAAATTTAGAATCAAAACACAAGTTATTCAAAAAAATCTTTATTGATATTGAGCAATCAGATTACAATAGCCACAAGGCCATGATTACAAGTCTCTCATATTCATTTTTTTCTCATTATACAAGTCACTCTGCTCTCTCTCATCTCTCGATACAATATTTGAGCCAGTGGAAGCTTCGGAAGGCGATGTCCATACATTATGTCCCATATAAGCCTTTGACTTCACGCGGCCGTACGCTTCGAGTCGCCAAGGAACTCCATGCCTCGATGCATCCAAGCGAGCTCCGCGCCACGAGCTTCTACCTGTGTCTGCACATAAAAACTGTGTGAGTGTCAGTACTCAACTGTACTGGTGGAGTGAGCTCCTCGTCCACCCATACAAAACTGACACGTTTATTTAGTTTGTGCAGCTTAAACCCTTTTGATTGTCTTGCTAGTCTTACCTTAGGATCAATTTCAAGACAAAGACGCCTTGGCCTATACTCGGTAACGCAATGACAGGGTCGTTGTATACTCTATTCGTGAATTCAGTGTATTCGAAGCAGTGCCTCATCGAGTAGAAACTTATGCAACTCGACCGTGCCAAGACTTTTACTTGTTCTAAGTGCCTCCAGACCATTCTCGTGCAAACAATTTTCGTGCCAAGACGACAAAGGGGATGACTCATGCTGGTCGTGCCGCTAGACTTGATTGTGCCTTAAGGCCTTGCTTAAACTTGTTCGTGCTTCAAGATTGAGGCTGTGCCTCACAACTTATCAAGACTTATCCATGCTATCGCCTTGCGGCCTTCCTGCTCGACTCATAAATCAACTTAGCTAAGACTTATGAAACATAGTGTCGACTTCATGAACATTCCGACGCCAAGTATCGTACCAAGCACGGTGACTATACTGCAGCCCAATCTTAGGCCCAGATATTGTGTTACCGATCGGACATGCATTCAATTTCTAGACTCAATCCAAAGACATACACGTGGTTTGCCGCTATTCTGCCGACCCATCTATATGAGTGGTCACTAGCAATGTCAAGCTATCTTGGACACGGCTCAGAGATATCGGCTCATCCCTCCATGGGTAGCTAGCCCCGGAAGCGCCAAGTATCTCCCATACGGTTATCCAGCATCCTACCTTGAGCCGCCTTGCTCCTCCCTGGCCGACATGATCCCGGCGCCCCGACGATCACTCGAGAAGACTTCATCTTGTCGACAAGTTGTCCAGTGACCATGCAAGACTTAACTCGATCTATCAAGTCCTTCCTTAAACATGACCATGCTTTCCTTCTTTCTATCGAGACTCCCAAGTAGCGGGACCGATCTCGCGTGATTTCTTATCGAGACTCCCAAGTAGCGGGATCGATCTCGTGAGCAAGACTTATCGAGACTTAGCGAGACTCCCAAGTAGCAGGATCAATCTCGTTTACGAGACTTATCGAGACTCCAAAGTAGTGGGACCGATCTCGTATGCGAGACTTATCAAGACTTAGCGAGACTCCCAAGTAGTATGACCGATCTCGTGTACGAGACTTATTGTCACGCCCCGCACCCGTAGGAGAGATCGTCCTCGCTAAGGCGTGATGCCGTACGAGCCTAGATTGTGCTCGTGCAAGGCGGGTTCCATAACTGCCGATTACAGCGGCTGCGACGGAGTCGTCGCACAGAAGTGCCAAGCAGAGACATTGAACATGCAGCAAAAATTTAGAACAAAACACAAGTCATTGCCAAATACTCTTTATTGATATTGAAACGAAGATCACAATGGAGCGCGAGGCCAAGATTATAATCACTCTAATCTCACTCTTCTCACATTATAAGTCACTCAGCTCTCTCTCATCTCTCAAATACAAGTCACAAGCCAGCGGATGCTTCAGGAAGGTGGCAGTCCATATATTATGTCCCGTATAAGTCTTGACTCCATGCGGCCGAACGCTTCGAATCGCCAAGGAACTCCGTGCCTCGACGCATCCAAGCGAGCTCTGCTGCCACGAGCTTCTACCTGTGCCTGTACATGAAACTGTGTGGGTGTCAGTACTCAACTGTACTGGTAGAGTGAGCTTCCTCGCCCACCCATATAAAACTGACACATTCATTTACTTTGTGCAACATAAACCCTTTACGATTGTCTTTCTACTCTTGCCTTAGGATCAGTTTTAGGACATGGACTATTTAGTGCCTGTAGACCGTTCTCGTGCTTGCATCGTCAACGTACCGACTCATACTTGTCTTTCGTGTCATACTCTGGGACGTAATGACTCGATCGTGTCATGAGCTCGATTTGTGCTTCAATATCTCTGAGGCAGTGCCTCCTCGCTTAGTCTTGCCTATCTTTGGTTGCGACAACGCGGTCGTTCCTCACATTTCGAGGTCGTGCCCTGAAACTCAACGTAACTTCACCAAACTTGTCATACGGTCCTTCTCGACTTAACTCGCAACAGCTCAAGTCTAACTCATGCAACTCTATGCCAATGACTTAACACTCGACGCCACATCTTATGCCGAAGCACGTCGCCTTCGTTATAGCCAAATCTTAGGCCCATACATTGTGTCTTCTAACTGCATACACATTTAACTCAACTCAATCCAAAGGCACACACACGGATTACCGCCCGTGCCGACACATCTATATGAATGGTCACTGGCATTAACTAGCTATCGTGGACATAGCTTGGCAAACAGGATCCTTGCACCGCAAGTAGCAATCTCTGATGCAAGTCTCCGTACTACCAATTGTCTATTATCCAGCTCGGCTATTACCTTATTTCTTCCTAGGCCGAGTCGGTCCCGTGGCCCCGGGGTGCCGCTCGAAGAAACAAACGCCCTTGTCGACAAGTTGTCCATGACCGTGCACCTACGCTAACTTCTAGACTTAACGTAACTGCATGGTCTCATCATCGTCATTTAGTTCCTTTGCTTTACTTCTTCCACTTTTCATACTTCTTTTGTAGAGCCCAAACCAGGGTTGCCTCGGCGACTGACCTACAGTCCCGACATATTTCCTCTCGGCGACTAACTATCGCTTAGACTTAACATTCTTTGAGCTCAGGAAACGGCTACTGCATAGCCTTCCCACTTAACTTGAACATAACGTGTTCCTTAAGTATCGACAGACCGTGGCTAACTTTCCACTGAACCAACTGTGGCTCGTGCCTTAAACCAACTCATTTTCTACGCAACGCTATCGTCCAAGTCATACTTCATATGACGGGCCTTGGGATCGTGGGACTATTTAACTTGACAACCGCAGAAAGAGCGGGACAGCACTTGGAATGACTTAGGTCGACCGGCATAACATTGCCTAACTTACTCAAGCCTACAACTTAACTTGAGGGACGAGCAAAGGCTATGCCAAGCCTTGCGCAGTGGAAGCGTGCATGCTTTATCGAGCATTTACACGGGCGACGCCAATGACTTAGGCAAGTTCATAGTTTTGTGTCGAAGACCAACTTTCCTTCTCCTAAGCTACGGGACGAAGGACCGAGTGTCATTTTCAAAGCACGCCGTGCACCAACTCTAAGCCGACCGTTGGACCTTTCCATATTCTAACTCAATTCAACCCGTCGGGATTATTCTCTTATCTATGTGGATTCATCTTTTTTTATTATGAAGCCTACTTGTGCAAGTTGAAAATATGCGATTTATTATGTGAAGGCTAAGATAAGGCAAGTTTACTGAAACTACGCCACCTGAACGATGTCTTTGAGTCGCCATTGCAAGGCCAAGTTCGAACGCCGTTGGCGTTTCGATTCCTCCGATTGACTGAGCGGGACGGGGCACTACATCATACACCACTTAGAAAAAGTTTCGTCCTCGAAACTTATTGAGTACACTTATCGGCTTATAACTTGATTCGATATTCTACGTTTCTCATACACACTACTCCTACGCGTTCCCTCAATCCGAGCCACGCTCATGCTTATCGCTAACTTAGTCGTTAGGCACACCATCCGATCAACCAACATTCAAACTCGTCTCAATTCAATGATCGCATTACCATCAACATTTCTTCGAAACTCACGATCTCAAAATCCTCGACACTTTTCCGTTTCTCAAGTCTTACTTGATTCAACGTATCACTTAGTTGGATCGTGCATATATTCCAGGCGTCCCCAAAATATATGCATTTCAGCCAAGCCTCGTGATAGAGAATCCGCCATCACCATTCGAGTCGAATCGTGCACATATTCGGGCGTCCCTGATTTACATACATGTCAACCGAGCATCAAGAGC
>JANAVB010006022.1:0-20740 GCA_029216955.1 Iris pallida | reverse complement strand
ACACGACTAAAACTCCAAAACACAAAAAGCTACAAGTCGTAATTAATCAATAAATAAATCAAAAGATCATTATGTTCTAACAATTTTTGAAGTAGACAAAAGCTTAGTTTTTCTTAAAGTAAAGTACCAAGGTGATCCTTGTTAATCATAGAAATTTATTATAATTTTTCTGGAATATTAACCAGTACAAGTTTTATAAAAAATCAGTTTCCTAAGTATGCCGAAAATGAGTTTTGGTTTCTATGCCAAACTAGTGCAAAACAATTTAAATACTACAAAAATTATACTAAATTAGCTAACTTAACATAGTATCTAAAAACACTATTTTCATAATTTTAGCAATACTTTAAGTATTTTTAAAATCAAAAACAGCATTGCACACAATAACTTAATTATCTGTGTATTTGTCCATGTATATAATTTGAACCAAAGTTCAATACAGGACCCAAGGCCATGAATCAAGTCCAATATAACTTGTACAGGTCTTGAATGTGTGAAAACACATTTGAGCCCAAATACCCATGCTAGGCTTGGACACCAAATGGTTGCAGTAATTTAAATATACAGAAAATACTAAGTGGTAGAAATGCAAAATAAATATAATTTTTAATAAGGTAAAATTTTACTAGTAACTATAAAAGTATGAATATATCTTATAAAGATAATTTATACTAAGCTAAGTAAAATACATATATAAGATAATATATATACAAGGAAATATATAATAAATATATATGATACATAAAACATATATATATATATATATATAGATATATATATATTAATATATATATTATATAGATATATAAATAATATATATATATATATACAGACAATTAAATAATGAAGATCATTATATATATATATATTATATATATATCTATATATCTATATTATATATATATATATTATGTATATCATATATTTGTATATATGTGTATTATATAATACTATATTTGTATATATAGTTGCTGTATAATATAAATATATTTTAGTTATATAGTTGCTGTTTATATATCTATATATATTATATATAATATATATATATATATATATATATATATATAAAAATAAAAAAATAAAAAAAAAAAAAATATATATATATCTATATATATATATATATATATAAATAGATATATAAAAGAAAAAGAAAAAGGAAAAGAGAAAAAGAAAAGGAAAAAGACAGCAGTGGCAGGGTTCGAACCCAGGCCAACTGAGCCGGGGGGGGGGGAGGGGGGTTTAGGTCGAGTCGGGCTGGCCAGGGGGTCAGCCTGTTGGCTTTATTAAGGGTTAGGGTTTAATTCATTTATTTAGGTTAGATTAGTATTTATATAAAAAAAAACTGTCCTGTGTCCTGACAGTTAAGGACACAGGATTTCTCGTGTCCTCGCTTAGCACGACACGTACGAGCACAATCTCGTGTGTCCGAGCACAGTATGAGCTCGTCGTGTCCTGGCGAGTCTCGTGCGTGAAGACGAGTCACGCACGACACGACTCTGATCCGCTACTCACGTGTCCGGTGCTTGGGGGGTTTTCGAGAGCTCTGGACGGCGGAGGAGTGGTCGGGACGGCGGCGCTCGATGGCGTTCGATTCGTCTCGTCGGGACGAAGCTGCGGGTGGTGGTGTGGTCGATGAGGGTGTCGGGATTGTGAGATCGAGACTTCGTCGGGGTTAGGGTTCCGACGAAGTGTTTTGGGGAAGAAGGGGGTCTGGTGGCTGTGGGAGATTTTAGGGTTAGGGTTTAGGTCAGGGGAGAGTGGGGGTTAAATAGGGGGAGTTAAGGCGGTGGGGGCAGCCGGGTTTGGCGGGGGCAGCCGGTCGTGGCGGTCGGGGCAGTCGTCGGGGGTGGGTGAGAGTCAGGGGACAGAGAGAGTGTCGTGGGGGGGGGGGGGGGGGGGGGGGGGTTTGACAGTTATCACAAAAGCCCCTCTAGTTTAGGAAATTACATAAAGGCTTTTAACAGATAATAAATGCAAATATAATTTGCATTCCTTATTTAAAAACAAACCATTTATTACAAACTGATATACAATCAATTCTAATAATTGCAAAACACTATTAAAACAATTTAGAAAATTACAAAATGCTATTAAAATATTTAAATAAATCACAAAATGTTATTTTTTTTGTATTTAAAACTAATTAAAAATTTATTTAAAATTCTAGAAAATTCCTAAAATTATATTACATTATTTTAAAACCAATAATGACATTTAATAATTAATTAACACTAGTTTAATAATTTTGAAAATCAGGGGTTGACAAGTCTTCCTCCTTGAAAAATTTCGTCCTCGAAATTCATAAGGATTGAAGACCCGACAATATTCTAACATAGCAAACAATGCAACAAAATGACTAAGGCTGCGATCGAAACTAACCTCTAAGGTATCAAGCGGGAACGGGTGGTTCTCCCGCAGCGGTTGGATCGAACAAGTAAGGGTATCTCTCCCTCATGTCCGACTCCCTCTCCCAAGTAGATTCACCTGGGGAGTGACGGCTCCAAGCTACTCGTACTAGGGGTATAACCTTGTTCCTCAGCCTCTTCTCTCTCCGGTCTAATATCTCCACTGGCTGCTCAGAAACTGTAAGGCTCGGTCCAACCTCCAACTCTGAATGATCTAGCACATGACTGGGGTCTGGAACATATCTCCTCAGCTGAGATATGTGAAAGATGTCGTGAACTCCTGCTAGGTTGGGTGGAAGTGCAACCCTGTAAGCTACCTCCCCGATCCTGCCAAGTACCTCGAACGACCCGATGTATCTGGGGCTCAGCTTCCTCCACGTCCGAACCGGATCGTCCCTCTAGTAGGTGATATCTTCACTAGCACCATATCACCGTCTGCGAACTCCATTGGTCTGCGACTAGCATCAGCCCAGTTTCTGCCTATCCTGAGCTACTCTGAGCCTGTCTCTGATCATCCCGACTTTCTCTGCTGCATCCGTGATCATCTCTGGCCCAAGCATAACTCTGTCTCTGACATCATCCCAAAAGAGCGGTGTGTGGCATCGTCGTCCATATAGCGCCTCGAAAGGAGACATACCAATACTGGCCTGGTAGTTGTTGTATGAAAACTCTACCAAGTGCAGATGGCTCTCCCATAATCCTCCGAAGTCCAGCACGCAAGTCCTCAGCATATCCTCCAGTGTCTGTATCGTCCTCTCGGACTGCCCATCTGTCTGCGGGTGGTACGCCGTACTGAACTTGAGCCTCCTGCAAGCTCCTCCTGCAAGCTCCTCCAGAAGTGGATGTAAATCTGCTGTCTCTGTCTGATACGATGCTCACCGGCGCTCCGTATAGGCGAACTATCTGCTGCATGTATAGCTCCGCCAACTTCTCGGTGGAAAGCCCCACCTTGAAGGGTATGAAGTGCGCACACTTCGTCAGCCAGTCTACGATGACCCAGATGGCATCCTTCCCTCCTTGGAAACGAGGAAGCCCTGAAACGAAGTCCATCGTAATATGTTCCCACTTCCACTCAGGAATGGGTAACGGCTGCAACAAACCAGCTGGCCTCTGGCGCTCCGCCTTGACCTGCTGGCAAACTAGGCATCTCGAGATGAAACGTGATACATCCCTTTTCATTCCGTGCCACCAAAGATGTTCTCGTAAGTCACGGTATATCTTGTTAGCACCAGGGTGAATAGAATATCTCGATCGGTGCGCCTCCTGTAAAACTGCCTCTACCAGCTCTCCCTTCGGCACGCACAATCGGCTGCCATGCCTCAGGGATCCATCCTCTGCTATAGTGAAGTCATCCAGCAACCAGCTAATGCCTGGGGTCGAAGTCTGCGAAGGCTCTCATCTGTAGACTGTGCCTCCCGGATCTGCTCCATCAAACCTGACTGAATGTCAATCGCCATCATCTGTATCACTGATCCTGGCCGAACTAGCTCGATACCGAGCTTCTCCAGATCCTCCCGCAAATGTCGATCAATCATCAGGTACCATGCCATCGGATGCCTGTTCAGCGCATCCGCCACACATTTGCCTTCCCGGGGTGATACTGTAAATCGATGTCGAAGTCCTTCATCAACTCCAACCATCGTCTTTGCCTCATGTTCAGCTCTTTCTGCGTGAACACATACTTCAAGCTTTTGTGGTCAGTATAGATTTCCACACGCTCTCCGTATAAGTAATGTTTCCATAACTTGAGTGCAAAGATCACCGCAGCTAACTCTAGGTCATGGGTAGGATAATTCCTCTCATGAGTCCGCAACTGCCTAGATGCATAAGCAATTACTTTCCCATGCTGCTGTAGAACACATCCTAGCCCCTTCCCAGAAGCATCACTATATATGGTGAAACCTCCAGATCCTGAAGGTAAAGTTAGAACTGGAGCGGTCGTCAGTCTCCTCTTCAGCTCCTCAAATGCTGTCTGGCAGTCCTCAGACCAAATGTACTCTGCGTCCTTCCGCGTCAGCTTCGTCATGGGTTCAGCTATCCTAGCAAAGTCCTGGACGAACTTTCTATAATAGCCTGCTAAACCCAAAAAACTCCTGATCTCTGAAACTGACGTCGGAGCCTTCCACGTCTCAACTGCAGCAATCTTCTTGGGATCCACCGAGATTCCATCTCTAGTGACTACATGGCCGAGAAACTCCACTCGGTCTAAAAAGAACTCGCACTTCGGCAATTTGGCAAACAATCTCTCCTGCCTCAGAATTCCAAAACTATTCGCAAGTGCTCTGCATGCTCCTCTGGCGTCTTCGAGTATATCAGGATGTCGTCGAAACACCACGATAAACTTATCCAGATACTGGTGAAATGTCTTATTCATTAAGTTCATAAAGACAGCAGGCACATTTGTGAGACCAAATGGCATCACCAGAAACTCGTACTGCCCGTACTTCGTGTTGAACGCCGTCTTCTGGATGTCTGCTGGCCTAACCTTCACCTGGTGGTACCCGGATCTCAAGTCTATCCTGGAAAACACCTTCGCCCCGCTCAATTGGTCGAACAAATCATCTATCCTGGGTAGAGGATATTTGTTCTTGATGGTGATGGCATTCAAGGCCCGATAATCAATACACAACCGGACTGTACCATCCTTCTTAGGCACAAAGAGCACTGGTGCTCCCATGGAGAAGCACTGGATCGAATGAAACCCTTTTTCAACAGGTCATCAATCTGCTCTTTCATCTCTATGGCCTCCTTGGGATTCACTCTATAGCAAGCCCGAGATACTGGTGATGAACCCGGCACTAAATCTATAGTGAACTCCACATCTCTGTCAGGCGGAAGTCCTGGAAGATCCTCTGGGAATACATCCATAAACTCCCTAGTGATAGGGTATGGCGGTGCTGCGTCTCCGACTGTCGCACAACAGTTCGGCTCTAGGCTGATCTCCGGCCCTGTCCTCCTGACACTGAATGGTGCTGTGCCTGGGGGACTGAACAAAATACTACCCTCATGGCAATCTATAGATGCATGGGCATAGCTAAGCCAGTCCATCCCCAATATGATATCATAACCGGGGAGTGGCATCACAAAGAATCGCCCCCTGAACTCTCTCCCGGCTATAAAAATAGAACATCTATAGATAGATCTAATAGGCACTGGTTCTCCTCCCGTCATCACTCTACTAATCTCCGCAGTAGGTGTAGCTACTAGATGATGTTTATGCATAAACTCTAATGATAGGAAGCTATGAGATGCACCAGAATCAAACAAACATACAGCTAGAAAAGTATGCAAATAAACATGACATGTGATGACGTCAGCTAAGTAATCCGGCTCCGAAATCTGCTCTGGCTCCGGCTCAATGGCTAGACTATAAACCCTCCCCTGAGGTCCCTTCTGCTGCGGCAGATGCTGCCCGAACCTCTGCTGCTGAGTCGGAAGCGGTCCTCTAGTCTTCGCTACTGGGCACTCTCGAAGCTGATGGGTGGCAGACCCACAAGCCAAACACTGCCCCAACTTCTTCCTGCAGATGGAAGCGTCGTGGCCTACCCTCTTGCAGAAAGTACATATGGTACAGGCCAGCGTACGCTCAGGTCAGGCTACGCTCAAGTCAAGCTACGCTCAGGTCAGCGTACGCTCAGGTCAGGCTACGCTCAAGTCAAGCTACGCTCAAGTCAGGTACGACTCCTTACCATCCAAGCCAGCGTACGCAAGTCATACGCTTCCAAAAGGCAGCGTATGAACTCCATACGACTCCTTACTATCCAAGCCAGCGTACGCAAGTCATACGCTTCCAAAAGGCAGCGTATGAACTCCATACGACTCCTTACTATCCAAGCCAGCGTACGCAAGTCATACGCTTCCAAAAGGCAGCGTATGAGGCAGACTGCGCTGCGCTAAAGCGCGTGCGCAGCTCAGTGGTGCTAGCTAAAAAGCTCGCGTACACTGCTCACTGTTTTCTCCAAAATCAGCAAGAACTCCAAGGTTTGAACCCAAAGCTTCAAAAGTTCATAACTTGGTCAAAATAAGTCCAAATCCAACTTTGCAAAGGTCAAAATTGGGTAGAATAAAATTCTCTACAACATGGAACCATCAAAACTTTGAAACAAAGAAGTTTGATAGATCAAAACTACCAAAATCCAAAAATAACTAATTTCTAGATCTACTAAAAATAAAACTTCAAAACGAAAAATGCCAAGTTCTAAACTCTCTTAGGATCACAAGAAAAAGAGAATGGAACCATAAAAATGGGTCCTCATGAAGAAACAAGATGTACTTGTCTATGGGTTTGGTAGGTGGAGAGAGTAATGAGAAAGAAGAAGAAGAGTAATGGTGAAGGAGAGTAATGAAGAGAGAGAAAGAGTTTGGGGGCTTTAAATGGAAGGGGTGGTGGTAGGTGGGTTCGGTTCATGATGAACCACCATAACCCGAAAATAAACCAACCTAGGCCAAACCTAAAGTAAGCTAAAGCAGAGAATAAAAGCAGGAAGTAAAATACAAAAAATTAATTGCAGGAAATTAATTAACATAAATTTAAAGAGATTTAAATACAAAATAATACATGATAAATATTAAATAAATATATTTAAGCAGTACATGTATTAAAAATACGTATACTGGGAACGGGGAGTGACAGTTGTTGTGCTTGCGGACAGCAGGCCGAGGAGAGGGTAGGAGGAAGGAGGAGAGGAAGGAGGTGGAAGAAAATTTGGAGGAAGGAAATTAGGGTTTTTAATATATATATATATATATATATATATATATATATATATATATATATATATATATATATATATAACTATATGTATTAAATACATATAGGGGGAGAGGGGTCGGCCAATACCAAAAGCTGCTGAGTTGTTGTACATGTACAAAAGGGGGGTCGTGTCACGACCCGCTACCCAAATTGTTGGGCCAGGCCGAGTCATGCCCAGCCTACGTTTGATATGAAACGTAGTAAGCTGTTCTAAAGACAACAGGATAAGACTAAATGTGCTAACAGTTCTATAAGTGAATAAAAGTCATAAATGCTCCAAACACAAAAGTCGACTCATATAGTAAAATATCCAAAGTACAAGTCTGAAATGTAAAACTGGATACATGTCCAGTTACAAAATACGTAGTCTAAATACATGACTACTCTCAAAAGTCTAAAAACAAAAGACAACTAGACGAGGTTCCCCGCAGGAACATCCTCGTAAAGCAAAGTCGGGTCCTCGGATGTATCTCCATAGTATGTGTCGCAGAGTAACTCCTCCTCAGTAAGGACACCTACAACATTATCATGTCAGGACGAAAGCAAGTACTGGTTCTAGCAAACTAAATATACTAAGCATGAACAAGAATGTAATAAACTGGAATCATGGCATATCATGGGTTAATTAGTTCTTTTTAGAAATAACAACATATAGTTTAAAAGTTTAAAACTGTAGCATGTACGTGAATCGGTCAATAGGTGAATAGGATGTACAGCGGCACATATCAAGTTTTTCTGGCATGCACATACGTGCACGAACGGCATCGGTGTATATCCATACACAAACGCGGGATCAGAACATACGGCAAGGTCACATATAGAATATCACCGAGCACGGTAAATACATACGGAGAAGGGGGTCATGTTCACGTATAATACTAACAGTTTTTTCTTAACCCGTTATTTAAACATGTGAGAGATATGAGATACTGTCTAAATATGGTAGAGACTAAAAGTAATACAGCATGTAAAGTTCTAACTTGCTACCCCAAGGATCAGCATTTAACATGGTTGGTAAATCACAGTTTATTGTTATAGCAGTATGTAAAGTTCGTAGAAAGTACTTGCCTCTAGCAAAGCAAAGCAAAACTAGCTGCGATAAAAGTGCTATAGATGTCCGATAACTCGTCACTGTAGAAATAAATGCAATAACTTAGTTTTTACACTAAGCTAAAATGCTAAGACACTAACTGGTGAAACACGACTTGTGACTGGGCACCTAGCCAAAATGATGATTTTAGCATAGGAGACCAATGTGGGGTGACATACTACTTTAACTAACTTTCTAGGGTCTTTACACTAGTGAGGGGTGAGGTTCAACACGGCTAAAACTCAAAGTAACACAAAAAGTTACAAGTCGTAATTAATCAATAAATAAATCAAATGATCATTGTGTTTTAACAATTTTTGAGATAGACAAAAAACTTAATTTTACATAAAATAAAGTACCAAAATGATCCTTGTTAATTATAGAAATTTAATAATTTTTTGGAATTTATTAACCAGTACAAGTATTTTATAAAAATAAGTTTTCCTAAGTATACAGAAAATGAGTTTTGGTTTCATATGCCAAACTAGTGACAAAACAGTAAATTAAATACTATAAAAATTATACTAAATTAACTAAATTAACATAGTATCTAAATACTATTTTTCTAGAATTTTAACAGTACTTTAAGTATTTTTAGAAATTCAAAAACAGCATTGCACACAATTGAAATTAAATAATTAATTATCAGCGTATTTTATCCATGTATATAATTTGAACCAAAGTTCAAATACAGGACCCAATGCCATGAATCAAGTCCAATATGACTTGTACATGTCTTGAATGTGTGAAAACACATTTGGGCCCAAAACCCATACTAGGCTTGGACACCAAATGGTTGCAGTAATTTAAATACACTAAAATACAAATTGTTAAAAGTGCAAAATAAATATTAATATTTAATAAGGTAAAGTTTATACAAAGTGAATATATACATACCTATGTTAAAAGTACATATGTATATATATATAAGAAAATACTTAATTATAAAGTATATATACATATACAAATATATACATACATATACATTATATAATAAAGTACTATATATAACATATATATATATATATATATATATATATATATATAAATACAGTACATATATATATATAATACAGTATAATAATACATATATATATACAAATATATGTATATACATATATATATAAATATATATATATAACAGAAAAGAAAAGAAAAAAGAAAAGAAAAAGAAAAAGAAAAATAAACAGCAGTAAGGGGGCTCGAAACCGAGCCAGAGCGCGCGTAGGGGGGGTTTATGTCGGGTCGGGCTGGCCAGGGGGTCAGCCCGAGGGTTGTGTTAGGGTTAGGATTTTAATTAGATTTAATTAGGTTAGGTTTAAACATTATATATAAAAAAATAATAAAATCGATCCTGTGTCCGGACAGTTAGGGACACAGGATTTCTACGTGTCCGGGTCGATTTCGACACGCACGACACGAGTTTCACGTGTCCAGTTTCACACTCGTGCTCGCCAGGACACGGCGAACAACATATGTGGACACGAGCCTCACACGACACGATTTAACACTGCTACTCACGTGTCCGGTCGTCGAAGGGGGATTTCGAGGGTGCTGGCGGGCGGAGGAGACGTCGGCGAGGCGGCGCTCGGGTGGCGCTGCACTCAGCTCGTCGAGGCGCGTCGGAGGATGGTGGTTACGGGCGGTGGCGCTCGTCGTGGGGGCTGGACGAGCGTTCGCCGGAGTTAGGATTGCGGCAGATTTTAAGTGGGGAAGATGGGGCGGTTGTGGGTGGCTGGGTAAGATTTAGGGTTAGGGTCAGGTCTGGGGAAGAGGGAGGAGTTTTACAGGCTACTTAGGGCGGTCGAGGGGGCTGTGCGCTGGCCAAAAATGGCGGGGGCAGCGTCGGTGGGGTCGTCGGGCTGTCGGGAGGGCTAGTCGTCGGGAGTTGGTAGAATAGGGTTTTGCAATTTGGCCCCCATAGTTTAGGAATTTACACAATGGCCCCTAACAGTAGCTAAATACAAAATACAATTTGTATTCCACACTTTAAAACATTTTACTAATTGCATACTGATATAAAACAAATCTAAAAATTACAGAATGATATTAAAACAATTTAGAAAATTGTAAATTAATATTTTTGTATTTTAAAATTCATTTAAAAATTATTTAAAAATTCTAGAAAAATTCCTAAAAATCTAAATAATTATTTTAAGGCTAAAATTGACATTAAAAATTAATTAACACTAATTACAATAAAATTTGAAAAACAGGGGCTTACAAGTCTTCTCTCCTTGAAAAAATTTCGTCCTCAAAATTCACAAGGATTGAAGACCCTACAGTATTCTAACATAGCAAGCAACGCAACAAATGACTAAGGCTATGATCGAAACTAACCTCTAAGGTATCACGCGGGAACGGATGGTTCCCTCGCAGCGGTTGGATCGAACAAGTAAGGGTATCTCTCCCTCATGTCCGACTCCCTCTCCCAAGTAGATTCACCTGGAGAGTGACGGCTCCAAGCTACTCGTACTAAGGGTATAACCTTGTTCCTCAACCTCTTCTCTCTCCTGTCAATTATCTCTACTGGCTGCTCAGAAACTGTAAGGCTCGGTCCGACCTCCAACTCTGAATGATCTAGCACATGACTGGGGTCTGGAACATATCTCCTCAACTGAGATACGTGAAAGACATCGTAAACTCCTGCTAGGTTGGGTGGAAGTGCAACCCTGTAAGCTACCTCTCCGATCCTGCCAAGTATCTCAAACGGCCCGATGTATCTGGAGCTCAGCTTCCCTCCTCGTCCGAACCGGATCGTCCCTCTAGTAGGTGATATCTTCACTAGCACCATATCACCGTCTGCGAACTCCATCGGTCTGCGACTAGCATCAGCCCAGTGTTTCTGCCTATCCTGAGCTACTCTGAGCCTGTCTCTGATCATCCCGACTTTCTCAGCTGCATCCGTGATCATCTCTGGCCCAAGCATAATTCTGTCTCCAACATTATCCCAAAAGAGCGGTGTGCAGCATCGTCGTCCATATAGCGCCTCGAAAGGAGACATACCGATACTGGCTTGGTAGCTGTTGTTGTATGAAAACTCTACCAAGTGCAGATGGCTCTCCCATGATCCTCCGAAGTCCAGCACGCAGGTCCTCAGCATATCCTCCAGTGTCTGTATCGTCCTCTCGGACTGCCCATCTGTCTGCGGGTGGTACGCCGTACTGAACTTGAGCCTACTGCCCAACTCCTCCTACAAGCTCCTCCAGTAGTGGGATGTGAATCTGCTATCTCTGTCTGACACGATGCTCACCGGCACTCCGTGTAGGCGAACCATCTGCTGCATGTATAGCTCCGCCAACTTTTCGGTGGAAAGCCTCACCTTGAAAGGTATGAAGTACGCACACTTCGTCAGCCTGTCCACGATGACCCAAATGGCATCCTTCCCTCCTTGGGAACGAGGAAGCCCTGAGACGAAGCCCATCGTAATATGTTCTCACTTCCACTCGGGAATGGGTAATGGCTGCAACAAACTAGCTGGCCTCTGGCGCTCCGCCTTGACCTGCTGGCAAACTAGGCATCTCGAGATGAAACGTGATACATCCTTCTTTAGCCCGTGCCACCAAAGATGTTCCCGCAAGTCACGGTACATCTTGTTAGCACCAGGGTGAATAGAATATCTCGATCGGTGTGCCTCCTGCAAGACTGCCTCTACCAGCTCTCCCTTCGGCACGCACAACCGGCTGCCATGCCTCAAGGATCCATCCTCTGCTATAATAAAGTCATCCAGCAATCCAGCTAATGCCTGGGCTCGAAGTCTGCGAAGGCTCTCATCTTTAGACTGTGCCTCCCTGATCTGCTCCATCAAATCTGACTGAATGTCAAGCGCCATCATCTGTATCACTGATCCTGGCCGAACTAGCTCGATACCGAGCTTCTCCAGATCCTCCCGTAAATGCCGATCAATTATCAGGTACCATGCCATCGGATGCCTGCTCAGCGCATCCGCCACCATATTTGCCTTTCCGGGGTGATACTGTAAATCGATATCGAAGTCTTTCATCAACTCCAACCATCGTCTTTGCCTCATGTTCAGCTCTTTCTGCGTGAACACATACTTCAAGCTTTTGTGGTCAGTAAAGATCTCCATACGCTCTCCGTATAAGTAATTTTTCCATAACTTGAGTGCAAAGATCACCGCAGCTAACTCTAGGTCATGGGTAGGATAATTCCTCTCATGAGTCCGCAATTGCCTAGATGCATAAGCAATCACTTTCCTATGCTGCTGTAGGACACATCCTAGCCCCTTCCCAGAAGCATTGCTGTAAATGGTGAAACCTCCAGAACCTGAAGGTAAAGTCAGAACTGGAGCGGTCGTCAACCTCCTCTTCAGCTCCTCAAACGCTGCCTGGCAGTCCTCTGACCAGATGTACTCTGCGTCCTTCTGCGTCAGCTTCGTCATGGGTTCAGCTATCCTAGCAAAGTCCTGGACGAACTTTCTATAATAGCCTGCTAAACCCAGAAAGCTCCTGATCTCTGAAACTGACGTCGGAGCCTTCAATGTCTCAACTGCAGCAATCTTCCTGGGATCCACCGAGATTCCATCTCCAGTGACTACATGGCCGAGAAACTCTACTCGGTCTAAAAAGAACTCGCACTTCGGCAATTTGGCAAACAATCTCTTCTGCATCAGAATTCCCAAAACTATCCGCAAGTGCTCTGCATGCTCCTCTGGCGTCTTCGAGTATATCTGGATGTCGTCGATAAACACTACGACGAACTTATCCAGATACTGGTGAAATGTCTTATTTATTTAATTCATAAAGACAGCTAGCGCATTTGTGAGACCAAATGGTATCACCAGAAACTCGTACTGCCCGTACTTCGTGTTGAACGCCGTCTTCTGGATGTCTGCTGCCCTAACCTTCACCTGGTGGTACCCGAATCTCAAGTCTATCCTGGAAAACACCTTCGCCCCGCTCATCTGGTCGAATAAATCATCTATCCTGGGCAGAGGATATTTGTTCTTGATGGTGATGGCATTCAAGGCCCGGTAGTCAATGCACAACCGGACTGTACCATCCTTGTTAGGCACAAAGAGCACTGGCGCTCCCCTTGGAGAAGCACTGGATCGAATGAAACCCTTTTTCAATAGGTCATCAATCTGCTCTTTCATCTCTACTGCCTCCTTGGGATTCACTCTATAGCAAGCCCGGGATACTGGTGATGAACCCGGCACTAAATCTATGGTGAACTCCACATCTCTGTCAGGCGGAAGCCCTGGAAGATCCTCTGGGAATACATCTATAAACTCCCTGATGATAGGATGTAGCGGTGCTACGTCCCCAACTGTCGCACAACAGTTCGGCTCTAGGCTGATCTCCGGCCCTGTCCTCCTGACACTGAATGGTGCTGTGCCTGGGGGACTGAACAAAATACTACCCTCATGACAGTCTATAGATGCATTGTCACGACCCGCTTCCGAATAATCGGACACGAGTCGGACACGCCCAGCCTTCGTCGTTAGACACGACGAAGTAAGCTGTACCAAGCTAGGGAAACTAACCAGATAAATATGAACATGTATGAAGTCACAGCATCTAAAAACGTATCCCAGAATGATCACCATAATCCACAAATCTAGATATCATAATGTACGAGTCATCAAGAATGAAATGTACATGAATTCTAAAGACAATATCTAAGAGTAAGCTAACAGTCTAAACCTGAAACCTCAAGCTAAGCCTCATCCTGCTCAGCTAATCCTGGGCTCTGGCCCATAGAGTAGAACAATGTCCTGCAAACATACCTGCAACATATCCTATTCAGGAGCGGAGCAAAGTACAGTTCTAGGTAATGAACAATAACATCATGGTATGGAAAATAAATGCTGAAAGAACATGATAAGAACAAGGTATGTAAAGAACATGAAGAACATGAACTACTGCTATAAAGATACATGAAAGATCATGACTATATAAAGATGCAGGAAAGATCATGACTATAGCTAAAATCAAGATCAGGATCATGGGAACTAATGTAAGAACAAAATCCTGAACATGTGTGTTATAAATTTGAAATACTTCTATGATATGTGACCGGCTTGGGTAAGACCATGAAAGAGCATGAAAGATCCTGAAAGATCATGTAGGTACGGCATAGGACCCGCGTGCACTGTGCGAGGCCTAAGCTAAAGATCATGAATAAGTATCCGGGTTTGGTCACATATCTAGAGTATTTCCCCACCCCAAGATGCAAGTAAGATCATGAAAGAACAAGTAAGATCATGAAAGAACAAGCTAGAAAAGATCATGAACGTGTCGCAGTGTGTCAGCAATAAAGAACAAGAAAAATGCACTGATCAAAACCATAGAATGTACTTGCCTGGCTCCAGAAAAGTACAAGTAACCAAGAAACTGGATGTCCTCCTGTATGTAATAATGATTACAAGTTGGTTAAAATAAGTTCTATGTTTATTTCTACTCATACTCCCATAGTTTCCTATGCCATGTTTTAGAAATCCAACTTATCAATTTAAACTTTGTTTTTCCAAATTATATATAAAAAAATGATCCAACTGACTTTAAAGAAGTATGGTTTAATATATATATAAATAGTTTATTTATAGAGTTCCTTCTTTTAAAGAACATAAAATACAGTATATAAAATTACCAAGTTACTTGGCTAAACCACAACAGAGGTTTCCAAACTTTACGAAAATCCTACATTCTTCCAAGTATAAATTCCATTAAACAGAGTTACCCCAACTATCCATTTTACTGCCATTTATAGAAAATGGTATTGGGGCAATTATCAATACTTGTTTTTGGCCTGGGCTTAAGCCAACAAGTCCAAAATCAAGCTATACTACTATTGTTCATAACTCAAATGTGAATAAAATATTATACCCAAGTACTAGCTAACATTCATTCCCAATCAAACTGTAGCCACAATTGCTACATTCCACAGCATGGTTAAATTTACCAGGCTAAAATATCAGCACCCAAACTCTAAAATTGGCTCGGACTATAGCACAACCCAACTATTATCTAAAGTCAAACTTTTGATATCTCAGCCAAACAGAACCCAACCATGGAAACATACCCCAGAATTCATCCTTAACCAACAAATCCAAAAGAAGCAATGAACTAAAAAATATGATTTACACAACTGAAAGGAATTCGGACCAGTCTTTGGACTGGAAGAGGAACAACATTTCCATGTATTCGAAAGCTACTCAAATCCCCTCCAGCACCCATCTAATAAAATACAACCAATTGAAAGCAAAATAGAGAGTCTATAGCAACCCATCTCAAAGCATTACTGCACAAAACCGAACTACACACACCACAGTAAGCAAGCTGGTAGGTTCACGCGAACGCAACACGATCTGCACAAACTTGAACACGAACCCCGCCAAAGGAACGAACTCAGACACGTTCTAACCTGGACACAGCACGAACCAAGCTGAACTACTCAAGGTTGTCACAGAAAACTCAACACAAATGGCACGAAGTCTCGGTTGCGCCCCAGCATCCCCACAGCATAATAATCAAACACAACAACAAAAGAATTCTACTCAAATTGAAGACCAAACCGATTCAAAAATAGAAGGAGATTGGGAGGAGGAATTACCTGTAGGTTGTATTAGAACACTGAACAAACACCAGTTCTTCACTACGATCCGGCTATGGGTAGTACTCACAGGGTTTGCTCGAACCAATCCCAAAGATCTGGTAGGGTTCTGTTGAGACAAAATTTGTCGGATGACTCGATCAATTCCTAGATCGAGCGGATCGATTTATTTCCAGATCAAAACTAGCAGTCAATTCAAAATTTAAATGGAGGAAGAAGAAACTGGTCCGAGAACTCACCAAATGATAAATCCCTAGATCGGAAGGTCTCGAACACGGGAAAGAAACTGCGCCGCCGTGGATGATCGATTCAGACTTCGGAACTCGCCGCCACCGTCGCTCCAGTCATCGCCATCGCAGTCTCAGCCGGAAAGGAAGCAGGTGAGCTCGATCTATAATGTTGACCTCAAAATTCTGAGATCAACGGAACCCTAGAAATCTAGGAAGGAAATTAGGACAGGCCTTACCGAGCACCGCCAAGGAAGTCGGGTCGAGAGAGCTCGTCGACGCCGGATCTGAAGTGGTCGTCGCCGAATCTGAAGTGGTCGTCGCCGTCGATCGTTGCTGCTACCACTTCGGTCGTCGGAAACAGAGGGTCGCCGCCTCCTAGTCGCCGGAGAGGAAAACTAGCGCCGCCGCCATCGTCTTCAAGGATTCGGTGGGGTTAGGTCAGCCGACCAGAAAATAATTGGGAGGGAGAGACTCTGAGCTCGAAATGGAGAGTCTCTCTCTCCAGAGCTCTAATAAAAGAAAAAGAAATGTGCATTAAAGTCCCTCCGCCCAGGAACGTTCCAAAAAGCCCCTCCCCCTTTCACTATTTACAACCCGGCCCTTTATTTAAATAAAAATTTCTAAAAAGACCCCTTGCCTTTTCATATTTACATAAAATATATAAAAACAGTTTAGAAATATATTTAAAATAAGGAAAACAACTAAAAAGTTGTTACAACAACTTCCCAATTTGAAAAGTTGCCCAGAATTAATTCCCTCCAAAATATTTCCAAATTATAAACTGAAACTAATTTATTATTGAAACTAGTAATAACAAGTATACAATTTTATAGAAATTGAATTTATATTTATTTAAAAAAAAACTGGAAAGTGGAGTTACATGCATGGGCATAGCTAAGCCAGTCCATCCCCAATATGATATCATAACCGGGGAGTGGCATCATAAAGAATCATCCCCTGAACTCTCTTCCGGCTATAAAAATAGAACATCTATAGATAGATCTAATAGGCACTGGTCCTCCTCCCGTCATCACTCTACTAATCTCCGCAGTAGGTGAGGCTACTAGATGGTGTTTATGCATAAACTCTAATGATAGGAAGCTATGAGATGCACCAGAATCAAACAAACATACAACTAGAAAAGTATGCAAATAAACATGACCTGTGATGACGTCAGCTAAGTAATCTGGCTCCGAAACCTGCTCCGGCTCTGGCTCAAGGGCTAGGCTATAAACCTTCCCCAGAGGTCCCTTCTGCTGCTGCAGATACTGCCCAAACCTCTGCTGCTGAGTCAGAAGCGGCCCTCTAGTCTTCGCTACTGGGCACTCTCGAAGCTGATGGGTGGCAGACCAACAAGCTAAACACTGACCCAACCTCTTTCTACAGACGAAAGAGTCGTGGCCTACCCTCTTACAGAAAGTACACAAGGTTCCCTTCTGCTGCTGCTGCTGCCGGGGTCCCGGGGCTCTAACTGGCGGGGTCGGGTGATGTGATGTAGGGGGACGGTAAGTCTGCTGGGGTGGCATCGGTGCTCTCTGCTGGAAAGCCTGACGCTTGGACGGTCCCTCATGATGTACAGAAGCCGGCCTCTTGCTAGACAGAAGACGCTCCTCGATGCTCTGGGCCAACTCTAGGCTCTGGTAGTAGTCAGTCGTACCGTTCGCCACTATAAGAATGCCGATGTCTGAAACTAGAACATGGCAAAACCTACGGGTCATCTCCTCTGGATCTGAAACCAGACTAGGAGCAAAATGGGTCAGGCGACTAAACTTCTGCCAAGTGGTCGAGAATCGTAGCCCCATGGCTACTCTAGCAGTGGTCGAGAAGAATTTCTTCTTGAACTGGGTCTTGAACTGATCCCAAGTGGCTCTCCCTCTCGCAAACAATGGCTCATTCGGGAACCAGACTCCTGCCAAGTCTATCAGCAGAAATCCCGCTGCCTCGACCTGGAGGTCACCCGGCAACCTGACTCCAAGGAGCTTCCTCTCTACCGAATCTAGCCAGTCATTTGCTACTACTATGCCCTCAGTCCCTGAGAACTCCTTGGGATTCAGACCCATGAAGTCCTTGATCATCCCCGCTCTCTGCCGTGGCTCTACAGGTGGTGGGACCACGGGACGTCCCTCAGAACGCTCCATGCTCTGGCGGAGTAAGGTAGTCTGCTCCTGATGGGTTGTTAGGAACCCCTGAATTAGAGTGAGCAGCTGGTTCCCGTCGAGTGTGACGGAAGCCTGGGTGGGTATAGTGATAGGGGGTGGTGGAAGTATCGGGCCCTGCTGGGACTGTGATGTAGAAGGTGGTGGAGGCATCTGGGTCTATGGATCTGTGGAGTGGAGGAATGTGGTAGGTGGAGGTGGAGGTGTATCAGTCAACTGGTCAGCTGACTGGATATGGAGTGCACCATTCTCAGGTGTAACATACTGGGACGAACGAGTAAGCACCATCTAATAAAAAAATTAAAAGGACTTATAAGGACTTGTTAAAGTAAGCAATCATAGACAAGAAAATCTAATTATAATAGCAAGCATGTGACGTATTTCCTATGTTGCAATCCTAGCATTCCTCTAAGTGTTCTAAGCGTCATTCCTAATATTGTCTAATTACCTTAAGTTCCTAATTGCAGGCATGCTTGGTACAATAACGTAACCAAACAATTTAGTCAGGACCTGCATGGGCCACCACTAAAAACATGTCACGACCCGCTACCCAAATTGTTGGGCCAGGCCGAGTCATGCCCAGCCTACGTTTGATATGAAACGTAGTAAGCTGTTCTAAAGATAACAGGATAAGACTAAATGTGCTAACAGTTCTATAAGTGAATAAAAGTCATAAATGCTCCAAACACAAAAGTCGAGTCATATAGTAAAATGTCTAAAGTACGAGTCTGAAATGTAAAACTGGATACATGTCCAGTTACAAAATACGTAGTCTAAATACATAACTACTCTCAAAAGTCTAAAAACAGAAGACAACTAGGCGAGGTTCCCCGCAGGAACATCCTCGTAAAGCAAAGCCGGGTCCTCGGCAGTATCTTCATAGTATGTGTCGCAGAGTAACTCCTCCACAGTAAGGGCACCTACAACGTTATCCTGTCAGGACGGGAGCAAGTACTGGTTCTAGCAAACTAAATATACTAAGCAAGAACAAGAATGTAATAAACTGGAATCATGGTATATCATGGGTTAATTAGTTCTTTTTTAGAAATAACAACATGTAGTTTAAAAGTTTAAAACTGTAGCATGTACGTGAATCGGTCAATAGGTGAATAGGATGTACAGCGGCACATATCAAGTTTTTTTGGCATGTACATACGTGCACGAACGGTATCGGTGTATATCCATACACAAACGCGGGATCAGAACATACGGCAAGGTCACATATAGAATGTCACCGAGCGCGGTAAATACATACGGAGAAGGGGGTCATGTTCACGTACAATACTAACAGTTTCTCCTTAACCCGTTATTTAAACATGTGAGAGATATGAGATACTGTCTAAACATGGTAGAGACTAAAAGTAATACAGCATGTAAAGTTCTAACTTGCTATCCCAAGGATCAGCATTTAATATGGTTGGTAAATCGCAGTTTATTGTTATAGCAGTATGTAAAGTTCGTAGAAAGTACTTGCCTCTAGCAAAGCAAGCAAAACAGCTGCGATAAAGGTGCTATAGATGTCCGGTAACTCGTCACTGTAGAAATAAATGCAATAACTTAGTTTTTACACTAAGCTAAAATGCTAAGACACTAACTGGTGAAACACGACTTGTGACTGGGCACCTAGCCAAAATAATGATTTTAGCATAGGAGACCAATGTGGGGTGACACACTACTTTAACTAACTTTCTAAGGTCTTTACACTAGTGAGGGGTGAGGTTCAACACGGCTAAAACTCAAAGTAACACAAAAAGTTACAAGTCGTAATTAATCAATAAATAAATCAAATTATCATTGTGTTTTAACAATTTTTGAGATAGACAAAAAACATAATTTTACATAAAATAAAGTACCAAAATGATCCTTGTTAATTATAGAAATTTATTATAATTTTCTGGAATTTATTAACCAGTACAAGTATTTTATAAAAATCAGTTTTCCTAAGTATACAGAAAATGAGTTTTGGTTTCATATGCCAAACTAGTGTCAAAACAGTGAATTAAATACTATAAAAATTATACTAAATTAGCTAAATTAACATAGTATCTAATACTATTTCTCCAGAGTTTTAACAGTACTTTAAGTATTTTAGAAATTCAAAAACAGCATTGTACACAATTGAAATTAAATAATTAATTATCTGCGTATTTTGTCCATGTATATAATTTGAACCAAAGTTCAATACAGGACCCAAGGCCATGATCAAGTCCAATATGACTTGTACAGTCTTGAATGTGTGAAATACATTTGGGCCCAAAACCCATACTAGGCTTGGACACCAAATGGTTGCAGTAATTTAAATATACTAAAATACAAATTGTTAAAAGTGCAAAATAAATATTAATATTTTAATAAGGTAAAGTTTTACAAAGTGAATATATACATACCTATGTTAAAAGTACATATGTATATATATAAGAAAATACTTAATTATAAAGTATATATAAATATACAAATATCATACATATACATATATAATAAAGTACTATATAACATATATAATATATATATATATATATATATATATATAT
>JANAVB010006021.1:0-36674 GCA_029216955.1 Iris pallida | reverse complement strand
GCGCTGCAGAAAATCGCACGCGGCATGCGCACGAAATTGCACTGCGCTCGAGAGCAAAAATGCCCACATGCACGTTTGCGTAAGCATGACGCACGTTGCACGACAAAAAATTGTGCGCGGTGCGCGATACTGTTCATTGTCCCGACAACACCAAAAGGTGGGAAACCCATGAACACAAAAATGACATAACTTCCTCATACAAAGTCGAAATCAAGCGATTCAAAAGCCAAAATGGGTAGAATTGAATTTTCTACAACGTGGAACAATTAGATCTCGAAAATAACCAAGTTTCAGAGATCAAAACCAAAGAAAACCGAAAAAAGTTACAAACTTAGATCTACAAGAATCCATCCATCAAACCCAAAAATGTCAAGTTCTAAAGAGGCTTAGAATCAAGTAAGAAAGAGAATGGAACAATAAAACTTGAGTTCCATCATGAAGCAAGTTGCACTTACCTAGGGCTTGGTAGGTGGAAGGAGTAAATGAAGAAGATGAAGAAGTAAATATAAATAATGGAGGAGAGAGAAGGAGTTAGTTTTTATACAAAATCTCTCCATCTCAAACTAAAACAAACCAAGCCAAGCCAAGTCAAATTGAACCGAACCAAATTAAAATAAACTAAGTCAAGATTAAATCAAGACTAGGCTAAGCAAGACAAGTCTAATTATGGTCCACCTGACAAATGTTAGAAATTCATATACGTATACTGAAAACACATACAACAGAAAATGGGAGTGACACGTATACGAAGTTATGGTCAAGTTTGCAAAAGGTCGATATGGGGGTATCTCGACGGATATGTACTGATTTTGTTGCGCACACGTAACAAAATCGAGTTTCGTCAGTTACCACACGTCAGCAACATCCATACGCACCTTTCGATGCGTATAGTGTGCGACCACGTCTCCCGGTTTGTCGGAGCACATGCCGTATCGAGAAATTTTCTAAGTTTTCAATGTTTTTAACTTATTTTTTTTGCCTAACTTTAATAAAAGATATAATCTTACACAGTAGTCAATATGTAAAACTAAAAGCTGCATTTTAATCTCAATTATATTGACTTTAACTGTATGAAGTTGGTTTTTGAAATTACGTACTAGTTTGGTCGATATCGGCCTTCCAAGTTATGGGTTGGGACTGCCAATCATAGTTCAGTTAACATGGTTTTTCCTCGATTTCTCGAGTATTTTTCTATCGGTTCTAAATTGATTTGATTCGATACTAGATATAAGGATTAAAGATGGTTATATGGTCACTCAATAGGATTTAAAGAATCGAAAAACGATTGAGTATTAATAAAGAAATCGTTGTTCGAAGGTGTGTACCTTGCAGTCGAACACAGGAGGGTTGGCCCTGCTCGCGGTCGGCCTGGGGTGGCTGGCGGCGATCAACGGCGGCTGCAGGTGATCGGCGGGGGCGCGCGGGGTGTAGGGTCGTGCTGGAGTCAATCCTCGGGTTGAGAGCGAAGGTTCGATGCAACTTCTCGATGAATTTCTAGGGTTCGATTTTAAGTATTTATTTTTATAGTTTATTTGAATTCCAATCGAGATTCGTATTGGAATGATATGATTTAGTTTGATTCAAGGCTGGATAGGAGTCTAGCGGGGGAGAATCTCGTTAGAATCGTATTGTAATTTATTTGAACGGATTTGGTTCTAGATTTGGTGAGTTTCGAATTTTGAAACTCAAGAGACTTAGTCTCTTACGCGGGCGGGTTTGGCTGAGCTTTTGCTTGGGTTGGGGGAGAACGGGAATAGTGCAAGCACTGTTCCAACAGAGTGTTGTTCTTTTTCTTTTCTTTTGTTTCTTTTTTTTGCTTTTCTATATATATTTATTTTTTTTTCTATATATATATATATATATATATATATATATAAAATATATATATATATATATATATATATATATATATATATATACATCTAAGTATATAAATTACCTAAGGAATATAAACTAGATAAAAGTTACTCAAAAATTTCTAAATAAATATTAAAAAATATTATAACTAATATTACAATTATCTTGAGGTATACTTTTATTGTAGAAATTTGTATAAGTTTAAGCATCCATATATATATATATATATATATATATATATATATATATATATATATATATATATATATATATATAAACTAATAAATTAGTATAACTAACTGTTACAAAAATTAAGCTTCCAAAATACATTTAATAAATATGGGGGTTTACAGTAATTAGAAATCAAATAATTAATTAGTTAAAAATATTCCTCTAGGCTCTATTGGCTCATCGAACTTGGACGTTGGACCAGCTCTTCCTCTTCAGCAACCGTAGCCAGGCAAGTGTACCTTGCTAATCTTGTACTTCAGTTTTCAATATGTAGCTTTAAATATCTGCTTGATTATATTATTGCAACTCCTAGGGCCGTGTTCGGTACTCTACATCTGAATCACACTTGGATGCTGATGGACGTTTGTACCATCGGATATCGATATTAGATATTCACATTTGCGTTACCGTGACAATTCGTTGTAGGGTACACTCAGACCCTAGGACATATTTCATATGATACTACATTACTACAGTTTCTGTACTTGATTATATCTTGGTATACGAAAGTCCATATCTAATTCTAGGACGATGATATTGATATACATGCACTCTTTCTTTTCTATTATGACTCGATGTCCTTGCTAGAGGTTCTACCGAACGTCTCATAGTTACGATTCGTGAAGTCACATGGGCGGAGAGAACATACACCGTACGCTTGGGCTACTTTTCCACACTGTTACCGTTGCCTCTTTTCCAGAGCTTTGGAGATTCATAGTTACCACAGTTCCTTACCGGAACTGCGAATTCATCATAGTTATCAGAGTTCTGTACCAGACCTTCGGAGTACATCGTGACAGCCCGTGTGTTCGAGTGATGTTTTTAAATTATACTTACTGTTAGTTGGTTATGTTAGATTTACCTAATTTATCAGTCTTAGTTTACTTTATCTATCCATTCATTACTATCGTACACTTGGCCTGTATATTATGTACCTTGTTGCGTTCCGCTGAGGATCTGGTTTCCTTGCTGGTTATCTGCTTGGTCTACAGAGAACTTTATTGAATTGCTTATGAGCTTCTATTATATTTAATTTATGTACTCATTACAGGTATTCATACTTTCGTAGTTTATATGTTTCATCCCTGCTATTGTATCTGCTTAGTCGTATAGTATTTATAGACTCCTATTATTCCTGTTGAGTCTATCAGACAAATATGATTATTAGGCTACAGACTGGTTCTCATATTTCCTATTCTTTATGTTCTTATTCCGTGGATTGAGATATAAACCTGTCATAGATATAGTTACGCTAATCTAGGTAATTCAATTTTAGACTGGAGTCTACTTGGTTACGTAGCTGGCTATTGCCACATGACCTAGTTTCGTGTATTTTAGGATTGGGGCGTGACATGGTTTTTTGGTAGCCCATGTAGGTCCTGAACTATCGTTTCAATTATGTTATTATACTGAGCGAGCCTGTAGTTATGATTAAAAATGAATATGATCTCAATTAACATCTGATTTGAAGACTTCCTTTGTATTTGATTATCCTCCTTAAACTTCACAATTATATTCGTTCATTCTCCTTCGATATCGCTATTTTTTTTGTCTCCTCCTTGTACTTTGGGGAGACGAACGCTCGTGTGCGATGATTACCCCCAGATGCACATCCTAGTCAAAATGAAGAAGGCACACTTGATTGGATATTTGTAAGAACATAGTTATCCAGATTAAGAAATGTTCGACTAGATAGTTTTCCAGGTACTAAGCTTAAAAGAATTGATGGTCTAAGGGTTAGTATAAAATGTGAACTGTCACGACCTGTACCCCGTGTAGGGGCACAAAAAGTGGTTACGTCCAGCCTACGTCGCAGTATCGATGGTAGAACGCTGTCCTAGGTCACATACATCTAACAGTTTTATGGTACGTATACAATATATACACTCCGAATGGAGGTGACAATATAAAGTACAACTCAATCACAGCTAAGGTAGAATGTACGATAAGATAGATAGATAACCAACAGAATCTACATATGATAAATACAAGATAAGAGAGAGCTAAAAGTCTAAGATAAACAACTCCAAAAATCAAGAATAACAAATCTCCAAATAAGTACAAGTGTATCCAATAAGACAGAATGATAAATAAGATACTAGTCTAGCTAACTAGCCTAGACTACTGGAGTAATATCCTCTGTAAGTGCTGGGTCCTCCTGAGAGTCCAGCTCACATGTGTCATCTAGGCCTGCTCCGTAATAAGTGGGATAGAACTCCTCAATATCATCTGTAATATTTTAACAGGTCCAGTCAGTACGGAAGCTAGCACAGTACATCTCACGCAGTTCATAATATGATAGGATATATAAATATACAATAGAGTAAGATACATGAAACGCTGCAGAATATACATGAGTAAAAGAGAGAGAACTGTAATGTAAATTAATACTGTAAATTGAGAACTAACAGTGAACTAGTGATTTAGAGTACAAGATGAACATGTGAACGGCTTGAATTTGCACATGAGTAATCTAAGAGTTTGCACATGGGTATACTACTTTGGAATTGTTCACATGACCATTTATACTCCTCCGTACCCCAATCAATACACAAGGATCCAGACAGGTTATGTTATTGCACATGATATCACATAAAGGCCCATAATAGGGTGCACATGATTGTATACATGGGGGCTCCGTGAACATGAAAGTACATAAATCATGAGAGTGCATAAGAATGGTGAAAGCACCGGAGTACATGATGAAAGTGAAACGCACATGACATACTGTAACCCGATGCTCCCGAGGGGGATAACATCTTATGAAGGGATCCATATAGTACCAATCCATGTTAACAACGTGACAGCATCAAGTAAAGTAATCTAGAGCGTAAATGTAAATCCTATCAAGTATGAAACGGTCAGAGAATGTACTCGCCTGATATCCTGAGTGTCTGAATGAAATACTTCCTGAGGAGTGGTGTCTGGCTCCTATTCAGAACAGTACAAGTCACAACATAACCAAAATGATAAAATAAATTGCTATGATGCATTTTACATGATGTTTGGGTTAATCTAGGCTATAGTCAACCTTTGGCCAACTCTAGTCAAACTAGGTCAACTAGGTCAAACCTAACCCAAACAAGTCTCACTAAGCCTAACCAGTCTATCCTAGCAAGCACACATCATTCACAAGTCATACAAGTCTAACAATACACAAAACTCATGTGTATAAATTCCATATACACATAGACTTGCACATTAGGATACCCATAGGCTATACTACATAGGCTATATGCCATACACAATAATATAGGCATGCACACATATTCAATTTCTGCATATATATGCATACTAATTATATAGACAATATACATATATTTTACATTACATATATCACAGAAGGTTACATATTATATGTGTATACATATGCATATTTAGAGATAGAGATATAGTGTCCTGTACATATATGTGTTTGTGTGTGTCCTGAGTGTAGAGAAAAAGTGTGAATGTGTGTATAGCATGGGTGAGTGAGTGACAATGGTGTGTGTAAACATATGTGTCAGTGTGCTATATGTATGTGTGTAGATAGGTGAGTGTCAGCAAGCTAGTTTATACATGTGCGTGTGTGTACATATAATATGAAAAAACAATATGTGAGTGTAATATTCCCAGGTTCTGGAGTACAAATGTGTGTAGATGTGTAATAGGACTCAATGTGTGAGAGTATAGTGTGTGTAAGGGTATGTGAGTGAATTCAGGAATTAGTGGTTCTTAGTTTACAGAGTGCCAATGAGTGTGCATACAGTTTCAGTGTGCAATGTGTGAGTGTCAATACCATTCTCAGTGATACTCAGGAAATAGTATGAAAATATGTGTCAATTCTCAGCTTTTGTAGTGTGTATGAGTAATATATCAATGCACATGACAGTTTAGGAAATCTCAGGAAAATAGTGCATTTAAAAACTGTTTGCAATTCTCAGGAATAGTGTATACACAACAGTTCTACATTTCGAAACCCAAAGTCCATGCCAACATGAATACCCAATCATGTAGTTAATCTTAGTAGCATCTAGGTGAACAAACATTTAATTTATCATTCAAAAGAACAGTGAACACATTTTTAATTCTCAGAAAAATCAACTGACAGTTTGGTATCAGAAATAGAAAAAATTCCTAATTTCGAATTAAAAGTAAATAAATAATAATCAAATTAGAGGTTGTTAATACGTGTGTCAGGTGAGAGGGTGTCGAGAGTGTGTCCCAGTTTCTATGAACTGGACACAATGTGTCCAAAACCCAATCTAACACACGAACACTGAACAATGCATTGACAGTGTCGTGCACGCATATCGAGTGAGCTAGGGACACGTGTGTGCCACTAAGTGTGTCGTGATCATACACATAGGTAGAGGGGGTCTAGGGCTAGGGTTTGATCACCCTGAAGTGTGTCCATATTGTGTCTTCGTGAGACACGAAGTCTGTGTCAGTGGCCTAAGTCCGGCTGTGCACTGACAGCACAAAACCCGTGCAGCTCGAAAATCTCATAAACCATACCATAAAACTCTATAAAATTTCATAGGCCACCTGTCATTCATCTCCCCTACGTGCATATCAATTTTTGTGCCAACTCGTGCTGTGTCCATGGAGAAATCGGACACGGTGTCACGACCCGCACCCACTGTGAGGGTACGAGAACGTAACAACGCCCAGCCTACGCCGCAGTGTCGGTGGCAGAACGCTGTTCTAGGTCATGAACTATAAATAGCATAATATGAATACTCTCCATAAGGAGGCCAACATAGAGGTACAACTCAATCACAATCTAAGGTAGAATGTAGCACGATGAAATAGATAAGAAATCCTCAACTGAGGTACAACTGAAATGAAATACAAGTCTCAACATCTACTAGTCTCAATATCTCTAAAATATACAACTTTGAATCAAGAACAACAACTAAACATAAAATGGAAAAATAGTCGAAGCTATCTATACTAAGCAGGGTATCGTCCTCAGCAGCTGCCTGATCCTCCCCAGGGGTCCAGGTCGCGAGTGTCATCTAGGCAAGCTCCAAGTAAGGGGTGCAGGGTTCCTTATCACCCTCTGTATACATCTTGACTTGTGTTACTCTAACTAGGAGTCAGGTACCTCATCTCGGACAGTACATTTTCACAGCTATTTAGATACCAGGCGAGTACATTCTCTGATTATTTCATGTCTTGCTTAGAATTATTTCCTGTATTAAATTACTTTACTTGATACTGTCACGTTGGTCACACGGATTAGTACTATATGGATCCCTTCTTAAGATGTTATCCCTTCAGGGAGCATTGGGTACTCTATGTTCTGTGCGTTTCACTTACATGGCGTATCATATGCTTCTTTTGTTCTTTGATCACTTGTGACATATACTCATATGATCACAGAGTCTTCTTTGAATCCTTATCCCATTTATTGGGTCTATCAGAATCCCCATTTTTAGGACTACTATGTATCACCTTCGGGGTCTATTACCTTCGGGGTCTATTACCTTCGGGGTCTATCACCTTCGGGGTCTATCACCTTCGGGGTCTACTACCCTTCGGGGGCTGTTACATAGAATCATAATATAGAAATCGGACACGGGTAGCAGGACACCCGACCGAGTCCCCGTGCAGCGTGTCCAGTCCAATTTTGGACACAAAATCGACACAAAAACCAACTCAGTCTTCACAAAATTTAATATACACATATAGATCTACAAATTCATGTAGTTAGTTTAGCAAAATAAAAAAAATCCAATCCTAAGTGGCATTCTATCAAACACTTGCACATACACGTTGACACGTGTCCGATACGGACACCAAATGGACACAATTTCTAACCAAATTTGAGGAACAGCTAGGGGACACCTAGACCTAGGCTAGGATGCAAAGAAATCAGAATAATAACACAATTTAAGGAGTTTACCTATAGGTGTCCAATGGCAAGAAAAGCCCCATAATAGAGTGTTCCTCCTTGCTAGCTCAAATCCCTAAATTGTTCAAAAGCTGGGATTACTCTCTATAATCAGAAAATAGAGGGACATTAGACTATAATGCAAGAAACTAGAGTCAAATGGGAATTAAAATGGAAAAACTATGGATTGGGGAAGAAAGCTCATACATTTCTTTTCAAAAGTGGTGATTCAATACAAAAGAGGCAAGAACCAAATGAAGGGAGTATTTATAGGGGGAAAAGCCCTAGGTGGCCAGCCATAGTGAGTGGGAATTAGGGTTAGGGTTTGGTTTAATAGGCTATGGGCCAAGTTGCATTAGTCATGGAATCAATTCATGAGTCTCAAGTCATTGAACCTAATCCTTAATCCTCCTATTTTAAACTTGATTCTAAGTGACTAACTTAGGTTGACTTAAGTTAGACTAGGGTCCCACCATGCTAATCAAGTCACCATAGCTAGGGTCAACATCTAGGTTAGTCTCCAAAGTCTCAACTAGCCAAAGTCAACAATAAAAATCACTACTAAAATAAATCAAAATAATTTCAAAATTAAAAAAATGACCAAAATACCTCAAGCTAAAATATGGTAGTAACATGAACCTAGCAGCATGAGCCTAGAATTAGATAAAATCCATCCATTGCCCGAGTTAGAGGTGATTTACAAGTATTGGTAGCTAGAAGGGTTTACTGAATGATAGAAGTTAAGTACTATGTGATGATTTATGGCAATGCACAATTACATGTTAAGGTTAGCTATAGTTCATGGTGGTACTAAAGAATGTGTTAAGGACTTAAGAAAATGAAAACTTGAGGCTCTAAGCTTGGAGAAGGTTGTTTGATAATAGGATTTCAAGTAAACTCATGTTTAAATAGTACCAATTTTTATATTTGGGATAACACAGAGTAATAACAATAGGAAGGAAAAATTGAAGAATATGAATTGACATATGCATAGGTCAAGATAAGAAATTAGACAGAGGAGCAACTTGGATGAAATAGTTGGTGACATATACCTAGAATGAAATTCTAAACCCGTTATTGAGTATGGACATTTACAAGATAGCATCGGATTAGGACTATATTCAGAGAATGTAAAAGAATGACGGATAGCAGTATTTAAGGATTACAAATTGAAGGACTAAGTAAAAAATATATTGAGGATTAAGAATGCAGATAAAAGCTTAATGGATCATTGAAAGCAGATTAAGTATACGGTAAAGAAAGGACTCATGACAAGGGAATAGTAATGTAAGGTACAGACAAGCTACTATTTGTAAATTAAGTACGAAGAAATATGTATTGGAGTTTGAACTTATGGATATGCTATTCATGAGAAAATATAATAAACACAAGATGTAGGGAAGAGCTACAAGGCTAAGGGAGTGATAGAGGGTGGACTTGAGGCTTAAACAAATGCTAGAGAAAACCTATGGAAGAATGGAATTACAAATTTAGGAACCGCAGACATAAAATATATCAGATATAGAAGTAAGAGGTGCAATCATACCAGCACTAGAGCACCGGATCCCATTAGCCTCCGTAATTAAGCATGCTTGGGCGAGAGTAGCTACTGTACCCCTTCCAAAAACTATAAGAATCCTCACGGTAGGCAAAATAGTACTCGTTAGCAATACTTGTAGATCATGTTTAGTAGTTATTTGTGGGCATGAGATGCGTGCCCAATTTCTAGTCTTCTCTATGCCAAACTATGATGTTGTTCTTGGCATGGATTAGTTGAGCCAGTACCATGCGACGCTAGATTGTCGACGTGGATGTGTCATTTTTGGGCCCGTAGGTCACTCTAAGTTTGAGTTTCTCCGAGAAGATAGAGAGCTTGATGACCATTATATCCTTGAAGCCTATGTTGCATTGTAAGAACCAGCATACCCGACGATCGTATCAGAGTTTGAGGATGTATTTCCTGAGGAGCTTCCAGGACTGCCACCTGATAGGGAGATAGAGTTTTCTATCGAACTAATTTTGTGGTCGACACCGATTACTTCCCATGTGTACAGACTGGCACCTAAGGAGGCACATGAGTTGAAGATCCAGATAGATGAGCTATTGGATTGGGTTTTATACGATTTAGTATTTTACCGTGGGGAGCCCCAGTCTTGCTTGTACTGAAGAAGGATGGGTCGGTACATTTGTGCATAGAATGCAGTGAGTTGAATGTTGTGACAATGAAGAACAAGTATCCTTTACCTCGTATAGATGATTTATTTGACCAGTTGAGCGGTGCTTGTATAACACCCACTTTTCTAAAATGAGGATAATTTTGAACCTTTGTAAAATTTGTTATTTAATAATATGATTTATAACTTTTAGTAAATTTTTAATTAATTTAATACTATTTAAAATTGGTGAATTATAAATTTGATGTGTATGTTGAGTGGTGTGGATAGTGAGATTTGTTTCTTTTTTCCAAACAACATAAATTTGTCATAATATTCATTCACGTTTTTAGTAGCTATAGCAACTTAGAAATATCATAACTTTTAGCTTAGAACTTCGATTAATCTTTCATTTTTTTAAAAGAACCGTATCGAAGTTAGATTTCCAAATATATATATTATTAATAGGTCAAATGTATTCTAGAACTTTCTGTAGAACTGTTTGCGTGTCAGTTGTACGAAAGAAGAACGCATTTCGGTATTTTTGCAATTTTCGGAGCTTTCGGACACGAAAATGCGATCCATTTGAAGTTTCGAAAAACTAATATGAATAGCTACAACATACTTTAATCCTAGAATTTAGTGAAGGCCCAATTGGTACATTATTGATTTTAAGTAGAAGAGTGACTATACGATATAGGCATTTTGTGTAACCTATGAGCCTATGTAGTATGTATATTAAGTGAATGTTGGTATCATAGGTTGTCGAGTATATGTATGATATATATATATATATATATATATATATATATATATATATATATATATAAATATATATATATATATTATTGTTAGGTAATATATGTTAGTATGTTTGTTAGATGTTGGTTAGTAGAGGGTTAGATATGTTAGGGTTGTTATATGTTTGTGAAAGTTATATATGTTAGTATATTTGTTAGATGTTGGTTAGTAGAGGGTTAGATATATTAGAGTTTTTTATATGTTAGTGTAAGTTATATTTGTTAATATGTGTGTTAGTTAGATAGTAGAGGTTAGTATTTTGTTAGATATTTGATATTTGTTAGATAGTTGATGCTAGATATCAAGTATGTTAGATATTGATATGTTCGTAGGTTATGTTAGTTCTAGATATTGGTATATTAGCAAGTTAGTCTCTATGGGTTATATGTTAGATATTAGTTAAGATGTTATGTTACTACATTAGATAGTTAGTTAATTAGATAATTAAGGAGTATCTTGGTATCTCATGATACCAAGTTAGTATCTTAAGATAAATATAAATTACCTTTTACCTTCAAGGTAAATGATTAGTTTACCTTATGACCAAGGTATGGTATCAAGATACCAAGGTAAGGTTTAGGTTTACCCAAGTTAAGGTATTGGATTCCAACCAAGGTATTGGTATTGGGATGCCAATATGACCAAGGTTGATATGGTATCCTAGTATTAGTGGGTTAGTGTCTAACTGTTTGAGTTTGAGTAGGTGATGTTAGATTGTGGAAGGGTTATATAAATAGGTATATATATTTTTGGGTTATAGGTATCCTCTATAGGACTTGTCCTATATACTAGCTAGCTTAGTATAATATGGTATATAAATATAGGAGTTGGTTAGATTTGTTGTTGGCTAAACCTAGTCCAAGTTTGACTAGATGTTTGACCAAGGGTTAACTTTTGACCTAGATAGGCCTAGTGCATGTAGAATTAATTGTTTAATTCAATTATTCATTATATAACACATTGTAACCTGTATCTCATTAAATAGGACTCTGTGTCTCTAGTTCGGACACCGATATACATCAGTTTCTTAGGATATCAGACGAGTACATTTTCTGACCGTTTCATACTTATTAGTATTTATATTCTGGCTCTAGATTACTTTACTTGATGCTGTCACGTTATTAACACGGATTGGTACTATATGGATCCTTTTATGAGATGTTATCCCCCTCGGAGCATTAGGATACGTCATGTCATGTGCTTTTCACGTATATCATGTATTCATGTGCTTTCATCATTCATATGCACTCTTGTGATTCATGTACTCTCATGTTCACAGAGCACCCCATGTATACTTCATGTGTACCTATTTATGGGCTTCCATATGAAATCATGTGCAATAACATAACTTGTCTGGATCTTTGTCTATTGATTGGGGTACGGGAGAGTATAAATGGTCATGTGAACAATTCCAAAGTAGTGTAATCATGGGCAAACTCTTTAGTGTAATCATGTGTAAATTCAAGCCGTTCACATGTCTATCTTATACTCTACATCACTAGTCGCTGATAGTTCTCTACTTTTAGTGGCTATTTATATTACAGTTCTCTCTATTTTACTGCATGTACTTTCTTTTAGCGTTTCATATATTTTACTCTATTGCATGCTTTATATTCCTGTCTTGATATGAACTGTTGAGATTTTGTGCTCGTTCCTGTCCTGAATGGACATGTTGAAAATATTACAGGTAACCTAGAGATTCACAGCTAGCCTAGAGGACCAGTAGAGCTTTGAGTAGATTACTAGTTTATGGTTTAGTTTCTCCTTTAGAACTTATTTGTAATAAGTGGTGTTTTGAGATTGTGAGATTTTGGGAGTTTATTTAAGTTGTTGTTGTTTTAAGTTTTATATATAGTTGTTAGACTCCTGTGTTATCTTATCGTGCTTAGATTGTGATTGAGTATTATCGTATCTTATACCTGTCCTCCATTCGGAGTTGAGATTGTGACAGGTACATTATATAATTGTATGAGTTGTTGATTAGATAGTGACCTAGAATAACGTTCTACCGCCGATACTGCGACGTAGGCTTGACGTACCCACTTTTCGTACTCCTACACTGGGTGCGGGTCGTGACACATTTTTAGTGGTGGCCCATGCAGGTCGAGATTCGTATTATTGTGATATCGTAGTAGCGCAACGACTTAGTTGTACTGCTACGAGCCTGCGATAGAGTATAGGAAGTATGGTATTAGAATGAGAGGATACTCGATCACAGTTAGAATTTCTTGAGTGATTCCTGGGACAACCCTTGAGAATCTTATTTAAACTTCAATTTAAAATCCCTTCCTTTGTTTTGTTCACCCTTACTCCTTGTTATTGAATTTGATTTTTGATGGATCGTTGTTGATTTTGATTTTCCTATCGAGATGAATTTTATGGCCTGAGTTACGATATTTTCTAATAACATATGTTGATGGGACTAACACGGATGGTAAAACGTCTACTTGATTATGGAACCTGGAGTTTATCGCAGCCATATTAGCCGGCGTGGCAGAAACGTAGGGACCTGACTTCGGATGTACATATCTTGGTTATGAGATTTGGAATTTTTCGTAGCTATACTAGTTGCCATAGCGAGAATTCTAGACGACATGTTATAGAGGTGCATACCCCAGTTATGGAATCTATCATTTATCGCAGCCTTGCTTACTGGCATGGCGAGGATTCTGAGTAACATAATTTTGGACAGACGTATATGATTATCAGATTATATTTTGAGAAGGTTTTTAAACATATCATCTCTATCGTACCCTTCTGTTGTTATAAAATTGTATTCCATCATCAAATAACTTAAGAATAGAAATATTTTAATTTTTGTAGAACTTATTCATATGTAGTTATTTCATAGTGTAATGATATGATAACTTGTAGAGTGTCTGTACCCTAGAGATGATAGTTAGCATTGGTATTAGAATAGTAACCCATTGTAGATAATTTCTCTGTTATTTATAATACCTACCAGTTTTCATATAGGATGTTAGTCTGCCCTACAGCCTTCATGATTTATTATTTTTCTTATCCTTCCAGTAGGGCACCCATGACCAGAGCCTGTCCTTGAGTGTAGTTGTAGTTTCGTCTGAGACTGAGAGTCTTCCTTTGCCTCCTATGGTGGTACCCCATACCATATTCTCCAAAGGGTTGTTTTCGGATGGAGCTCAGATATTCGAAATTCTCCGGGATGTGTTAGAGACACAGAGAGTTCAGGCTGAGATCTTGAGGGAGCAGTATCCAGTTCCACCTGGAGCTTCAGAAGAATCCAGATTTTCAGCCTAGACCTTAGCGTGTCTTTTGAGATAAATGATACACCTCACGTTGCTTGTATGTTTTGATACCTTATGATTGCCTTGTGCTGTAGCATTTTTATTGTAGCTAGACGAGACCCCAGGTTGACATGGCATATCATGACCCAGTATGTTGTCCTTTCAATATTGTATGATTTAGATAAGTTTTCTGAGACCATGATTGTTGGGGGTTTGACCTAGAAGGAGTACGACCACTCTTAATTTTGAGGACAAAATTCTTCTAAGGAGGGGAGACTTGTAAGGCCCACTTTTCTAAAATAAGGATAATTTTGAACCTTTGTAAAAATTTGTTATTTAATAGTATAATTTATAATTTTTAGTGAATTTTTAACTAATTTACTACTATTTAAAATTGGTGAATTATAATTTTGATGTGTGTCTTAAGTGGTGTGGAGAGTGAGATGTGTTTCTTTTGTCCAAACAACCCAAATTCGTCATAATATTCATCCACGTTTTTAGTAGCCATAGCAACTTAGAAATGTCATAACTTTTTGCTTTGAACTTCAATTAATTTTCTATTTTTTAAAGAACCGTATCAAAGTTAGATTTCCAAATATATATATTAATAGGCCAAACGCATTATAGAACTTTCTGTAGAACTGTTTGAGTGTCAGTTGTACGAAAGACGAACGCGTTTCGGTGTTTTTGCGATTTTGGGAGCTTCCGGACATGAAAACGCGATCTGTTTGAAGTTTCAGAAAGCTAATACGAAGGGCTACAACGTACTTTAATCCTAGAATTTAGTGAAGGCCCAATTGGTATAGTATTGATTTTAAGTGGAAGCGTGACTATACGATATAGGCATTTTGTGTAACCTATGAGCCTATGTAGTATGGATATTAAATGAATGTAGGTATCATAGGTTGTCGAGCAATGTATGATATAGTACACACACACACACACACACACACACACACACATATACATATCCCACTCCTTTGCATCCTCCTCTCCATAGGAGGCCCCCTCTATTCTCCCTCCCCTTGCCTCCCCGATCGGCCGGCCTTCGGCCGGCCCACCCAGCTGCGGGGGGGCTTATCCCCCAACCACCGGTTTCCACCAGCCGTAAGGCTTCCCCCCTCGCCGGGCTCCTCCTGGCCCCAAACTCAGTGGGACTTCCCTCCCTCGCTGGCTTTCCACCTCGGCGCCGTCGACATCGCCCTCGGCGTCGTAGGCGTCGCCGAGCTCGACGCCAGATCCCTGCTCCCTCCATCCCCTCCGGGTCCTCGCCTCCTCCGTCCGTCGTCTATGCCGCTGTGCCGCCCCCACCCTTGGCCGTAGCCCCACTCCCCGATCCCCTCTCCCTTAGGCGTCCCTCCGTCGCGGCGGCTTCCCTTTCGGCCCCCGCCGCAAGGGACTGCCCCGTCCCTCCTCGCGGTGGCGTCTGTTGAGGCCACTCGCTCTTCCCTGCGGTGGCCCAACTTGGCTAATTCCTCCCTCGGCCCCCCGACTGAGCCCCCCGGCCTCCTGGGCTGGCTCCCCCTCTTCGTTTTCCCTCCCCAGCGACGGCGTACTCGTCGGCCTCGTCGTCGGTGGCCCCCCTTCTCTCACCCTCTGTCTTCCCCCTTCCGGCGCTCTCTCCGGACCAGGCCGGAGGGCCCTCTTCCTCCCGGGTGGTAGCCGCCGTCCCCGTCCTCCCTCCCGTTACCCTTCACCCCCCTTCCGTAGCTCTCCTCCTCCGAAGCCCTACGGACTCCGGGCACCGCGACGGACGCCCTCTGGCCTACGCTGGACCTCCCCGGAGCCCTCTCCGTTCCTATCCTCCCTTGCGGTCACGGCCTTCTCCATCGCCGGAGTCCCCTCCCCGCCGACCTCCTTCGTCGGAGCGCCCCCCCTTTGGCTTCGAGCAGCGCGCTGGGGGGGCGAGGCCCCTCATGCCGCGCGTCCCTTGGGCAATGAGCCCCGCCTTGGGCAGTGTACCCTTCCTCGGGCAGTGCACCCTCACATCCCCCCAGGACCGCGTGTGTCCCCAGTCCTTCCGTTTGATTTTTCAATTTTTGAATTTGCGCTTTTCCGGTTTCGAATTATTTTGTAATTTCGGGTTGCAAAATTTTAAAATGTCTTAGTTACATTACAATATATATATATATATATATATATATATATATATATATATTATTGTTAGGTAATATATGTTAGTATGTTTGTTAGATATTGGTTAGTAAAGGGTTAGATATGTTAGGGTTGTTATATGTTAGTGTAAGTTATATATGTTAGTATGTTTGTTAGATGTTGGTTAGTAGAGGATTAGATATATTAGAGTTTGTTATATGTTAGTGTAAGTTATATTTGTTAGTATGAGTGTTAGTTAGATAGTAGAGGTTAGTATTTTGTTAGATATTTGATATGTTGTTAGTTAGTTGATGTTAGATATCTAGTATGTTAGATATTGATAAGTTAATAGGTTATGTTAGTTCTAGATATTGGTATGTTAGTAAGTTAGTCTTTATAGGTTATATGTTAGATATTAGTTAAGATATTATGTTAGTACATTAGATAGTTAGTTAATTAGATAATTGAGGGGTATCTTGGTATCTCATGATACCAAGTTAGTATCTTAAGGTAAATATAAATTACCTTTACCTTCAAGGTAAATGATTAATTTACCTTATGACCAAGGTATGGTATCAAGATACCAAGGTAAGGTATAGGTTTACCCAAGTTAAGGTATTGGATTCCAACCAAGTTATTGGTATTGGGATGCCAATATGACCAAGGTTGATATGGTATCCTAATATTAGTGGGTTAGTGTCTAACTGTTTGAGTTTGAGTAGGTGATATTAGATTGTGGAAGGGTTATATAGATAGGTATATATATTTTTGGGTTATAGGTATCCTATATAGGCCTTGTCTTATGTACTATCTTGCTTAGTATAATATGGTATATAAATATAGGAGTTGGTTAGATTTGTTGTCGGCTAAACCTAGTCCAAATTTGACTAAGTTGACTAGATGTTTGACTAAGGGTTAACTTTTGACCTGGAGAGGCCTAGTGCATGTAGAATTCATTATTTAATTCAATTATTCATTATAGAACACATTGTAATCTGTATCTCGTTAAATAGGACTCTATGACTCCAGTTCGGACATCGATATACATCAGTTGCTCAGGATATTAGGCGAGTACATTTTTTGACCGTTTTATATTTGTTAGCATTTATATTCCGGCTCTAGATTACTTTACTTGATGCTGTCACGTTGTTAACACAGATTTGTACTATATGGATCCATTCATGAGATGTTTCTCCCTCGGGAGCATCGGGATACATCATGTCATGTGCTTTTCACGTACATCATGTGTTCTTGTGCTTTCATCATTCATGTACACTCTTGTGATTCATGTACTCTCATTTTCACAGAGCTCTCCATGTATACTTCATGTGCACCCATTTATGGGCCCCCATGTGAAATCATATGCAATAACATTATATTCTGGATCTTTGTGTATTGATTAGGGTACGGAGGAGTATAAATGGTCATGTGAACAATTCCAAAGTAGTGTAATCATGTGCAAACTCTTTAGTTTAATCATGTGCAAATTTAAGCCATTCCTATATCTATCTTGTACTCTACATCACTAGTGACTGATAGTTCTCTACTTATAGTAGCTATTTACATTACAGTTCTCTCTCTTTTACTATATGTACTTTCTTTCAACATTTCATATATTTTACTCTATTGCATGCTTTATATTCCTGGCTTGATATGAACTGTTGAGATTTTGTGCTCGTTCCTGTCCTTACTGTACCTATTGAAAATATTACAGGTAGCCTGGAGATTCACATCTAGCCTAGAGGACCAGTAGAGCTTGGGAGTAGATTACTAGTTTATGGTTTGGTTTCTCTTTTAGAACTTGTTTTGTAATAAGTGGTATTCTGAGATTGTTGAGATTTTGGGAGTTTATTTAAGTTGTTGTTGTTTTGAGTTTTATATATAGTTGTTACTCCTGTGTTATCTTATCGTGCTTAGATTGTGATTAAGTATCGTATCTTATACCTGTCCTCCATTCGGATTTGAGATTGTGACAGGTACATTATATAATTGTGTGTGGTGTTGATTAGATAGTGATCTAGAATAACGTTCTACTGTCGACATTACGGCATAGGCTGGACGTACCCACTTCTTGTGCCCCTACACTGGGTGACAGCTTGTGTGTTTTCGAAGATTGATCTCAAGTCATGCTATCACCAGATCAAGGTTCGGAAGGAGGACATCCCGAAGACGACTTTTTGGATGAAGTATGGACACTATGTGTTTGTAGTGATACCATTTGGTTTAACCAATGCGCTAGTTGTCTTCATGAGTCTGATGAACAAGGTGTTCCACCAGTAATTGGATAAGTTCTTGATGGTGTTCATTGATGACATTTTATTGTACTTCAAGCGCCATGAGGAGCATGAGCAGCATCTCAATATCGTTTTGAAGACATTGAGGAGAGAAAGAATCTATGCCAAGCTCAGTAAGTGTGAGTTCTGTCTGAGCAAGGTATCTTCCCTTGGGCATATCATTACTGAAGATGGACTAGCAGTGGACCCAGAGAAGATTGCAGCAGTGAAGACTTGGCCTGCACCGACATTAGTTACGGAGGTTAGGAGTTTTCTCGGACTTGCCGAATATTATCGGAGGTTCGTAGAAAACAATCTCGAGGTTTGTTGAGCCTATGACGCCTTTGACACGTAAGGATCAAGAGTTCATCTTGACGGAGGAGAGTCAGACATCTTTTGATGAGTTGAAGAAGCGTCTGACTTCAGCACCTATCTTGACTCTACCTTCTAGATCTGGAGGATTTGTGGTGTATAACAATGCGTTTGGAAGCAAACTAGGATGTATCTTGATGCAGCATGGCAAGGGTGTGGAATTTGCATCGAGACAGTTGAGGATCCACAAGAAGAACTATCTGACGAAAGATTTGGAGCTAGCTGCAATGATATTGGTACTGAAGCTATAAAGGCACTACCTATATGGAGAGCGGGTAGAGATATTTACTGATCACAAGAGTCTGAAGTATATCTTTACCCAAAAGGAGCTGAACATGAGGCAAAGACATTGGCTAGAATTGATGAAGGACTTTGAGATCGAGTTGCAGTACCATCCTGGCAAAGCAAACGTCATAGCAGATGCTTTGAGCAGGAAGCCCACGATATATTTATTGACGACTCAGCATCATTTATTAAAGGATCTTCATGAGTTGGGGATAGAGGTCGTATTGTCGGGTATGGATGGACAGTTGTCTACCCTTACGGTATATTCTTCTTTGGTTGAGAGGATCAAGGCCGCTCTGCCTACAGATGTCACACTCATTTTTCTAATTAAGGGTATTCTAGTCATTATGTGCTAATTTGATTTTTTTTATTAATTAAATTGATTGGTGTGTGGCTTTGATTGGTGTTTTGGTAGTAGAAGGTGGTATAACTTTTGTTAACCTTGATTAGAAGCCTAAAGTGTAATTAGATTTATTATTGACTTTTTATATTTTAATTTAGAATTATTGTCTATTTTAATAATCATTTAATTTATTTTTTAGTTATTTTTCATTTAGCCTTTAAGCCTTTTTGTCAATGGGCATTTTTAGCAACTTGAGGAGTGCTGGCCCATGACCAAACCCTAAACCTAACCCTAATACCCCCCTTGGTCGGCCAAACACAACAGCCCCCCCTTTTCATTTGTGAGAAACTAGTAGCCGTCACAAATCCAAAACCCTAGTTTTTCCTTCTTTTCCAAAGGCCCCATTCTCTCGTTTCTCATCCAAATCCTTCCAAATAAAGTGTGTTGCGACCGTTGGGAGGAGAGGAACCTGCTGGAGACTTGCTAGCGAGGAATCGGAGGCGTTTGACCGGAAGGAATCGGCAATCGACGTTTTTGGGAGGCTTGTTTCATTGAGTTTGACACTCAATAGGTAAATCTCTCTAAACACTTGTTAAGTCCATTTTTTTCTTCGTAGATGCATCCATATAGGTAACCTAGACTTGTGTATGAAGTTTGGTAGGTTTATGATTTCCTTTGATAGCCGTATCGGACACGTATTGGTCCTATGGAACACATGTTCGACGAAATGCCACTTAGAACTGAAAATTGTTATTTTTTGATTCTGTTTTCACGAATTCCTTACTAATATTATTTGTAATAACTTTCGTGAAGACGGATCTTGATTCGACGCGATTTTAGTGTTCGAATCGGACACAGACACGCGTGCACGAGGCTCGTGCACGGCCCCGTTTTGGTGGCCCATACAGGTCAGAGCATATCGTATCGGTTACGTAACTGTACTGATACGAGCCTGCGAATCGGAGTAAACCCTTAGAAATCTCTATCCACACTGCCTTGAAGATTCTCTTAGAAATTTCTCTACCGTCCTTGAAACTTCGTATTCGCTTTCGATTATTCTTTCCGTACCATTTATTCTCGTCCCTTCCTATTTCGGGATGACGAATGATCGTGTTGTCTATAATTTATCAAAAATTCTTAAGTAATAGTGTAAGTTAGTATGATTATTGAATTTTGGATGCTTGATAGGGGATTAGATATGCCATATGTCATAGATATATTGGTAGTAATTTTAGCAACTAGTTGGATGGTTATAAAGTTTTAGCGACAAGTCATGTTTTGAGGGAGTAGGGTGACCAATGGTGGGTAGAAGTCCTCGAGGATTTGTAGACGCAAAATGACCATGAGAATAATTGATAGCTAGTGGGACCCCGTCTTCTACCATCACTGATGGACTCTTTCCTTAAATTTCGAGGACAAAATTCTTATAAGGTGGCTAGGATGTAAACCACCAAAATTTTAATTTCTCAATTAGCCCTAAAATTTAGAAAATTTTGAATTCATGAATCAATTTGTTGGCATTTTTTGAAGAATTTCAAAACAAAAATTTGTATCCTTTAATAATATTAATATATATTTACATATTGTCAGCAGTATCAATCTATATTCTAGTGTTGTGATAATGAATTAGATTACCTATATTCCATTTCATATGTATTAAATATTCCTAAGTATCATGTCTAGATATTTTCATCATGAAGTTTTTATTGCTAAATATCATTTGTTTTTGTCTATTCGCACCAAGTTTGAATTTTTATTAAATCTGATCCACTCCTTTGAAACCATTCTCCATTTCTCTAGTTTAAAAATCTATTTTCTTGATTAATCCCCATTGTTGTTGTTGTTGTTATTATTATTATTATTATTATTATTATTGTTGTTGTTGTTGTTGTTGTTTTTTATTATTATTATTATTATTATTATTGTTATTATCACATATATTTACTTCCTTCATTAAATATGATATGTGGTAATACAGGATAACTTAATTATTAAAGTATGATTATCATCAAGATCTGTTTGTTATTTTCTTGTTAGTTAATTCATTAGTGTTACCTTTTTTATATTTTTCTCATTAGTCAGCCAATCCTGATAGTTTTCCATAATGGAGTCCAGCCGAAATTGGATTCGGACTTCGTTTGGTAGGTCAAGCCCAAGCTTTTAACCATTCCTCTATTTTAACCCTAGGCATATAGCAGCTTATAAATTGTAGACTTCACATGATAGAAGGGGTAGCCGCCTCTTCACCTAACTCCTCTCTACCTTATTTTCTTCTCACCCTAACCATTCACCGCCAACACCAAATGTGCCCTCGCCACGCTGATGTCGGTCGACAACTCTTGAACCATAGTCAAGTGGTCGACAACTCTTGATTCCTACATGGTTGACGTATCCAGAGCCTTAAGTCTTTGTGAAACCTCGGACGTTGGCAGCCCACCTTTGTCGTTGATGTCGTCTTGTACGCTTGTACCGACATCAACAGGATCCCAGCGGTCGTCATTATTGACTTAGTGACGAGCCGACGCGAGCGGGAACCTCGTCGGTGGACTAGTTGGAAGCCAACGACTCTACGATCGCGTCGAACAATCATGACGCCGACGCCGGAAGTCCAATCGCCATTTCGGAACTGAACCTTGACCGAGCCATCCGCTGTCGTCAAATATCGACCCACCTAGACTCTTCCCGTACTCTCAGCCGAACATTGGTTGAGCTTGCCGACAACTCGCGAAAGCCAATTGATTTAACAGAAATTCTAGAGTTGAATCACGACCTCAGAATCCGGTAGCGATGCCTGCTCTCATTCTCAGGTAATATTAATAAACCATTGTTCTTCACAATTCAAGAAGATATGAACGTAGAGGAAATATGTTTATTTTTGAGCTAATCAATGTGTTCACGTAAAGTAAGAAAATTGCTTTCACATATCACTGTACACGAAAGGAATGAAGAAGAAGGAGAAGCAACACAGAGCACTTCACGAAGCTTAAAGAATTTGTGCTTGTAGGCACAGAACATATGGCTAAGAGTATATTATAATATATATGCATATATCACATAGAATATAATATATATAGTACGTAGCACTATCGATGGCATTGTTTCACATATAGTAGACTCCTTTCATGATAAGAAGATGTGCTCCCTGATCAGGGCCGGCCCTGGGGTAAGCCTGACAAGACTTCGGACTTGGACAACCCCCCTCCATAGAGCAACCCTCCCGGCCATTTAGTTTTCTTAGGACCGGTTCGACAAAAATTCAAATTAAACATTTATCTTTCAATAAGGATAAAGGGCAACAAAAATTAGCTCCGGATAAGACAACCCAAACCGCGGGACCGGCCCTGTCCCTGATGCATATATGTGGTTGTCATAATTGCATATAACCCATTTTCTTCTCTTTAAAACTATACAATATGTAATAGTATGTAAATAAGAGGTGCATTAGTAGAAAATGAGCCCACCATGCATGCACGTAAGCAAAGGTGGACATGTACTCTAGTCCACCAAAAGTTGATTTACACTTTACATATATTCCCTTGTGGACATGTACTCTAATCCACCATAACCATATTTTTAGCTTTTGAGCATACATAGGATCTAATCTACAAAGTTGCATATATAAAGATATATGTGTATCCTATATTTAAATCATGCCAGTGTATAATTTATATTTAAAATCAGTGGTTAATAATATTTATGTAATTTACTTGGGTTTTAGATGCATTTAAAACAAACTAGTAGCTATAAATCAAATTATTATTATATAAATGTTATGACAAGCCTATAGCCTAGATTATAAATGCTCTAAATATATTAACCAACTTTATGAGACAAACTCAGTAATAGTTACGAAATTAGAATGTTAACAAATTTTGATTGGTTACTAGGGTTGCAATCTTTTCTTTGCCTCAACACGGATTTGGGCGACTCGGCAGGCAAGTATACCTTGCCTCCCTCTACAATTTATTTACATGCTTATTTCATTATTATCGAGTTTTACTAGTTGATTATTAACATGTGATTTGTACATCATGTATGCTAGTATATATATAGTCCATGTTCATAGTTTGCTTTGTAGTTCATATTGGATTTTTTTCTCCCGTGTATCTTGACTGAGTCGCGTCGTGTCATCACTAATACTTTGACTGAGTCGTATCGTGTCATAGGAGGAATAAGTCATAACGGAACTGCTGTACCTTGAATTGTTGATGCTAACCTGCGAGTCCATATTAGGGGCGAGGGTTAGTAGTTATCTGTACCTTGATTCCTGAAGCTAACCCGCGAGTCCACACTAGGGGCGAGCGTTAGTAGTTACCAGTCCACACCTGCGAGTCCACATTAGGTACGAGGGTGATTTTTGAAGCTAACTTGCGAGTCCATACTAGGGGCGAGGGTTTGAGTATCTGATTGGTTATCCGTTGATATCGTGACATTGTGTTCTCTTGTTCTCCTCCAGCAGTTCGTTTATGCGTAGTAGTTCTCCCAGTCGTGTATAGTCATGTTTTTGTGTTGATTGGTCTTTTTCTGATTATATCCTATATTTTTCTTATTGCATGATAAACTGTTAGATAGGTATATTTTTATGTATCTTGCTATGTCCCCTGAGGATCTGATGATCTCTTCAGGTTTAGCGATTGCATGGAGTTAGTTAGTAGAGCAGGATGGTAGATGATTATGATGCACTTGCATGATCCAGGTATTGTTATTACGTTTATTATCCACTCATGCTTTCATTTCTTATCAAGATATACTCTGCGTGTTGGTTTACTTTACGAACTCATGATATTCTTCGAGTCTATTCGGACAGGTATGATAGTGGGCTGCAGACCATAACCCATAGTGTTCTTCTTTCATGTTTTATATTCTTACTGTGATTGAGATATAGTTTTGCCTTGCCTTGATTAGGGACATTACCATAGTCCAAACAACATTTACGTATTCTAGTTGGGCTGGAGTCTGCTTGATACATAGCTGGCTTGCTCACGCTCTTACGTCTCGAAAAGTGCGTGCGGGTCGTGACACCCGTGCATGCCCTGTTGTCTGTACGTCATAACTCGACGCACAGAGCTCCGTTTTACGTGAAATTTTATGGGCGCGTGGGGGCAAACTCTGCCCATATGCTCCTATAATTTCACGATATTTCGTGTAGCGTGCGCGAAGAAATCCAACGCACATGGTTCGGCCAGCACCGTGCACGCGGCTGAAAAGTGCCGCTGACACGGCCTTCGTACGCGAACACGACGCGACGAGGACCCATTCCAGGTGCACGAGCACGAAGCCTTATACCTGGGCTACCTAGGGACTCAATCTCGAGACACAGCGTGGCTCGATCGCGGGCCACGTGGCGCGACACGCGCCCACGGGCACACGCGCGTGCGCACAGGCCGTGCAGGATCCGCGTGTCCGGTGTCACGTAGATACGACGTGGTGTCGTGTCAGTGTATCCTAGACCTAGCCTGGGATCCTACCTAGCTATGTACACGAGCACGAGGCTTCTCGTTGTGCGTGTGCCGCTCAATCGAGCAAAAATGTACGTGCAAGTACACGTTCCAACCCGCGTATCCGGTTTACCGATACGCACTCCATGGACATGATACGGACACGAGTTCGACCTCGTGAGTACCCGAGCACGTCACACACATAGACACCTTCGTATTTGCCTTGTTTCGCGGGTTCTAGTTGGATATTTTGCGATTTGGGTCTCGAGTTGAGTTTTCGGGTTTCGACTATATATATATCGAATTGATTTTTGTTATAATTTGATTTTCTGATATTTTAGTTATAATTTCTGAGTTTATAATAGGTTGGTTAGGTTCTGGACTTGCGGGGAGTGGTCGTTGGGTTTATACCCTATCTATCTACTATTTATGTATATATATGGGTTTTCCTTTTTATGTATATATATATATATATATATATATATATATATATATATATATATATATATATATATATATATATATATATATATATCTGTGTGTGTGTGCTTGTGTGAGTGTGTGTGTATTTCATATATGTAGCTGTATGTATATAAATATATACATTGGTGAGTTAGAGTCGAGTTTTATTCCCTCTTCGAGTGATCAACTTCCTTTACTTATATGTGTATATGTGTATATGCCTATATATATATATATATATATATATATATATATATATATATATATATATATATATATATATATATATATATATATATATATATATAAGTTACTTTATGATAGATATATGTATATATATGGTCTAGTCTCATAGTTAAATATTTAGCTTTTGTTCTCAGTTTTGAACCCTCACAACAGCCCCTTGTCGACACACACCAACAAAAACCTCTTTTCACAAGGTTATATATATATATATATATATATATATTTATATATATATATATATATATATATATATATATATATTTTTTTTTTAAGAACCCCGAACTTTATTGAAAATAGGCGCAAAATGCCGAAGCCTATACAAGTAAGCGCGCTAGCGCAACAAAAGGACAGAAAAGAAAGAGCGTGAAGCACGCAAGCAAAAAAGGGAAGGTGACCTAGGCCAGAGCCTCCCAGAACGAGAGGGAGACGTGGGGGCGACGTCTCCGAACTTTGAAGCATTGTCTGATGACCTCTCTATGCAACTGAGAAAGGAGGAGTTGTCGGCCTTCGTATCTGAATTTGTTTTTGTTCTTCCAAATGGCCCAAAAGCTGGCGGCAGCGACGATCTGATGGCCGAGGGATCGGCTCCAGGAGGCTAGGAAATCGTAGATGCCGCCAGTTGGCTGAACCATAGTGAGTCTAATGTTGAGCGCGGACCAAAGTCCGGCGGCTAACTCTCCCGAAAGAAAGACGTGCTCGGCAGATTCCTGTGAATGCTCCTCGCAGCAGTGGCATCTTGAGACAAGGCTGAATCCCATGGATCTGATGATGTTGTCTGTCGGAATCTTCCGCCGAAGGGCACACCAGATGAGAATAAACCATTTGAGGGGGATGCAAGCCTGCCAATTACTGGTAAAAACCTGATTCTGGGCCCCGCTGCCTCTGGCCACAAGCCTTGCGGACGCTAATATGAAAATCCCTTGTGGGTTGGGGGCCCAACTCCAAGTGTCGTTCGTGTCGTTGATCCGCAGATTGGAATCGAGAAGACAGGATTCTGCTGGCTGGCCGAACCAGTCTCGGACCTTCCTCCAATTCCATCCGAAACTGCCCTCCCATAGATCCCTAATAGCGTAATTCGGAGGAGTAAGAACATTGGGATGTATGATGTCTACTCCAATCCATCGCTCCAGGCATGCCAGAGATCGACCGTCACCCACCTGGAGACGGATGTGAGGTTCGGCAGTGATGCGGCCCTGGATAATGTGACGGCACGAGGCCGAGGATCTGTTGTTGGCACACGCCTCCGAGATATGAGAGAATTGGGAGTATCTCGCTCTCATGAACCTCATCTATAAAGAGGTCTCGGTACGAAGCTTCCACCACAACTTAATGGAACAGGCGTGCACGGTGTCGGCCAGTCTGCTGAAGCCCAGACCACCTTCTTCAGTGAGTTTGGCCATCGTATCCTAGCCCGCCCAGTGGTGCTTGTCCTTGCCATCGATATGCCCCCAGAAGAACTTGGCGAAAAGGGATTCGAGGGAATGAATCACCTTCTTGGGGGGGAGAAGACGAGAATGGTGTACATCGGGATGGACGATAAGACGTGTTTGATGAGGACCGTTTCCCCTCGGGGAAAGGGTAGCGTTGTGCCATCCCGCGATGAGTTTATGGATCTTGTCTACGAGGTGCTCATATATTCCCGAGTTGGCCTTGCCGTAAACCAGCGGGCATCCGAAATAGAGGAAGGGAGGGTATGCTGTACGGAAGGAGGACATATTGGCGAGCAAAGTGGAGCGGCTTCTGTCAGCATTGTGATGTGTATAGATGACGCTCTTGTTGTTGTTGACCCGCTGATCGGAGCAGGCGGTGTATTTGGCGATAGTGCGCAGGACGACTTCGATCGATCCGCTATCTCCAGAGGAGAAGATGAGGATATCGTCAACGTAAGCCAGATGAGTGATGAGGGAGCAGCCGGTGGTGGTGTGGAAATGATTGAAGCCAGGTACGTTGGGCATATTTTTAAGACTTCTGCGGAGGGCTTCGGCCGCGATTATGAAAATGGTGGAAGAGAGCGGGTCCCCCTGTCTAACCCCGTGGGTGGAACGAAAGAAACCCGCAGCCTGACCATTTATGACAGTGGAGAACCACGCATTGTTAATCGATCTGAAAATGATGTCTATCCAAGGCTCGGAGAAGCCGAAGGCCCTGAGAACCCAGATCATGAATTGCCAGTCTAACCGGTCGTACGCCTTCTCCATGTCAAGTTTGATGGCCACGTTACCCTCCCTCGACGGGAACTTCATGCACGTGATCATCTCTTGAGCAAGGAGGATGTTGTCTGAAATGCTGCGTCCTTTGACGAACTCGCTCTGCTCATCAGAGATGATCTTGGGAAGAAGATCAGACATACGATTGGCGACGATCTTGGATATGATTTTGTTGGTGAAGGTGCATAGGCTGATCGGACGAAAGTCTTTGAAGGTTTCAGGGTTGTCTTTTTTGGGGATGAGGATGATGTTGGCACAGAAAACTGAATTGGGATATCTAGCCCCTTGGAGGATTGCAGTAGTAGCTTCAACTAAGTCTGTTTTGATAATGTCCCAGTAAGTTCTGAAGAAGACCCCGTTAAAACCGTCCGGCCCCGGGGCGCTGTGCTCATTAATGGACCAGACAGCTGCTTTAACCTCCTCCTTAGAGATGGTGGCTAGCAGGGTGTCGTTGTCGTGGTCGGTAATGATAGAAGGGATAACGGATAGTAACGACTGTAGAAGCATAAAAAAGGAGGTATCTTGCTATTAATCCCACATCGGAAAGGAGAAGAAGAGAGCTCTCATTCCACTCTATATATAGAGCCCTTTTGCCTCCTTTGAAGACGGCACCAAAAAAATAAAAAGGGAGCCCGTTATCTAGGGAGTCCGTTCGAGCCACAAAAAGTTGCAGTTGTTCTTCTCTTCTTCTGGGTTGGCTGCAAGTTCTTTACTCGCTGTCATGGCGAGGATAATTTGGACTCTGAGTACTATGCGCCCCATGGGCTGGTACGAAGAAGTCCAAGGCGGCACGGGCCATGCGCCTCAAACGTGCTATGCCAGCAGTAAACTAGAAGCATGCGCTCACAATCATGCGCGCTGCTGATGGTAAGCTGTATAAGGTCGACTCAGGTACTTCTGCGCCAGAAACGAGCCGACCTTTAAAGTCCTTGTCTCACTTGGGCGTATCTATTACGTTCACAACCAAGTCGAGCAAGGCAAACTCGGTGGTCTTGAACTCCCGCGCCTCCTCTGGTTGTGCGTCTGAGGTCCGTTCAAGTCACTTTAAATGTTGTTTCCCCACTACTGATCGGGAGATCAGGGGGCACAACATTCACTTGACCACCCCGGTGCTTGGCCTTGCCTTGCGCCTGATGGGAGTGTAAAGGTGACACTCTCACTTGACCACCCCGGCGCTTGGCCTTGCCATGCGTCTGATAGGGGTGTGAAGGTGGCACAATCCTCTAACGATTTGCGTAATATGATCATTCACAAACGCCGATCAGGAAAGCCGACCAACAAGCATAATGCACCCCTCACAGGGCACACTTGTGCTATGGTCGCCATCAACTGCTGCTACCGCAAGACAGTGGCTCCACCACCAAGGTAGTCTGTGTTCCAACAGTTGCAACCTGCTGTACCTGTCTTCCTGCGCATCACTCTGCCCCGTCAGAGTGAATCACTTCCTCGTCAACGCACAGGCGCATCTACCAGCCTGGGGCTCTTATCTTCTGAAGGAGTTAAACCGTCAAAGCTTCTTCGAACAAGGAGAACCATCATCCACAGTACAACGTTTTGCCAAGGAGGAGGATCAGTCGAATCCATCTTCGTCGAGAAGTCAAGGAAGAGACAACAAAACTCTCTCAAACTGTTGCTATTCATAGGCCAGGGCAAATCAAACCCATGCGCCAAGTGGCAACCTTTCCGAAGTCAGTGCAATAAACTTGAACTCAACGGATGGACCAATAAAGATATGCCATGCAAACGGATGCGTCGGACAGACCGCGCATCACACAGACGCGCCCCTCAGCACCAAGCAATTCACAAGCATGCGGCCCCATGCACCTAGTGGAACGTCGATCGATGCGCCCACTCAACAACCCATCACCTGTCAAAGAACATTAAATGCTGAAGTCTGACAGAGTTGGCAGCACTTCCCCCGAAGACTGTAGTTGACAGCTTTTTCAAAAAACAAAGCGTCGCCGACGTCAGCATCATCATTACTTCCCTCCGACGGTTACAACCACGTGGCCGCCCAACCATCTCGTATGCGCCTCCGCAGCCATGCGCCCAAATCTCTGCATGCGCCTCAGACTTTTCTCTGATCCCTAAAGACAGAAGTAAAGTCACTACTGAAGCTTCGCATGCGCCTCAAAAGCCATGCGCCCCGAATGGTTCGTGACTCCTAAAGGTTACGAGCCAAAGTCTCCTCATGCGCCCAATCCCAGACGCATCCTACCAGATCATTCTCCACCAAATCCGAGATCTTCGAGCCATGGGCCTACGACACGTGTTCTTTGACTCGATTCACCCAAGATCTCAGCAACAGAAAGATTCTTCTCCCTGTTACGTGCCAGCCCACAACAGCAGCATGAAGAATTCAACTCCTCAATCATTGAGCATCGTCCATGCGCCTCCATCAGCAATCACCACGTGGCATCCCCGCGTCCAGGCGCATCCTACATATGCGCGCATGAGCGGCCAGCCTGCAGACTATAAATAGAGGGATCTTCTTTTTCTTCCACACGAACATACATAGACAGACAGAGACATCGCACAACCACCGAGGCAGATACAAATACTCAACGTCTTCTTCCTCTCTGCAAGCTCCAGCACCCAGAGCAATCCAAGTCTTCAGAGAACCGATAACCGTCGTCAGATCATCAACGCATTACCACTCACTCCATCGGCACAAGGGACCCAGATTAAACAAAAGTGTACTTCTAGGACTACGTCTAAGTCCTATATTGTAACACTGTTCTGTTTGTATTGAAATTTGTAATCAAAGAATTTTAATGGCAAACAAGCTGGCGACTCTGCTGGGGACCTCTTTCTCTTCCGCCGAGAAAGCTGTATCGCAATCCGACGACGTGAAGGTGGGCTCCTCCCACAAGATGCTGGTCGTACGCCTCAATCAACAGGCGTATGAGGAGTTCATCTCTGAAGGAAGTACGAGTCCTTCGAAGCGGCTGCCGAAGCCGAAGAAGACCTGCCGAGTCTGGGTGCACAAGGTCGACGCCTCGGGCACCACCACCGAAGGGGATGCGCCAATCCAGCCTTCCCTTCCAGCTGACGCCCTCAGCAACCAAGATGCGCCCGCTGGTGTAGCACATCTCTCGGGGAAACGTACGGCTAAGCACGTTCCCCAGCCATCTCCCTCTCTGACGAGGAAGATGCGTCGACGGAGCAGGGGCGCAGCCAATGCCCCGCGCATCACCTCTGATGCGCCACAGAAGGTCTTTGTCTTTGACAGACTCACTCGCTGTAGTGGCGAGAAGAATTTGGATTCTGAGTACTACGCGCCCCAGCGGCCTGGTATGAAAAAATCCAAGGCAGCACGGGCCATGCGCCCCAAACGTGCTATGCCAGCAACAAGCCAGAAGCATGCGCTCATAATCATGCGTGCTACTGATGGTAAGTTGTACAAGGTCGACTCGAGTGCTGCGGTACCGAGAATGAGCCGACCTTCAAAGTCCTTGTCTCACTTGGGTGCATCCACTGTGTGCACAACCAAGTCGAATAAGGAAAATCCAGTGGTCTTGAACTCCCGCGCCTCCTCTGGTTGTGCGTTTGAGGTCCATTCAAGTCACTCCAAATGCTGTGGTTCCCCCACTACTGATCGGGATGCCTGTTTGGTATTAGATCAGGGGGCGTAACACTCACTTGACCACCCCGACGCTTGGCCTTACCATTCGCCTGAAGGGGGTGCGAAGGTGGCACTCTCCTCCAACGATCTGCACAACATGATCACTCACAAGCGCCGATTAGGAGAGTCGACTGACAAGCACGATGCGCTCCTTACGGGGCATACTTGTGCTGTGGTCACCATCAACTGCTGTTGCAAAGCGGCAGTCCCACCAAGGCAGTCGGTGTTCTAGCGGCTACAATCATCGACACCTCTCCGACGTCGCCTCGGAAAGAAGGTGTCAACAGAAGAAGAACCAATGGTTGCTTCATGCAACGTGATCTCCAGCTCCTCGTCAGTCCGAAAGGCGACTGGCAGTTCCTCTTCCTTGTCTAAAAGCCGGCCGAGGAAAACCAAGACAGCTGTCTCATCCTCCGGAGTGTTCGAAGGCACTCGAGGGAGGAAGAAGATCTTGGAGCAAGCTGGGGATAGTCAGACCCTTGTCGGGCCTCCTTCCAAAGACGAGTGTGTCCAAAGCACACCTGGGGCAGGTCCTTGAGGCGAAGTCAGCCTCCCAGAAGCCCCTGAAGACGAGGATATCCCTCAGAACATAGCTGGGGGTGGTCTAGCATCTGCGAACCCAAGTTTCGGAGACGAAGAGGCCCTTCAAGACGGAGTTGAGGGTAATCAGGCCCGTACAGATGTGCCCGTGGTGAATGTTCTCCCGAACATAGCCGGGGGTAGCCAAGACGAGGCTCCAGGAGAGACAACTTCCCTACAAGAGAGTGAGGCCGAGAGTGAGGCCTCAACCCATTCATCCACTCCCAGCCACGTCATGACAGTAAATGTGACTGGGGCTGATGTCGAGTCTGATGCGCCGCCAACAGACCTCGTCCAGCGCATAGATACCCTGGAGGGAGGACTCAAAACCCTCTCTGCCTCCATGCAAACACAGACTCAAGCAGTGTTTGAGATACGGTCAGCTTTGAGCAGGACACCTTTTACCGGTCCTGATCCAGGGGCCAATAGAGAGTCGAGTGTACCCCTTCAACGGGTATCCTCGAACGCAGATCGCCGAGAAGCACCTCGGACGTCAGAGCCCTCAAATGCTCAACATCCGGTGGTACCACCTTTCCCGACTTCCAGCTCCACGGAAGACGTGGTCGAGATGATCAGGGACCTGCACGAGCACTTTGAGTCCAAGATGAGACAACAGGAGCGTCAGAAAATGGGCATTCCCCAGCCTTATCCCCTCGAGTGGAACAAGGTGGTTTATCCTCCAAAGTATAAACCACAAACACTGACGCCATACGACGGGAAGGACTATCCGCGTCGCTACCTGACGTATTTCCAGTCTCAGACGGGACATCTTCCGAAGGAGGACACGCTACTTACCAGCATATTCGTTGGGGCACTGAAAGTGGTAGCGTACGACTGGTACTACAGCCTCCCCAAAAATTCAATATCTTCCTTCGATGACTTGACGTGCCTCTTTTTCGACCGTTTCTACGATGGCAGGAAGGACATGACAATGGCATCCCTTATAGAGATACGCCAGAAGGAGAAGAAAACAGTCCGAGTGTTCATCAAACGCTTCCGACAGGCCTGCTTCACACTGCCCCAGGGCATGCCAGAACATGCGCTTCTCTCCTCCTGCAGCATGAACATGCTGCCTGCAGTCAAACTCTGGCTCAACTCTACTCCTCCCCCCGACTGGAGCTCCTTGATCATTGACGCGGAAGCCACGGAGAAGAAGGCAGCCAACGCTCGTCTTCTGGGAGTTAGTTTCCCTGCCTTCGAGGACAAGGGGAAAAGGCCTGCGGCAAACAACCCCGGACGAGAAATAAAGGGGAAACATGCATTGACTGTCAATACCTCAAAAGGTGCATCAACACCTACTCAGAAGCCTCCACTTGCACCAAGACCAAAGGAGGTTTATTCGTTCAACGACGAAGACACCCTGCAACTCTTTGAGATACTGAAGCAGGGTGACAAGATCAAGCTTCCGGACCCGAAGCGTCCCGATGAGGTTGGAAAAGTGGACAACCCGAGGTACTGTCACTACCATCGGTTTGTCGGACACCCAACCAAGGACTGCTACGTCCTCAATAATTATATCCAGCGCATGATCAACGCGGATATAATCTCCGTCGACTACGAGGAAAAGACGGTGTCAGCCAACGTGGTGTCACTCCAGTTTGGCACCTTGCCGCCAACTACAACACAGGATGGCGTCCCTAAGGTGACAATGGAGGTGGTTAACTTACCACCAACCTGTGACAACGTGAGTGGACTCATCCCACTCACCACATCTCGGGGAGAGATCCTGTGGGTTCACCCCGATCTTGTCTCCGAGGTGACTTAACCGGAGGTACGGCCTACCTCCAAGTCCAAAGGCAGAAAGATCAAGTCTTGTCGCACGGTCTCTTCTTCAACGGAAGAGGCACTTCCTGTGCAGATGCGTTCACAACAGAATGTCCAACCCGACGAAGCTGCCGTCGAGGTGGTGCCTCCGGGCACCGTCCCTGCTGTCCAGGACGAGGGCCCGTCTAAGCCCTCAGCAGCCAATAAGCAGAAACAGATAGAGGACTGCTTCGATAGGCCTCTGCGAAAATAAAATGCTTTGGGGCTAGCCAAGCCCCACAACTTCGACATACTGGCGCAACTGGCCAGTACTCCTGCCCGCCTATCTCTGTTCGAGCTCCTCCGTCTTTCCAAAGACTCCTGAGAAGCTCTCTGCGAAGCTCTGAAGGATGCAGAATCCTTTCTCAGTCAGGTCAAGCAGCCTGAAGATCTCCCGACTGTGTGCAAGCACTGTCACTGTGCGGAGGAGGTTATCCCCAATATAACCATCACCCAAAAGGACATGCTGCTCAAGCACAATCGACACAACATGATACTGTATTATACAGGGTACATCGGTTCAGTCAAGGTGAAGCAGATTCAGATCGATCTGGGGTCTTCCCTCAGCATCATCTCGAAGATGCTGCTCTCAACACTGGGGATCCCAATGTACCGACTGGCGCCCTCCAACACAACAATCAGTGGTTTCAACGCCAGTAAAAGCGAACCACTGGGCAAAATACGACTAAAGTGCCACATCGGTAGTCTCAGAACCGAAGTCACCTATTATGTCGTGGACGCTGAAGTCAACTACAACATTCTGTTGGGTCGCCCATGGCGGCACGAGTACATGGTGGTGCCATCCACGCTCCACCAATGTATGAAGTACGTGTCCACCAACAAAGTCATCCGTACAGAGTTCGTGGACATCGACCCTTTCAAAGGGATTGAAGCCTACTTCACCGATGCCGACTTATACAAGTCACCTGACGAAGAGGAGGCCAATGATGCTGACGACAAAGCAGAAACAGCAACAGAGCCAGACATGGAGCCTGAGGTCACCCCCGATGCTCCTTTGAGGATCCGACTCAAAGGCAAACTGCCTCAGAAGTTGCCTCCCATGAGCATTAAGTTACCCGGAAAAGCACCAGCTGCTCCTGAAGCTCCCCTGAAGATACGGCTCAAGGGAAAGCCGTCTCAAACATCGGCTCCCCTTGTGGCAAAACTACAGGGGAAGGCGTCAATCACCGAAAGCACAGCGGAGGCACCTCTGAAGGTGCGTCTTAAGGGCAAGCCACCGCCATCCCAGCCGCTAGAGAAGGCCCATGTAGTCCTCTCGGACTCCTAGATCAGTGCTATGGTGGACCCTCCCGATCCTACTCCAGTGCTTACAGATGAAGAGCTGGGGGAATATATCTCAGCCGATGTACATACCCCATCTCTCGACAATGTAATCCCACGGGATAAAATCTCATATTTCATCAATAACGGAGTGTCTTTTAATTAATCTAGTCTTCCACATTGGAATGCCATGTATACATTAGATAACGCTCTACGGTCGTTACAAACACAATAACGACCGTCCATCATGTAAATCGAGTAGTCCCGTCCCAAGGGGTTTGTTACATAGTCCCACCGCGGAGTCGAGACGAAGAATCCATCATCTTCGACAAGGTCGAGCGTCATCAAGACCTCCCGCCACTCGAGCCAGAACCAGATGTCGGCAGAATGCAACTCTATCGGTACACGGATAAGGCAAAGTACCTCATCCAAAAGATGGGTTACGACTTAAAAAGTGACAAAGGCCTGAACTACGGCAAAGGCCAACGTCTCCCTCTCCGGCTTCCAACACCTAAAGGAAAGCCGCAGGACTACTACAATCGAACTCGACGGGAGGTAGGCTAGTTCACGCTACCGTCAACTCCAGAGAGTTCAGACGTAGAAGAAGTAGAACATTCTCACTCGTCTGAAGCATCAACGTAGGATTCCGATACCAGTATCGGATCTGTCTTCAAGAGAGTACTGTCAGCCAACATGACATCTGCACAATCTCAAGAAGAAGAAGGCGAAGACCAAGCGCCGGAACTCTTCGAAGAAGAACCCTGGGCTTAATGCCTGGGACAACAATGGGAGTCTCGTTTTGAACTACGTGAACCTCCCACCGAAGACGAAGTTGAGCAGATCGATCTTGGGGATAGATCTTCTTCCAAACCCATCTTCGTCAGCAAAAGCCTAAAAGGACAAGACCGAGAAGCTTTAATCCAGCTGGCTAAAGAGTATATCGACGTCTTCGCTTGGAGCTACGAAGATATGCCGGGACTTGATCCTCAGATCGCGATGCATAGGTTGAACATCTTGCCTGATGCCAAGCCTATCAAACAACAACAACGACGCTTCCGTCCGGACATCATGAACGCCATCGATCAGGAGGTAGACAAACTCTTGACCAGTAGATTCATCCGTGAAGAGCAACACCTGGATTGGGTATCCAACGTCGTCCCCATCACCAAGAAAACGGAAAGATACGAGTCTGTATCGACTTCAGAGACCTCAACTCTGCTTGCCCGAAGGACGAATTCTCGCTTCCAATCACCGACGTGATGATCGATAACACATATGGCTTCGAGCGCATGTCTTTCATGGACGGGTATTTGGGCTATAACCAGATCAAGATGTTCCCCGATGACGTAAAACATACGTCATTCTGGACTCCAAAGGGCGTTTTCTGCTACACGGTGATGCCCTTCGGCTTGAAGAACGCTGGTGCGACATACCAATGTGCTATGAACATCATTTTCCGTCAGCATCTTCGCAAGCCAGTCGA
>JANAVB010006020.1:0-17519 GCA_029216955.1 Iris pallida | reverse complement strand
CCGGTGGAGGATTCGTAAACCTTGGCAAGGACAAGAACTCCAAGGCTGTTGGAGGCAGCATTCAACACCAAAAAATTCAACAAACGAAGTGCCAAAGAGGTCACGACAATAGTCATCCGATCAGCCGCGAAACTCTCCAAATCCCCTTCGAGCAATTATAATGTTTAACATTCTTTCGTGGAATGTTAGGTGCCTTGCGAACAAACCCACCTTGAGAAGATTAAATTGTCTCAAGAAAATCCATAAAATCGATTTTAGTGATTATTGAACCCAAAATCCCCCAAAGAAACTCAAGTCCATCCAGTTACAATTAGGCTTCCCCTCCACTGTGTTGGCTGTCACGATATCTGGATCCTCTCCAAGACCGACGTAAAGCTTGACATCTTTCAAGACTCGCCGCTAGCACTCACGTGTTGGATAGATCACCCCAGGCTTCAATTCCGATCCCTGGCTCGACAGAACGCAAACAGCTTTGGGAGGCTCTCATTGACAAAATAACACACCAACACCCTTGGCTCTACATTGGTGACTTCAACGCAGTTACTTGCAGGAAGGAGAAGTCGGATGGTCGTCCCCCCTACGGCGGGCATGCAAGACTTTAACAACTTCATTTTCAACTTCCACCTGGCTCCCCTTCAGTTCTCCGGAAGTGCCTTCATATGGTGCAACATGCAAGAAGGAGCTCGGCGGCAATATTCCCATCTAGATCGTGCCTTTATTAACTCGCAGTGGTCAGACATGGGGATCACATCCAGGCTATCGTACCTTAACATGACTGAATTAGACCACTTCCCTCTTCTCATAGAAGTTAGCAGACAATCGAATCAGATCAAGAAAAGCTTTCGCTTCCTCGATCTCTGGAGTCATCATCCCCAGTTCAGGAACATCGTTATAGCTTCCTGGAGAGGTCCCGATGATCTCGACCCCCTGGTTCGAGTGGCAGACAAACTTAAAGCCACCAGGAAAGCCCTCGCTCTTTAGAGCAAGGAAGTGTTCGGCGACATCTTCCAGGCCATTGCAATGCTGAGGATGACGTGACTCGCGTGGAGATTCTGTTTGCTTGTGAAAGATCTCCCGCAGCCCATGCTTCCCTCAACCTTGCCAGAGCGTTGCTGAAGTTTCGTCTAAAAGTGGAGATAAAATTTTGGAAACAGAAAGCCAGGCTGACCTGGGGTATTGAGGGGATAAGAACTCTAGCTACTTCTACTCTTGCGTCAAGGGGCATAGACAATAACTCTGTAGAACCCTGGGGGGGTGAATAGGGAAATAAAATAATTTAAACACAACAAGCTATATTTTTCAATTAAAAAGAGAGATAGAGAAAATCAAACACGAGATGTATCGTGGTATCCTCTCTTGAGGCAATCCAGTCCCGAAACTCTCTCCGGCTTAAATCCACTATTTAGTAAAATAGTACACACGAGTTTGGATCCGAAGAACTCGCCAACTTCAACACGAGTTTGGATCCGAAGAACTCGCCAACTTCTTACACACGAGTTTTCTTACGAAGGCTCGCCTCAAATTGAAAGAAAGAGAACTTGTTGACCTTCTAACACTTGAAGATTGAAAGGTACAACTCTTGAATACTCTAGCACTTTGGGAATAGATGATAATTAAAAGCTTGTGTAGAGATTAATGGTGGAGCTCTTGGTTGTTGGAAAATTTATGGCAAAGTATGGATGAGCCTTCAAGAGAGAAAAGGCTTCCATTTATAAAGAAACCAAGAGTAGGTAGCATTCAACGCTCCTGGATACAGCCTGACCGGCATACCGTCGGTATGGACCGGCATACCGGCGGTATGCAGGTCTGAACAGTAACGGTCATAATTATATCCGTTGGGAGCATTTAATGCTAGCAATTAATGCTAGTGTTCGTCATTCAAAAATCAAATTTTGTAAACCGGTATATCGCGGTATGCCGCGGTATGCCGTCGGTATACCGATGTTTGTCACAGAACATTTTGTGATAAACAAAATGGTATATCGTCGGTATGCCGGAGCATGCCGTCGGTATGCCGTGTCACAGAACGTTTTCTGGCTCACAAAACGGTATACCGCCGGTATGCCGGAGTATACCGTCGGTATGCCGATAATTATCACAGAACATTTTTGAGGCAAACAAAGCGGTATACCGCCGGTATGTCGGAGCATACCGTCGGTATTCCGACGTTTAACACAGAACGTTTTGTGGTCCACAAACCGGTATACCGTCGGTATGCCGGAGCATACCGTCGGTATGCCGACAATTCTCACAGAAAGTTTTGTAGTCAATAAAATAGTATACCGCCGGTATGCCGGAGCATACCGCCGGTATGCCGTTCTATAAGAACTTAATTTTTGGCTGAAGAATTAGAAGGCTTTTAGTTTTGTCATCCAACCTAAGTGTTTACAGCAAGACCTAGACCTTATACAGACTCGAAATCTTGAAGTGTTGAGAGCCGTCTTTTCAAGGAATGTCGGTCTTTGCTTCAGTCTTCAAGGCAATGAATGCTATTCTTGAATGGACAGACTTTATGTAGTAAAGCTTCTGAAATGATATCAATCTGAAAACAGAGAAAACTAAACTACGAAGATGCTGTTAATATTATCAAAATAAAATGTGCCAACAATCTCCTCCATTTTGATAATTGACAAAATAAAGAGATAGCATCTTTCGGGTGTGACTCCCCCGTTGGTAGACAACTCCCCCTCAATACGTTTTCTTCCCCTTTGTCACTTAGTCAAAGATAGGAAATAAAACAAATATATTATTGAATTTGCATAAACAGTAAGATAGACAGAAGCATGCATATATATTTAAAGATAGGAATTGGGTACATGCAGGATACTTCATAAAACACGACATACGATAATAAAACTCTCCTCTATGAGAGTCAGCAAGACAAACTGAAAATAAACATAAAAGTCCCCGTAGGACTGCACACGACACTAACAAGACACTGGTCCCCGAAGGACCTCAAAAGACACACTAAAACAGCAAACCAATTATTCGACACCATCAACACCAGGAAGCCGCCACCTAATCATCAGCCAGATCATCCCCCCATCCTTAGCCCGGTGGAAAGCACTAAAAGGATCAATATCGTCTGGGTACATAAACCCGTAGGCATTGGGATCGGAGAAGCGAGGGGCCTGGTACATAGGATCCTGAAGATTCGGATCCAAAAATGCATCCCGGTCCTGAATGGTGCGCTGGATGAAGTACGCCTGATCATGGAAGCAGCTTTGGATCAGGGTCCCAAGGCCACGAGTGTTGGCCCGCATCTGCTCCTCCGCTTGAGCCATGCGCATATCAAAGTGCTGCTGGGTCAGTGGCATATAATGGCCGAAGGCAGGAGGAGTAGAGGTGGGAGCAGCAGGAGCAGTGGCCGACGGCTCTTGGGAGGAGGAGGCATGAGATGTGGAGGCACCACCGAGGGAACGAGAAAGACCAAGGAAGGATGGAACACCGTCCGACTGGCAAAGGGAGAGGTCGACGTTCTTCGCTTCCAAGATGAGGGTGATGAAGGATCCATAGTACAGAGACTGCTTTCCCGCGGGCAGGACGCCGAAGAAAGTATTGAGAAGAGTCTTGGGAAAGGACCAAGGCTTCTTCGAATATAGAAAGTACATGCAAACCAGGACGTCAGCGGTGATGGCATCATAGTTACCGCCCTTGGGATAGAGGGTGTGGCATACGATCCTATGGAGCTCGTAATAGAACGGCTCCAACTGCGCGAAAAGGGCCGGGATAGCAGGAGGATTCGGTCCCTTGCAGATGATTTCGTAGAATTCATCGAAAGAGACCTCGGCCGAAGGATAAAGAGCAGCCAAGGCCGGCAGAGCCTCTCCTCGGTCAGGGATACCGAGAATGCTAGCGATGTCACGAGCCGTCAGGCGAAAGTGGCGCACGCTCACCATCGTCTCAATGGCGCCGTTCTCGATGTCGGAAACCATGTTGCAGTAGAACAGGCATACTGCGGTGGGGTAGACAGGCACCTGATGCCGAAGGAGGAAAGAGAGACCGGCCTCCTCGAAGAGAGAGAGATGGCCGGAGAAGAGTTTCCAGTTGATGGTGCGGCCTTTGAAGATGTTGTGGTGTACGAAATGCTGGAACCATGCTTCGGCAGCCAAGAAAGAGGTGAAGACCCTCTGGTCATAGCCATGGGGGAGATGCACATGAGTGAATGGATTGGTAGCGGTGGAGGAGGAGCGGGGGCGCTTGTGGGTGGCCATGAAAGAGTGGAAAGAGGTGGAATGAGGTGAGATAATTTAAAAAGTGGAGGAGGATGAAGAAAAGAATGGGGTTTTTAAAGAAGAGTGGGGAAGAGGAAGGGTTGGGTACGGTTATAGAAGAGGAAGTGGGAAAGTATGGTGGTTTGAAAAAAAAAAGATAATGGAGGAGTTAATGGGGGAGAGGAAGAGGTGGTGGGATGGGAAGTTAGGGTATTGGGAAGAGGAGAGGAAGAGATGGGTATTAATGAGGAGATGATTGATGTGATGGATAGTTAAGGGGGGAGAAAGGAATAAAGAGGGAATAGAAGAATGGTGGGGCCCGAGCAGATTTGACACAGCAGTCCGTCGCAAATCGGTATACCATCGGTATGCCGACGTATGCCGACGGTATAACCGATTTTTGGCACAAAACATAATTCTGAACCAAAATCGGCATGCTCGGTATACCGCAGTATACCGTCAGTGTGTCGGTTGAGAGAAACTATGAGTCAAAATTTAAGATGCCCAATTCTTGACAAAGAAAAATGAAGCGATCCTCCTGGACTGGTTTGGTGAAAATATCGGCTAAATGATAAGTAGTGTCAATAAATTCAAGACGGATATCCCCCTTTTGTTGATGGTCACGAAGAAAATGATGTCTAATTTCAATGTGCTTCGTGCGTGAGTGACAAATTGAGTTTTTCGTGAGATTGATCGAGCTAGTGTTATCACATTTAATAGGGGTGCAAGTATGAGAAATGCCATAATCTAAAAGTGTTTGTGACATCCAAAGAATTTGTGCACAACAGCAACCGGCCGCAATATACTCGGCCTTAGTGGTTGAAAGAGCAACATAATTTTGTTTCTTACTAAACCACGATACTAAGGATTTTCCAAGGAATTGACATGTGCCGCTAGTGCTTTTTCGGTCAATCTTGCATCCGACAAAATCTGCATTCGAGAAGCCGTGAAGCTCAAAGGATGAAGATTTCGGATACCAAAGGCCCATATTAACGATGCCTTTGAGATATCGAAAAATACGCTTGACGGCACATAAGTGCGATTCCTTTGGATTTGCTTGATATCGTGCACAAAGACATACACTAAACATGATATCAGGACGGCTAGCAGTTAGATAAAGTAAACTACCGATCATACCTCGATACTTATAAATGTCGACCGATGTGCCATCTTCATTATTGTCAAGCTTTGTCGTTGTTGCCATAGGAGTCCTCATTGATTTGGATGAGTCGAGTTCGAAACGCTTGAGGAGATGCTTTGTATATTTTGCTTGATTGATGAAGGTTCCTTTGGGTCCTTGTTTGATTTGTAAGCCTAAAAAGAATGATAGTTCGCCCATCATGCTCATTTCAAATTTTTCCTGCATTACTTTAGCAAATTCTACACAAAGTGCATTGTTAGTAGAACCAAAAATAATGTCATCGATGTAAATTTGAACCAATAAAAGAGTGCTATTATGGAATTTGATAAAAAGTGTCGTGTCGACTTTGTCCTTAGAAAAATATGTGAAACAAGAAAGGAGCTAAGGCGCTCATACCAAGCACGAGGAGCTTGTTTCAGGCCATAAAGGGCTTTGTGTCGTTGGAAAACATGATGAGGAAATTGAAAATCTTCAAAGCCAGGAGGTTGTTTAACATAAACTTCCTCTTTAATAATACCATTTAGAAAAGCACTTTTAACATCTATTTGAAAGAGTTTAAAATAATTAAAGCAAACAAAAGCACATAGCATATGAATGGATTCAAGACGAGCAACTGGAGCACAGGTTTCATCGTAGTCAATGTCTTCCTCTTGGTTATAGCCTTGAGCAAACAATCGGGCTTTGTTACGAGTCACTAACCCATCTTCATTAAATTTATTTCGAAACACCCATTTAGTTCCAATAATGGGGTGGTTGCTAGGTTTAGGGACAAGTTCCCAAACCTTGTTTCGCTCAAATTTATTTAGCTCTTCTTGCATCGCTATCATCCAAAATTCATCATAAAAAGCATCATTAATATTTTTAGGCTCTATTTGAGAGATAAAAGCCACGTTTGCACAAAGATCACGAGTAGAGGATCTAGTGCTTACACGGGAAGAAGGATCCCCAATGATAAGCTCCTTAGGATGATTAGTGACAAATCTCCATTCTTTTAGGAGATCCTTTTGAGGAGACTCGAGTGGTGGAGACTCTTTTGTTGGAGGAGTCACAACTTCATTGTTAGATGAAGAAGGACGATCTCCAATAGAGGAGTTCTCCAACCCAAACGAGATGTCATCAATATCATCGGAAGAGGAGAGTGTAGAAGAGTTAAGTTCATTAAAAGAGACATTGATTGACTCTTCGACAACAAGACTTCTTTTATTAAAAATACGAAAACCTTTACTATGAGTTGAGTACCCAAGGAATATTCCTTCATAGGCTTTTTCTTCAAACTTGCCTAGGTTGTCCTTGGTATTCAAAATAAAACAGTTACATCCAAAAACTTTAAAATATTCAATAGAGGGAATTTTGTCAAACCAAAGCTCATAAGGAGTCTTTTTAGAAATAGGTCTAATCAAGACCCTATTTATAACATGACATGCCGTGTTAACGGCTTCCGCCCAAAAATATTGGGGTAGCTTATATTGGTTTAACATAACCCGGGCCATATCGCCAAGGGTTCTATTCTTTCTCTCCACAACACCATTTTGTTGAGGAGTTCGAGGGCAAGCAAAATCATGTCCAAAACCATTCTTTTCATAAAATCTTTTGAAATCGACATTGTCAAATTCTCCTCCATGATCACTTCTAATCTTGTTAATAGAAAAACCTTTCTCATTTTGAACACGTTTACAAAAAGCAACAAATTCACGAAAAGTATCACTTTTACAAGCAAGAAAAATAACCCAAGTAAATCTCGAAAAATCATCAACCAAAACAAAAGCATAAAGCTTGCCTCTAAGACTAGCTACTCTACTCTACTAGGACCAAATAGATCCATATGAATAAGTTGAAGTGGTCTAGTGGTACTCACAGAGTTGATGGATTTGAAAGATGACTTGGTCAACTTACTTTTCTCACATTCTTCACACACCATATCCTTTTTGAAAGGGATACTTGGAAGTCCTCTTACAAGCTTCTTGGTTGCAAAACGAGAGATGGTATCCATATTGGCGTGTCCGAGCCTCATGTGCCAAAGCCAACTTTCATCGTTCTTTGCAACTAGGCACCTGTCATTGTTAGTACCTTCAACAAGATATAGAACATATATTTTGTTCTCTCTAATGCCTTCATAAACAATAGATCCGCTAGAGCTATCAGTAATGAAGCATTTGAGTTTAATAAACTTAATATCATAACCATTATCGGTGAGATGACTGATACTAAGAAGATTGTGTTTGAGATTTGTAACAAAATACACATTCTTAATACAAAGATAAGGAGGGGAACCGATATTACTGTTTCCTATAATGTGACCTTTAAGATTGTTACCAAGGGAGACGTGTCCTTCCTTCTTCATCGATAGCATCGTAAATAGTGAAGCATCACCGGTCATGTGCCGTGAACAACCGCTATCGAGAATCCACTTGCTTCTAGCATGAGAAAGATTCTTCATCTACAACATAAGTTGAAGATGAACATTTTGGTACCCATGATCGTTTGGGTCCTTGATTGTTAGTCCTAGGAACCCATTTATAAACTTTTATATCAACTTGTTTCCTTGTATGACAGAAATTAGAAGTATGTCCAAGCAAGCCACAATAATTGCACATCATAGAAGATTTAGAAGAAAACGAGTGAGTGTTATGCATATGTGCAGCTCTAGTGCGAGGAGTTCTATCATGAGTGTTATGATGATGATAATAGAAGGCATGATGTGAGGTGTTCTTCTTAACAAATGGTCCTTTTCTTGAGTTGGAAAAGGACTTTTATGTAGTGTTCTTGTTCATGTAAGAAGTATGACTAATATTGTGATGGGTGTGAGGGTGTCTTGGAGCATGTGTGTGAATAGTATTCTTATTACCTAATCTCTTACTCTGCGCGAGAAGATCATTATACTTAATAGAAGTATCATATTCTCTTTTATTCGTATCTTGAACTTTATGCATAGCAAAAGCATAAGTCTCTCTGATGGATTGAATCTCATCATCCTTTTTCTTGATGGTGACAAGGGATTCTTGAAACTTGAGTCGCAAAGACTCTATTTCATCCGTGTCAGAAGCAGGAGATTTCCCTTTTACATCAATAATGATTCTTGAGAGTCTCTCTACTTCAAGTTGAAGAGCATCAACCTCTTTTAGAGATTTTTTGTATTTATTCCTAACACTTTTGTGTTCTTCATGTAGTTCAAAGATAGCTTTCTCCAAGTCATCATAAGTAAGAGTATTTAAGGAAAGATCATCAAGTACCTCATCGGTTGCCATGAGACAAATGTTTGCATTGTGCTTGCAATCTTTGTCGTTGTCCGAATCACTAGCATCGCTTTCACACCAAATACTGGTGTTGGCAAATTTTCTGGAGGAGGAGCTTCCTTTGCTAGGCTTATCGTACTTACTAGTCTTTTCTTGTCATAGGATAATCTCTCTTGATGTGTCTGGTTCTTCTGCATTGATAGCACGCCGGATCTTCATCATTGTTCCGACTGAAGCGGTTGGCTTTGTTGAACTTGAAGAACTTTCGGAAGTGCTTAGCTGTGAGAGCTATTTCTTCATCATCATTCGACTCGTTGTCGTCGGAGCTATCCTTTGAGTAGGACTTTGTAACTTTGAGAGCCAGAGACTTCTCCTTCTCTTTGGCCTTCTCCTTCTCCTTCTTTTGTATGGAAGATTCCTCTTGATCTTTCATGTCGAGTTCATGAGTCATAAGCTTCCCCATGAGGGTCTCAAGGTTCATGACTGTCAGGTCGTTCCCTTCAATGATTGCGGTAGCTTTAGGACTCCATCCTTTTGTCAATCCTCTAAGGATTTTTTTGATCTTTTCATGAGCAGGATATTCCTTACCAAGAGAAGAAAGAGGATTAATAATATCACCAAAACGAGTAAACATGCAAGTAATAGACTCATCTTATTTTATTTTAAAGGACTCATATTCTTGTGTGAGTCTACTAATCTTGGACTCTTTTACTTGTGATGTTCCCTCGTGTGTGACTTCAAGCAACTTTCAAATCTCATTGCAACTCTTGCAAGTAGAGATTCTATTGAATTCACTACTATCGAGAGCACAGTAAAAAGCGTTCATAGCCTTGGCATCTCGACTAGCAAGCTTTTTGGCATTTTTAGTGAGTATGTCCCTAAGGGTGTCAGATGCAACATCCTCAATAACTCTGGAAGGAGTAGGGAGACCATTTATCACACAATCCCATAAATCGAAATCTATGGACTTCAGATAAATACTCATCCTAATCTTCCAGTAGTTATAGTTGGTTCCATCAAATAGGAGAGGCCTATTTATGGAGTGTCCCTCATTGTGGAAGGTGTTGATACTAGGGTTAGTGGCCATGGATCACTCAAAGGGTGTAAATCCAAATCAAGAGAACAAAGCTCTAATATCAATTGTAGAACCCTAGAGGGGGGTGAATAGGGAAATAAAATAATTTAAACACAACAAGCAATATTCTTCAATTAAAAAGAGAGATAGAGAAAATCAAATGTGCGATGTATCCTGGTATCCTCTCTTGAGGCAATCCAGTCCCGGAACTCTCTCCGGCTTAAATCCACTATTTAGTAAAATAATACACACGAGTTTGGATCCGAAGAACTCGCCAACTTCAACACGAGTTTGGATCCGAAGAACTCGCCAACTTCTTACACACGAGTTTTCTTACGAAGGCTCGCCAACTTCAAATTGAAAGGAAGAGAACTTTTTGATCTTCTAACACTTGAAGATCGAAAGGTACAACTCTTGAATACTCTAGCACTTTGGGAATGGATGACAATTAAAAGCTTGTGTAGAGATTAATGGTGGAGCTCTTGGTTGTTGGAAAATTTATGGCAAATAGTGGATGAGCCTTCAAGAGAGAGAAGGCTTCCATTTATAAAGAAACCAAGAGTAGGTAGCATTCAATGCTCCTGGATACAGCCTGATCGGTATACCGTCGGTATGGACCGGCATGCCGGCGGTATGCCGGTCTGAACAGTAACGGTCATAATTATATCTGTTGGAAGCATTTAATGCTAGCAATTAATGCTAGTGTTCGTCATTCAAAAATCAAATTTTGTAAACCGGTATACCGTCGGTATGCCGCGGTATGCCGTTGGTATACCGATGTTTGTCACAGAATATTTTGTGATAAACAAAACGGTATACCGTCGGTATGCCGGAGCATGCCGTCGGTATGCCAATGTTTGTCACAGAACGTTTTATGTCTCACAAAACGGTATACCGTCGGTATGCTGGAGTATACCGTCGGTATGCCGATAATCATCACAGAACATTTTTGAGGCAAACAAAACGGTATACCGTCGGTATGCCGACAGTTTAACACAGAACGTTTTGTGGTCCACAAACCGGTATACCGCCGGTATGCCGACAATTCTCACAGAATGTTTTGTGGTCAATAAAACGGTATACCGCCGGTATGCCGGAGCATACCGTCGGTATGTCGTTCTATAAGAACTTGATTTTTGACTGAAGAATTAGAAGCTTTTAGTTTTGTCATCCAACCTAAGTGTTTACAGAAAGACCTAGACCTTATACAGACTCTAAATTTTGAAGTGTTGAGAGCCATCTTTTCAAGGAACGCCGATCTTTGCTTCAGTCTTTAAGGCAATGAATGCTATTCTTGAATGGACCGACTTTATGTAGTAAAGCTTCTGAAATCATATCAATATGAAAACAGAGAAAACTAAACTACGAAGATGATGTTAATATTATCAAAATAAAATATGCCAGCAAACTCAACATCCACCAGATCACTAATGAGAGAGGTCATACCCTCAATAACCAACGGGATATTCAGTCTGCCGTGACAACTTTCTACTCCCAGCTGTTCATAAAAGAAGCCATCATCAGGGATGACGAATTTCTGTCTGCGATCCCTCGCTTGATCGAAGATGAAGACAATAACCAGCTCCAACTCCCACCATTAGAGCCAGAAGTCAAAGAAGACATATGGGCTTTGAACAAGCATGGTGCCCCAGGACCTGACGGCTTTACAGGGGTCTTCTTCAGATCTTGCTAGGACATCATCAAGGCGGACCTCCGCACAGCGGTTAAGGCCTTCTTCCTCGGAGGAAGGTACCCTAAATATATACCAGAGCTAACCTGATCCTGATCCCTAAGAAGGATAACCCAGAGACCTTCAAACATTTCTGCCCCCTGAGCTTGTGCACCTTCACCATGTAGTTTTCAGAATTTATAGATGAAAACCCCAACTTGGAAGCCGAATTTTGATCTAGGTTTTAATAGTTTTCAGAAACTACTTGAACACAATTGAAGCTAACATAACCCAGATCAAAACGCAACTTGTAGTTCTATTTTTCGATGTGTGTGCATGAATTAAATCGTTGATGAAGTTGACTAAAAACCCTCTTCTAAAATAGTAAAAATTCTGAGAAACCCTTAGATACGACGTGCGTCCCGCCAATTCGGACGACGTGGTCGCGAACCGAAAGCATCGAAAGGTGCGTATCAGCTTCGTAGACGTGTGGGCTTTGACAGAATTCAAATTGGTCGTGTGTGCGCGACGAATTTGATGCGTATCCGTCAAAATTCACCGTATCGGCCTCTGTACAAATTTCTCAATTACTTTGTGCACGCTCGTCAGATCGAGACGAAACTTGCGCCAACATGACCGTATCATTTTTCTGGTCCTGTATGCCATGTTTGGTCTGTAGAAGCATGGAAAAGGACAAGAAAAGTCCATGCGGCTCCAAACAGAGGGAGCCTCATGCGGCTCAGGAATCCTTTAGAACTTTATACGGCTCGAGACTCTCCAACAGCTCCATGCAGCTCAGGCAAAGACACGTGGCCATACGCTGTCCGTTTCTACAGCTGGCCATAAAGCCGCCTCCCAATTAATTGCTCTGACGACAGCTTTGACGTAATGAATGACACCTCTGACAGAATGAATGACATCTCTGACATAAAAGCTGAAATGATGATGGCGTGCTCCTTGGGAAAAGAAAAAAATCTTCCTGGCAGGATCCGTCAAGTCCCAACCACCCCTATGCGGCTACCATCTTCATGCGGCCGCCCTCTTCATACGGCTGCTACCCCCATGCGGCTGCCCGCTTCATGCGGCTGTTTCCCTCAGGCAGCTGCCCACTTCATGCGGCTGCTCGCTTCATGTGGCTGTTTCCTTCATGCAGCTGCCCACTTCATACGGCTGCGTCCTTCATGCGGCTGCCCGCTTCATGCGGCTGTTTCCTTCATGCGGCTGCCCACTTCATACGGCTGCGTCCTTCATGCGGCTGCCCACTTCATGCGGCTGCCTCCTTCATGCGGCTGCCTCCTTCACGAAGCTGTTACCCCCATGCGATGGCTACCTTCATGCGGCTAGGATTGTGGGGGGCACCCGTATGCGGTTCACTTAGACCGCTCTCATGCAGCTCTGTCAGACACCCCGCTCATGACGGTTGAGACACGTGGCGGTCCTCGCGATAGTTGAGACACATGGCTGTCTTATCCCCTTGGAATTATGGCTGCTCGCAAATCATAACAACCAGATTTAGTACAATCACTATAATTACACAGATCAAATCAGATTTGTTGTAATTTAGCAAATTGGACACATGGCAGGAGATCCGAGCTTGTCATGATAAATTTTGAAGATTCATTGCAATCAGCATTAATTGCCCATACGGATTTGGCGCAATCAAGAAATAACTACCCAGATGTGATGTAATCAAGATCAATGGTCCAGATTATTGGCCGCCGACTTTTCAAGGGACAATCATTGCAAACCCTAATGATCATACCCCACTCCTATAAATAGCAAGGTGCCATTCCCTTGCAGAAGGATCGGATCCCCAAAAAAATATAGCAAGGTGCCATTCCCTTGTAAAAGAGATCCTCTCCACCCGGCTGGATACACAGAGAGACAAAGGCGCGCACAGAAGAGTCTTCCCACAGAGTCCGAGAGCATTTCTTCATCAGAGCCAAGGATACGTCTGATCGTCCAAGGAGTAAGACAGAGCTGCCATCGCTTTCCCGAGCCTCTACCGTCACCCCCCAGAAAAACTAAACAATTGTACTTAGACTGCTGTACCTAGGTTTTCGTCCATAGGCTTTCTTTGTATGAGCGAGTTTGTATTGTGAAGTAAAAGTCCAGTCCTCCCATATAATTATTCTGTTCTTTTATAATAAATGACAAACACGATGGCGACTCTACTGGGGACTAACTTCTCCACGACTGAGGAGTTGGTGACGGAATCAGACGCAGCCAAACTTGGCTCCACTCAACAAATGCTGGTCGCCCGGTTCGACCATCAGGCATTTGAAGAAATGCTCTCTGACGGGAGCGCTGGCTCGGTCCAGCGGCGAGTCCGTACGAAGAAGGCCCGCAGGGAGTGGAGACCCAAATCATTCGCTCCTCCCCAAGCTCTTGAAAAAGTACTCTCTGTTGCCCGAGACAGCGGAGAAGTCTCGCTTGCGGCCCCACTTCAGACCATAGAGGACTCTGCTGTCCCCAAGTCCGGCAGAAAAAAACACTATAATGCTGGACTTGTAGGGGCAAAGAGGAACTCTATGCAGTCCAAGCCACATAAGGGCGCCAGCCGCATGGAGGCTCATGCGGCTGCAACTGCCAACCGCATGAAAAAAACTCATGCGGCCACAAACATCAGCCGCATACAGAAAGCCCATGCGGCCAAAACTTCCAGCCGCATGCAGGCAGCCTGTACGACCATGACTTCTAGCCGCATACAGAAGGTTCATGCGGCCACAAAGGATAGTCGCATGTAGACAGCCTGTACGGCCACGACTTCTAGCCGCATACAGAAGGATCATGCGGCCGTAAAGAATAGCCGTATACAGACAGCCTGTACGACCACTGATCCCAGCCGCATACCATCTGTTCCATGCGGCTCACGGTCAGTCTTCGACCGTCTATCAGGCGATCCTGACCCCAGATGCTCTCATGTGCCAGTCTCCGTGGACTCTTCCTACTATGTACTCTCAGGTGCTAGAAGGAAGAAGTCTCGGGCAGCGTGGGCTCGGCGAGCTCAGTCGGCTGTCCCAACTTCTGACTATCAGGGCGTCCCGCTGACTATTACGCGGGCCCCTGATGGAAAGTTGTACAGAACTACCCGTGTCCAGCCCCCGGCGGCCAACGAACGGGATAGTTATCAAGAATCTCCCAATAAGGATCAGGGGCAAGTACTCGTGCTACCCCCACATCAGGAAGCAGGCGGGAGGTCAACACACTCATGTGCTCAGGACTTCCAAGCCCACAAAGCAGGTGACTTGCGCAATGTGATTCTTCACAAGCGCAAGGAAAGAAACGAAGATTTGATATGCAGAGAGTCCTGTCAAGGACATCAATGCACCCAAGTCATTATCAACTGCTGCTGCAACAAGGCAGCAGTACAAAAAGAACGGCGGTCCGTCTTCTAAAGGCTGTAACACCCGAGCTCAGAAGACAAGGCGCTTCTCGTCGCCTCTTACAATTCTACTTTGAAGATTCCTGGCAGCGGTAGAGAGAAGAAAACAAATATCTCCAGCCCAAAAATTTCAACCGGTGTAACCAAGAAACTTTCTTCTAAACGGTTGTCTACCACCGTTACAGGAGGGGTTTACCAAGGTACCCGCTCAAAGACGAAATCTGCCACACTTGGAGATTCGTCGTCCACATCTATGGGAGATACTGGAGCCGGGGGTAGCATTCCTCCAAATATCCACAACAACCCAGTGTTCCAAGAAGATAATCCGGGGGAAATGGTTCACCCAACAGATGCAGCAGATCCCAACGTCCCCGAGGACGTCCACAATTCTCAAGACGAGGCAAGCTCTGAAGCTGGGGGTACCACTCTTTCTGAGTCCGAACCAGAGGAAAACATTCCCACATACCCTGACGACTTCTCTGTACAGGGGTACGACTCAGAGGGCACGTCCTCTACCGTTCCTTCCATCTCGCCTCATGTAAGGACGATATTTATGAAGGACAACAACCAAAAGGGTCCCAGTGATCGCCAACGCATCGACACTCTGGAGGCCATAATGCATGCTTTGGTCAAGTCCGTGGATGAGATCAAAGCGGCCCTTCCAACTCTGCAAGGAAGGACGCCTGGCCAAACAAGCTTGGGTCCCGCGGTCAATGCGGACTCTAACTCAGCTGCACCAAACCCGGGCGATAATCCTCCTGAAATATTGGCTCCCACCGCTGCAGACGAGGCCAGGGAGGCAAGAAGAGAGGTCCAGGAGCTCCGGGCCATGTTCCAAGCCCGAGAAACCTTCCACGACCTCAGGATACGATAACCGTATCCTGCTGCGTGGAGAGATGTTCCCTTCCTACCAAAATATAAACCATTCCACATCAATCCATATGATGGGAAGACATCTACAAGCAGGTACATCACCTACTTCGAAGTCACAATTGACCATCTGCCTCATGATGACGCCATCCTTACGCGGCTGTTCATTAGAGCATTGGAAGGGGTCGCCTTCGACTTGTACCGCAACTTGCCGGACAATTGCATCCACTCCTTCACCGGCTTCAAATGTATGTTCCTAGAGAGGTTCTACGAAGTAGGACAAGACGTGACAATGTCCACCCTCATGGACGTTGTTCAGGGAGAAAAGGAGCTGACAAGAAACTATATCTAGCGATTTCGCCAAACCGCGATGAAGCTGCCTTCCGGTAACCCTGATTCCTCCTTGATTAAAATTTGCCAAAAGAGACTGCTTCCCACAATCAGCCTCTGGATGGGCGAAAGTCAATTTAAGGATTGGAAGACGTTCATCATCAGTGCCACTAGCGCAGAAGACAAGGTGAAGAAAGCCCGCCAACTGGGATTGCATATCTCGGAAGGGGAAGACAAGGGCAAATGCCCTAACGTCAACAACAAAAACGGGGGTAATTCCTCCAACAACCGAGACAACAAAGGCAAGCAGGCTATGGTGGCCGACACAGCCCCAAAGCCCGAATCAAAGTCGGCAGAAAAGTAGTAGCCTCAGATGACCTACTCCTTCGAGGATGGCCATGTTAAACCCATCTTAGACATGCTCATCCAAGGAGGACGAATTCAGCTCCCTCCTCCCAGACGGGAGCCTCGTCCTGCAGATATGGAGAGTCCCAAGTATTGCCATTACCATCGCTATGTTCACCATGCTACACAAGACTGCTACCAGTTGAAGCGATACATCCAACATCTCATCGATTCTAAGGCCCTGGCCATTGATTTCGAAGAAGTGAACGTAGCAGCCAACATGGTGTCAGTACAATTTGGCAACTTCCCTCTAACAAAGGCTCAAGATGGAGTAGTGCCCGTCCCCAGAGCAAGGATGGAGGTCGCTAACCTTCTACCTCCCCGAGACCAGGCTGCTGGTCTAGTGCCCCTTACCACGGCACGAGAGGAGATCATGTGGGTCCATCCGGACTTAGTACCTGAAATGACTCAGTCTGTACCTCCTGCCATCAGCAAGAAGAAGAATGGGAAAGTCAAATCATGCTGTACGATCTCGACAGAGGTCGAAGAAGCTACTGCTGTTGTTATCCGCTCCGACGCACAAACCCAACATCTACCGGGTAACTCAGCTGAAGACCATCAGCCGACAGCCGCTGATGCTCCAGGACCTTCGCAGCCTTCGACAACCGACAAGCCTAGGCCGAAGGAGACTCGCTTCGATAAACCGCTCCAAAGGGAGACGCCTCATGTGCTGGAGAGGCCGTACAACTTTGACATCTTGGAGCAATTGGCCAACACACCGACTAAATTATCGCTATACGAACTCCTAAGACTCTCCAAGGATGTCTGCGTCGCACTAAGCGAGGCACTCCAGAATGCCGACGCATATCTAGCTCAGTCCAATCTCACTGGGGAAAGCTCGCCTACAGATCTCCAGGACAGCGCTTGCACAGGGTCAATGCCGAACATTATCTTCACTCCGCAAGATATGCTCATCAAGACCAACCTGCACGATCGCCCTCTGTATTATACTGGGTACAATGGCGATATCAAGGTGGCTCAGATGCATATTGATCCCAGTTTTTCCATAAGCATTATCCCGAAAATCTTACTACACCATCTGCGCATCCCAATGCATCGCCTGACGCCGACAAGCACCGCCATCAGCGGTTTCAATTCGGGCAGGAGCTACCCGATCGGAAAGATTCGTCTGAAGTGCCAAATCGACGACCTTCAGTCAGAAGTGACCTGTTATGTCATAGATGCAAACACTTCCTA
>JANAVB010006018.1:0-18715 GCA_029216955.1 Iris pallida | reverse complement strand
AAACATGGTCACGACACGACACAACGTGTCCACACTAATAAACCCAATCGGTAAATCCTATATACACAGACACCTACTGTGTCGTGCACACGTTCCACGAGCTCGTGGACACACCACGAGACACGACACGTCTCGTGGTTGTACACACGTGTCGACTAGGTCTAGGGCTAGGGTTTAGACACCCTGACACGTATCCAAACCGTGTCGTGTCCGAGTTCTAGGTGCGTATCAGAAGGGGTTTCACACACGTTCAGACCGCGTCGTGTACGCGGTTACACGCGTCGTACACGCGACACAGGACACGAAGCACCACGTGCTCGTGTCCACGTGTACGCCACGTATAGGGCTACGTGCTCGTGTCAGTACGAAGTGTCCACGTGTCGTGTAGAGTGGACACGACACGCTCAAAGTCGAGTGTCTGTGTGTGTACACTGTGCACTGAACGACCCTAGCGGGGATGATTCCGTGTCCGACACGACACGAGGTCATCCCAAACTTTGGGGATGACCTGTCAGTCATTGCCCCCTGTCGCGTGTCAAGTTTGACGTGTCCAAGTGGCATGTAGAGTGTGTTTGGACACTGTGGTAGCAGGGCACATTTCATGTGCACTGTGCAGTATCTAAGCAGTGTAAACTGAGAGCTGTTGTGTCCAATTTTGGACACGACACAAACCAATACGTGCTCAGTGACACAGGGTTAGGGTTAGGGTTAGCTAGGCTAGGTTTTGGTTCAAAAAGATTTAGAAAACAGTGAGTAAATTTATACTAAGACAGTGTGTAATTTACACTAAATTTCAATGTGTTGACAATAGGATACGTGTCCGATACGACACCAAACAATTCCTAGATTTTACCAAACCTTACCCACAGCTATATTATAACTATATGCATGCAATAATGAAGAAAAAAACAGTATATTAACTAGGTTTAGATATATTTACCTCTATGTGTGCAAGTCTTGAGTTTCCACTAAATGAGGGTGTACATCCAATAGCCTCAACTTGTCCTTCCTTGGTGAAACTTGAGTAGCTCACTTCCCTAGGCTCCCTTAGATTGCAGGTGACCTAATGGAGAAAACTAGAGGTGATTTGGATCAAAAATGGCCAAGTTGTGGAGGTTTGAAGGAATGGGATTTCTAGGTTTTTCTTGGTTTTGTTTTGTCATGAAACTTGGAAATAATTCTAAGTGTTAGTTTTATAGGAATGGGGGTGGCAAGGGGGTGTCTTGGCCGGCCACAAGGCAGGGGGGGTTCAAAGCTTGCTTCTAGGTTAAGGCAAGGACTTTGGTAAAGGTTTTAAGATATTTTGCATAAATCAAGCAAAATATCAATAAGTAAATATCTAGATATTTGTATAGCTTTGACCCAATGATAATATCTAATCCCTAGTCATTCTAGGTTAGGAACTAACCTCTAGATTAGGGTTAGTAGGTTAGGGATTATCAAGTCACTAATCAAAAGTCCATGAATAGTAAAATCTCACTAATCCTACTTAATTCCTAAAAAATTACCAAAATACCCCTCAGGCTAAAAATCACTAAAATGATATTCTAAGCCTATGGTCAAGTTCTCATGGTCATGGCAACTTCTAGGTTAGAGAAACTAGGGTTTACACTAAGGTTTACTAACAAAGTCACAAAGTCATAAGTCATGACTTAGCATGACTTTAGAATTGGTTTAACTTAACTAAAATCACCAGAAAATCATACCATGACTAAAATACCACTAATAAATAATAAAAATAATAATTTTTCAAAATCCCCAATTTTCAGAAACAGGGTGTTACAGCAAGGTCGGATGGCTGGAGAGCTCAGGTCCTCACCCCCCTCTATCTTTATCTCTCTATGTCTCTCTCTATCATTACTAAAATTCTATGATATATATATATATATATATATATAGCTAAATAAGGCCATAGATATGGGCCTGGCCCAATAACTCTAAGTGATAGTAATTAAAAGAACCCAAATATCTCCTAATTATATAGGCAGTAGGGGGCCTTCATGATTGCTACTTATTCAATTCAAAAGGGGCTTGGCCCAATCCAAGCCCACTCACCATTAGTCCTAACCCTAAATCTATTTAATGGTAAGACTTAAAACTTAATCCCCAATAATTCGGTAGCAGACCAATCCCTAATAATTAGAAGAAAAAAAGGGAAGTCACACTGTTGATCTCTCATCATTATTAACCTTTAAACAAACTCAACAAAGGGGGGTCAGTCTGTTCTCCCATATGACCCAAACCTAAAATCGAAGAGAGGGGACAGAGATGGGTGAAGGGGCTTATAGTAGGGTGTGGGAGCCGGAGTGAAGGTCGCCAGGTAGAGTGGGAGGCAGCTCGTAGCGCCAGTACCGGAGTGGAGGTGCCAAACCTGGGCGGTGCTAAACCTGGGTGGTGCCAGCGCTCACTCGCGGCGGCAGACTTGGCTCGGGGAGCAAGACAGGTGGTCGAGCGCACTAGATCGGCGCTGGATCGGTGGCGAGCATGCTTGTTAGAGTGACCTTGGCTATTGGGAATGGGTAACGCAGTCGCGGACTCGGCAAGGTCGGATGGCGGGAGAGCTCAGGTCCTCACCCCCCTCTATCTTTATCTCTCTATGTCTCTTTCTGGTGCTTGATGAACAGTGGGGTGGTTGTGCCGGTGGTGGCGCGCAGGGTGTAGGCGGGGCTGTGTCGGGCTATGGTGGTCATAAAAGTGGAAGTGATGGTGATGGTGAATGGCAACAATGGGGTGGGGGTGCTGATAGTGGTGGTCGGACAATGGTGGAGCTATGGTCCACTTGGCCACAGGTGGCCGAGGTAGTGGCAGCAATAGGAGTGGTTGTGGTGATGGCAGTAACTGGTGGTGGATATTGGCCTACTATGGGTGGTCGGGTGGTGGCTCGGGGAAGGGGGTCGTGATTGGTGTCAGGAGGAGAGGGAGAAGAACGGGGAACTGTTGCACAAGAGGGGTTACGGCTGTACAGGAATTGTGTAGGGTTTTGTGTAGAATATTATGAGGTCCCCAATATATAGGAGTGGTATAGGAAAACCCTATGGGCAAGGTTGTAATTATAATGGAAGTAGGGAAATTAGTGAAAATCACTAACAACTAACTTATCACTAACAGCTAACAATTGTTTACTAACTATTAACTACCTAATTACATACATTATTGAAAATTATATGATTCAAATAGTAAAAGTATATTTATTTACGATAACATTTTGACAAATCTTTTCTTTATGTAAAGGTAAATATTTATTACATATAGAAATTCAAAAAAAGGACAAGGAATTTATTTTGGATATAATCTCACATAATATTGTAGAAGCCTAAAAAAGTATGAACATCATCATGCGCTACTCATAATTGGCGCCAGCATTGAAATAATCAATTGGCACAAGACAGCAGATGGCGCGTGACATCAATTGGCACTGGCATCAGATGGTGCTGGCTAACACATGGCAAGCTTCCTCCAGATGCTGAAACAGTTTTCATCATGACTGACAGCATGTCAGTCGAGAAAAATATGTTCGAATCTCGAGCGCACGGCGCTCGAGGAGATTATGTCTGATATGTCAGATTTGTCATTATGATCAAACAGTTGTCTCGTGCCATTTTGCAGTTGGTGCTAGATAATCATTCAAAAAGGCACTAAAACAGCAATTAGCGCCTGGCGCCACCCAACAGTTGGCGCTATTCGATCAAATCATCCAGCAGTAGTTAGATGATGTGGCGCGCATGCCACTAATCTCGAAGAATGTTTATGTGACACTGCCCACGACCAAGCGCATCTCTATCACGGAATGCTACGCGTACAAGCAGTTAAACCAACCGTTCATGCTACTGGGTGAATGGTGCGCCAATTGCAGTGTGCGCCAATCAGGATAACTACTTAACAGTTATCTCTAAACTTTATAAATAGAGTTTCAAATCACACAGAACCCTCGCTAATGATCGTAATCTCCTGAGCACTTGGTGCAGCACTCTCCAAAGGCTTTCTTCTTCGACATCGGATCGTCCAAGGGATAAAGTGATCCTCTTCTAATCAGATTCCTACAGTTGTACCTCCCCAGAAATCAACTTGTACTATTGTACACACTTTTTTCAATTTGTAATCAAACACTTTTGTTTTTTGCAAACAAAATGGCGAATATGTTGGGGATGACTTTTTTCTCTGACGAGAAAGTGACAACTCAACGTGATGTTGCGTCGGTCGGTCCAACGTAGAAGACTCTAGTCGTAAAAGTCTACCAAACTGCCTACGAAGCCATGATTGGTGCAGGAGGTGCTAAGCGCACCACCACTGTTGTTGCTAAGAAGTGGGCATGCGCCATCTGGACTCCAAAGTCCTCCAGTGCACCAATCACGACTTCTACGCTACGCTTGGAGAAAAACTCTCTAGCTACTTCCTCTTCCTCGCTAATTTTGAAATTGGTAGAGAGTGCTCCAACCACTACCCTGGCGCCAACCAGGGGACAACACCACATGGCCTCTTCCTTTTCCTCACCAATTCTGAAATTTGTAGAGGGTGCGCTAGTCATGACCCTGGCGCCAATCAAGGGACAACGCCCTTTGGCTACTCCCTCTTCCTCCCCAGTTCCAAACTTGGTGGAGAGTGCACCAACCACTTCCCTGACGCAGAACAAAAGAAAATGCCCTATGGCCAATCCTCACTCCTCCCATGTTCTAAACTTGGTAGAGAATTTACATATCATTGCCCCTGTACAGAATAAAGGAAAGCACCCCATAGCCTCTCCTTATCCTTCCCCAGTCCTGAACTTGGTAGAAAAAATGCATCTGATTGTGCCTCAGTGCCAATCAATGCGAGAACGCTTCTGAGTAAAAAGTCTATTTCTCTTGGCAGAGACAATTATATCAATGCCATGAAACTAGACTCTGCTCGAAGTCCATCTCCTGGTGCCCATCTGCGTCGTGCCAAACGTGCTGGAACAATGTACGCAGAATAATAGGGCATCCTGCCCACTTCTCATGGCCAGCACGAATCAAGCCAGAGCCAGGATCTTTCTACCCTGCGCATTTCAAGAACTAAATAGGGTAAACTGAGGGTGTCTCAGACAGACAGCTAGGTAGTGTAGGATTCTGACATGCGCACTTACTTTAACCAACGCAGAATAGCATTGAGCCTGCGTCAAGAACAATATGCGCCACCTACTAAGTTACGCACATAGAGAGTTTCTCAAATCAAGAATCATGTCACCTTTGCCAATAAGCTCAGTACTTCTCTGTATATACAGGGAATAAAGCATCTTAAGAACCAGAATCATGTTCTTAACATCATCAAGGAATACGTACCTCCGACTTCTCCTTATCCTGTCACTGTAACCGATCTCTGCGAACTTCTTGTACAAAAGTGGAAGATCGCAGGACCATCTCGTCCACCTGTAACTCCACACCAGGAACATCACTGTAATCATCACCATTAAGTAGTGATCAAATGTTGCTGTCAATCAGCGAAACGGTCTGTCTTCGATCGTTTGAACTATACTCGGACTCCTGAATTCATTATGGTGGACGAAGACGAGTTTCTATATGCTTTGGTCAACATGAGGAAGGAGCATGGAGCCTCTCCTTATATAGGAGGTGGACTCCTAGATTGATATGGATTAGTAATGATTAAACCCCTTTAGATAAATCCTATAACAATTTAAATCGGTTTGAAATTATTAAATTAGTTAACTTAAATCTAGATAATCCAAATTTAAATTTAAATCACAACATTAGTTTAAAAAGAAACTATCTTAAAATAAGATAATCCAAATTTATATCACCTTAATAATCAAATACTAAATTAATCTATTTCCAAAATATCTTTTTATATATAATATAAAAATATTAAAAATAAATTTCGAAAATTACAATTAATATTTAAATCTTTGAAATAACTTTTTGCTAAATAAATAATTTTAATAATTTTTGAAAATATATTGTGAACTTCACGTGCGAGAGTACATGTTATTTATAACATATAATATCCTAAATTATCACCATTACTTTTTTTTTTACAATAATAAATAATCATTTTATAATAAATCAAATAGTCAAAGTTATTTACTTATAGTATTTTGAAACAAAATATATTATTCTATGATAAAACTTTTGTATAAAGATAAATTATTTCGTATGTACGTGTTCGCACTCGAAGCATAATACCAAAACAAAAAATAATACCAAAATAGAATAAAAAATCATAGTGAAAATTTAGGGATTTTACATCCTATCCAACTTACAAGAATTTCGTCCTCGAAATAAGTAGGGTATGTAGGGTGAGAGGATTAATGGTTTTTCTCATAGGAAAACATGAACAAGGCATTTGAGAAGAACGATGGACAATGAAATAGGCAATTTAGCAAATCGTGATTTCGATATCTATAAAAATAAATCATGGATATGGTATTGAACGAGGGTTGCTAGTTTACGAAAGATTGGGGTTTAAACAAATCAAGTTTTAAACACGAAGTAAAGATTAAGAAATTAAGAGAAAATGAATTAGAGCTTTTGGAAATATGATTCCTTGAGAGAGAGAATTGTATGGTAGACGTCGAGGTCGAGATATGATTAGGGGAACGCTTCTAACCATTCTTAGTTTTCCAAACGATTAGAATGTTGTCATGCCCCAGTCCCAATATACTTAGGACTAAGTACGTAGACATGTCAGCTTTATAAATATGAAGTATACTCTAATGTATGGAACCCCGTATGTATACATAAGCTGTAAAATACAGTAAAACCATGATAACTAAATCTCATCCACAACAATAAAGAATAATATTATAATCAACTCAAGAATTTGTCATTTATGCATGTAGTTGGGTAGAGACAAATCCACTACCAACCATTTTAAATGAAAGAAAATATACAAGGAAATGATCGATAAAATGGCAAGACGAACCAAGAGCAATCATCTTCGAAAAAATGGAGAAGAGCACGACCTTGGCTAGAACACCAGCAAAAGTCACAAAGCACACACCTGGAGAGATAACCAGGTCCTCATCGGGACGTAACAAGATACAAGAAAACACCATGCCATGTAACTGTGATATATAATATAAAAGAAAGGGGATACATGCAATCAGGTTCCTGACCATTCTACTGTGAATATGCAATTGAGAAGCAATCCTTCGACGCATGAGCCCTAGCTGAATATAGGATCCGGTACAGTCCCCTCTTAGGCACCAGTGACCAAGCACATAACGTTCAAGAACGTCAGTGGCCAACCTGAGAGGATAATCATACCCGTATCTCCAACGGAGCTTTCGGGTTACAAGGAAAGTGTAATCGAAGCCCATACGTCAGGTATTGTTCTCCCCACCTAATGCCTAGTATCGTCATCTCCATGACCAATAAGAACCTCTAGTAATTGTCAAGTCTTCTAGTATGCAATTCTAGTAGTAGTTACTCCTATCTGTCGTACGCTCCATACGTATCGGTGGCCAGCCGACTACGCGGGTACGTGTCCTACATGTGACTCACAACACATGATAAAGTAAGTGTCAAGGCCATATGAGATATACCAATACCTCATCAACAATGGGTGGTCACTAGACTAAGTCAATGCAAGAGAAATAATATAAAAGCAAGAAAACGACAGATAGAGTCGCTTGTACCCAAGTGTGACTTGGACGCACAGTTTTATAATAATAACAAATAAGAAATGCTGAAAATAAGAATATGTAAATCACAGAGTAAGGTGGTAAGGCATCTTGCCTAGTAGTGCAGAAATAACAACTCCAAGCAACCAGTCACATCAGCAAGAAACTTCAGAATCCACGAACGGCTCCGGATGCTGAAACAAAGATCAAGAATGTTCCCGATGTAAAAGATATCTCTAGAAAATGTCTGTCCAAAAGTCCAATTCTGGAACAGGGGCAAAATCATAATTTTTGGTCAAAATGATATCCGCCGTTGGACCCATTTTGTACCAAAACATGTGTCAATGTCTACGGTCTCTAAAGTCGTAAACTACATGTCTACGTATTCGGTTTGAGGAGACGAACCCAACGTTATGTCCAATTTTGGATTCCGATGAGCCGTGCACAAAATTGGTCGTTGGGTCGAGTTACGAGCCCGCCAAATTGGCGTTCCGATCACCCTTCTCAGAATCGGACCAAACGTGGCATACAGGACTGAAAAAATGATACGGTCCTGCTGGCCAAAGTTTCGTTTCAATTCGACAAACGTGCATAAAGTAATTAGGAAATTTGTAAAGAGGTCGATACGGTGAATTTTGACGGATACGCATCAAATTCGTCGTGCACACGCGACCAATTTGAATTCCGTCAAAGCCCACACGTAGACAAAGTCGATACACACCTTTCGATGCTTTTGGTTTGCGATCACGTTGCCCGGTTTGGCGGGACGCACGTCGTATCGGGAGATTTTTCTAAAAATTTCAATTTATGAACTAATTTTTCTTTGATTTTTACAATCGAATAACATCCTGTGTACGCAATGAAGTTATAATCTACAAACTAGATTTTATTCTCGTATATGTTGTCTTGGACTGTTTCTAATTAGATTTTCGAAAACCCTACTGTGTGATTCAGAATATGGCTTCCAAACTGAGGGTTTGGACAGCCTAATGCTTCGTTTCTCGAGTAGATTTTTCCTCGACTTCGTATTGATTGTCCTGGTGAACTAGCGCATTATACTACAATCTATTTGAATGAAATTATAGCCATATATGTTATGAACGTACCAGATAAGATGATTCGCAAAACGACCAGTCGTACGCGGAGAACTCGGGTAACGTAGTTGGTTCTGCGACCCGCATTCGGTGCTGTCTTCGTGTGCGGTTGTGCAGTGCTGTCGGCCGACCGGCCATCGCGGCAGGGCAAGCGCTCGCGCGAGGTCGTCTATGATGCCGCCAAGGGTTCGAAAGATGGGGTTAGGGTTTCGATGCTTTCCTATGTTATCCATATATATACGGCTACAGAGTCCCGCTCGGTTTGGTATAAAAGGAGGGTCGCGAGAAATTGGGCCTGGGCTTCTCGCGAGAATTTCGCAAGAAGTTCCCAGTTGAGTTTTTATTTCCTTTTTTTATTATTTTTTCTTTTTATACTATGTATACTGATAACATTAAAATTTCTAATAAATTCAAATATGAATTTCAAATAAAAATATAATATCTTAAACATTATATATGCATATACATATATATACTAATCTTTATCTATAATTACAATAAAAAAACATTCTTTACACAACAATTATATATATATATATATATATATATATATATATATTTTATATATATATATATATATATATATATATATATATATTTTATATATATATATATATATATATATATATATATATATATATATATATATATATATATATATATATACCCATATTATCTAATAAGGCAGAAAATTTGTATGAAATTACTATAAGTAAATTATATTAAGTGTTCTATATATATATATATATTATTTTTTTCTATATATATATATATATATATATATATATATATATATATATATATATATATATATATATACACACACACTGATGTAAAATATTTGTTGTGTATAATTAATTCTCAGTAAAAAAAATAACCTAAAATATATCAATAATAATAATAAATATAATATAATGATAACAACAAAACACAAGAATAATAATATTAGTAAAATAATAGAAATAATCCTCCAAGAAGTTTGGGGAATTACATCCTATCCAACTTATAAAAATTTCGTCCTCAAAATTAAAATAAATCTTAATATTAATAAGGTAACAAATTTAAATACGAAGGAAGGTACGCACAATCGTAACCCGATTTTCAAAGGGGGTGGTGGAGGTAATTAAATAAAGCAACCCAATTTAACGTTGTATTCTACAAGGTAAGGTATTCTTCATTCAAGACTCTCCTCAACTTATAGAAGTTGGATAATCGTGATAATCGTTGCTACAAAACTTCTAGAGAGGGCAATTTCTAAAGAGCGGCACGGAAATGTAGAGCATTTCTGACTACAGTCTCGAATCTTAAAGGAAGCCTAGATATTGCCATTACTTCCTTGATCAAAACTTCTGTAGGAGGATTAGTACAGTTTACCATCGTTTCTATCGGTCATGCTTTCCATAGGAGGGTTGGAATCTCTTATACAAATATAACTAGAATATGTTGGTCCAAGAAAATTTAAATCTTTGTCTAACCTGGGTAACTAAGGGATGAGAGTCCAAAATAGTGTCAAATCTTGCGATAGTTGTTGATTAGGCAAGGGCTACAACCTTTAAGTCATAATGACTAGGGTGTGCAAGTTGGTGTTTGGTGTTGTGCATGTGGCATGTGTTTGTTTGGGTAAAAAGCATACATCATAGGTGTGATGTGTCTTATGTGGAGCATAGGTGTTTAGTTTATTTGAAGGGGTTAGGTCAGTATTGCATGATTAAAATCAAGGGAACAAGAGTAGGCGTTTATGGTTTATTCTGAGAAAATATGTCATATATGTGGTGTAGTTGAAATAGAGCACAAAAATGTACGTTTGTGCGGGACATGTACGTCATGTGTATAGCTTGACTGGTCTAGTTCATGAGGGTGAAATTTGTTGGAAGAAAATGGCTAATATTGTACTCTAATCATCAAAGTCACTATATGGTTATCAAACGACACGGATAGAAGTAGACTCCGTGAATTATTGTTTTATGAGTTCCATTGGAACCAACCTATCCCAATCATTGGCTAATTCTCAGAGAGGTTTCCCCAATACTTCAGAAATTTTTTACTATCGAAATGGAAACTAAGGCATAATTTTATGATAAGACAGAATTTAAGGACTCAAAGTTACGATCTTCTACCGAAGTTATCTAAACGCACGAGCAGCGTTAAAAGCAATACGAAGATCGTATCACACTTCTTAAGCAGAGGAAAGTGTAGGAACAATTGGTATAATAGCAATACCTATACAAAGAGAACCCGCTCTGATACCAATTGTAGGACCGATTGTAGGAACGAGTTGTAAAGCGCAATACTCTAGAGGGGGGGTGAATAGAGTAGGCAGCGAAAATTAACCATTTAAAAAATGTTACTAACAAGATCACATAATATATATATCACAGATATGTAAATGAAAAGTAGAGAGTAGAGAGCAAACGCAAACACAAGGATGTATACTGGTTTTTCTCTTGTGAGGACTAGTCCTGTCGGAAGACCTCTAGCTTCCAGGTGAATCCACTATGGAAAATCACCACAAGTTTTCATCCGAAGTTCTTGCAACTTCTACAACTCAAGCTTTGATCCGAAGTACTCGACAAACTTCAATTGTGAAGTGTCTACCTTCAATCAAGCCTCTGATTACAACAACTCTGAAACTTCTAGACCGTACCGTACTGGCAAATCGACTAGAGGATTGTAACTGGCTTAGAATTTGAAAATGAGTAGCTCAGAATACTTTGGAAGAAGTAGTAGGCTTAAGAAGAGAAGAGATATGAAAGTGAATTGGTGATTTGAAATGATCGAAATGCTTCTCTATTTATAGTTTTTCCAAAGACAGAACACTGACAGAATTCGGGCAGAATTCGGACGAAACTCTTTGTAACAAACCACAACTGAAGGATGACCAAGTTCAAAATCAAACGTTAACTAACATTCTACTTGGTCGAACTCTGGCCGAACTCGGCAGAATTCTGACAGAATTCGGGCAGAATTCGGGCAGAACTCTATGAGAAAATCTCGTTGGGGTCCGTAACTGCAGGAAGACCAAGTTTAAAATCAAACATTCACTAACGTTCTACTTGGCCGAACTCTGGCCGAACTCGGGCCGAGTTCTGCTAGGGTTCTGCCAGTTCATCTTTGAGAAAAATCAATTTTAGCTTTTTGAAAAGTCCTTCAGAAGCTTTTTGTAAAAATGATGTTTTTCAAAAACATAGGTCATTTTTAAAGAGATAGGTCAGTTTTGAAAAAACGATTTTGGACAGCCTATTTGCCAGTACGACTTGGTGTACAATGTTTTTCTAGACTCAATAAAATGAAAAATTATATTGCTTTGACAGAAATATATTTGGAATGGCAAACGGCTTCAGTCTTGAACATCGTAGATATCCATGGTTGAGCAGTGTCCAAAACGTCGTAGATAAACATCTGAATTGACTTGCATTTATATCGAGACAGAGTTTGATCAATTATTAAAATCAGGTTTGACCATGACCAATGGGCCAACAGAAAGAACAGTTACAATAGGCATTCCCTTTGATAGAATACACTAATTCAAGGTTCTACCAACTTACATAAATTAGTTAATCGTGGGACGCAGATGAATAGGACTTCTAAAAAGATCAAATTTCAAAGAGATATATGAAAATATGGGGTACTTCGGATTATAGTTACATATCCTATTACTTATTTAACATTGCTTCTATATTGACTGTGTCTTATCAAGTCTGTATGAGAGGTCTTTGTCAAACATAACCGAAACCAAGTTGATTTAGCGGGACTCCATTCCTCTTATAACATAGGCTACAAGAGATGGTTACAAAACTTATGGTAGGAAAAATAGTGGACCAAGAGATGGGACTACATAATAGGTAGAAGGACCTATTTCCTCGAGTTTGGTTTTATAGCCCGGATATGGCTATATGCAAGGATGGGTTTAACAGGGTCTTAATGAATTCCCTAATTGGTCATCGATCTTTGGTCGAATGAATCATAGGTCTTAATCTATATTGACTGGACAAGATATTATAACATCAATCTGAATCATTCCTGGTAGGTTAGGGTAATCTTATATAGGTTCTAAGTTAGGGGTCGGGCAAATTTTTTAGCCGGGTTGGTTAACCAGGTTCCTAAAGCTCGAGCATACGCCTTCTGTGGCTTTTGTGTTTAAGTACCACAAGAAGACTCAATTGAGTGGCACACTAGTAGCATGTTTGTAGAGGGCTTCGAGTAGATCATAACCATATATTGGATCGAATGATTCGAGCCTAGGTTGAGTCCTTAATTGGAGTCAGAAAGGACAATGGTCCTATAGTAGGGGTTATAGCTAGCCTTTTTGACTTGAAAGTTGTATCATAAAAATAGAGTACAAGGGAACGTATTTTAGTGGGACATGATATGCCTACATGAAGGTGGAGTCGTCTATGCCTTGTGTGTGAAATTTGTTGGAATGTAACAGTTGGTCTCGTGCTCCGAATCTTAATGTCACCGTCGGAAACACCAAATGATCTAAATGGAAAGTGAGAGTTCACCGGCACTAATTCTCACCCCAATGGAACTCAATTTATCATGATCCATCAGTAATCTAGTAACTCAGAAAATTTTAGAAGGCTTAGAATCTATTCACTCCAAAATTTCTTTCTCTGAATTAAAACTAAAGAATGGATTTAGGATTAATGAGGTTAGAAAATTTCAAAGTTGTGTTATTGTATCTCGACTTTTGAACATAAAGAATAAGGCACGATGTAATGGATAATGTGATATGGTAGATATGAATCAAATTCGAGGATCGTACCACAATTTCTAATAAATGGAAAATGATTACGTACAACGATACACGAGTCGATAAAATAGAATGATCCACTCATCCATAGTATACGAGAGTCTATCGATGGGATAACGAACTCTAAAACATGTCATATGAAAGATCTCTAATGACTAAGTCATAACTTCTATTTGTGTTAAGCCCGCCATGTCTATGGTTATAAGGGATCTAGTGGTATTGAATGTAGTGCTCAGGCATCCCAGTTGATAACTAGTATAACATAATAACGGGGCGTCATGCTACAGATATTTGCTAATCTGGTGAAGGTGTTGTTCTAATGCTAGTCACTTCTTTGATAATAGAATTTTGTACCTAGGGTAACATCTGTTGAATCTCTAATCTTGGAATGGGTGTCTACCATAGTCCTTGCAATGCTTGTCCTTGTTTTTGGTCTATTCCCCTCTTGTCTAAACTGTGGGGGCCTAGTCAAGTAAGGGTTGAGTTAAGGCATAAGATTTGATAGTTAAGCCAAGAATCAAGATGAATAATTGAAGGCTCATAATAATTGATCCTAGAGATTAGATAGTCTCCTAGGTTTGTGTTTTGACCAAGGGTGAGATCCTAATCATTTCCAAATTCAAATAACCGAGATATCACGGTATTAGTTTTAGGGTCGAGGGGAGGACGAGTAACTCTTGGCATGGGTGTAGCCACATGGCTGGCCTGTGGTAGCTACACTTGTGTATACAACTATCATGGCCATAGGGGACATTCTATATCTATCTATCAAATACAAGCGTTCATCCTTCCAATCAGTGAAAGATAGAAGCAATAAAGAGTTAAAGAAAGATGTCATCGAATACATTTATGTGATTCTAAGGCGAATGTATAATTCAAGAGGAATTGTCGATACAGTCGCAGATGAGATCCTAGATACCTCTATCTAAATCCATGTAGGATAATTATATGAAGTACGAACCAAGTGCACTATGGTTTATCAGACCATAATACATTGATTCTAATTAGACAATATGCTTGTGGGCGTCTCCAGTATACATATGTCCTGAACAAGCTCGATAAAAAATAAGCTTGCAAAACTAGGTTATAAATAGCGTCATCATTCATAGTAGTACAAAGTATAAGTATATGAGATAATAATGAAAGTAGTTATAATTAGGTCGAGTTTCATAAGAATCTTAGTCTTGTCCGGTGTTCCTGCTTATACAGTCGTTCCTCTACCTCTTATATCAGGTCTGGGTGGACCAATGGACTACTAAACTTTATGTTCTAGGTAAACATATATTCCCATACAAGCATGCATTCAGTGCCACACAGTTATACTTCCTCAATAGGTTATAAGAACATAGGGTGATAGGTCGTGGGGCTTACTACCCAACTTATAAAAGTCAACTAATAGGGTGATAGAACAATATAGCACATATAACTAGTATGAGTCATCCTCCTAATCTCTCTATCAAGCACGAAGGGGAAAAGATATGATTTACAATAAAAGCAATCAAGCAGAAGGAAATTAAGATAATTGGACAAGAGTTTGAAATTGGAATCAAGGAAGGAGGTCAAGTATGTGGATGAGATTCTAGACTCTAATCCTATCTACAGGCTCACATCGGTACAATAACATAACCAAAGTAATGAACTTGACCTGTATGGGCCACCACAAAAACATGTAACACCCCAGTCCCAAAATACTTAGGACTAAGTATGTAGACATGCCAGCTGTATACATACGCAGTATACTCCAATGTATGGAACCCCGTATGTCTAAGCGGTAAAATGCTGTAAAACCATAATAACTAAATCTTATCCACAACAATAAAGAATAATATTATAATCAACTCAAGAATTTGTCATTTATACATGTAGTTGGGCAGAGACAAATCCATTACCAACCATTTTAAATGAAAAAAATAAAAGAAAATGATTGATAAAATGGCACGACGAACCAAGAGCAATCATCTTCGAAGAAATAAAGAAGATCACGACCTTAGCTAGATACCTGTAAAAGTCACAAAGCACACACCTGGAGGGATAACCAGGTCCTCAGCGGGACGTAATAAGATACAAGAAAACACCATGCCATGTAACTGTGATATATAATATAAAAGAATGGGGATGCATGCAATAGGGTTCCTGACCATTATACTGTGAATATGAAAATGAGAAGCAATCCTTAAATGCATGTGCCCTGGCTGAATATATGATCAGATATAGTCCCCTCTTGGGCACCAGTGACCATGCGCATAACGTTAAAGAACGTCAGCGGCAAACCTGAGAGGATAATCATATCCGTATCTCCAGCGGAGCTTTCGGGTTAAAAGAAAAGTGTAATTGAAGTCCATACGTCAGGTATTGTTCTCCCTACCCAATGCCTAGTATCGTCATCTCCATGACCAATAAGAACCTCTAGTAACTGCCAAGTCTTCTAGTATGCAATTCTACTGGCAGTTATTCCTATCAGTCGCACGCTCCATACGTATCGGTGGCCAGCCGACTACGTAGGTACGTGTCCTACATGTGACTCACAACACATGGTAAAGCAAGTGTCAAGGCCGTATGAGATATACCAATACCTCAACAAAAATGGGTGGTCACTAGACTAAGTCAATGCAAGAAAAATAAATAAAAGCAAGAAAACGACCGATAGAGTCGCTTGCACCCAAGTGTGACTTGGACGCACAGTTTTATAATAATAACAAATAAGAAATGCTAAAAATAATAACTAAAAATAAGAATATGTAAATCACAGAGTAAGGTGACAAGGTATCTTGCCTGGCAGTGCGGAAATAGCAAATCCAAGCAATTAGTCACGTCAGCAAGAAACCTCAGAATCCACGAACGGCTCCGGATGCTGAAACAAACATCAATAAAGTTCCCGATGTAAAAGATATCTCTAGGAAATGCCTGCCCAAAAGTCAATTATGGAACAGGGGCAAAATTATAATTTCGGGTCAAAATGATGTCCACCGTTGGAACCGTTTTACACCGAAATACGTGCTAATGTCTACGGTCTCTAAAGTCGTCAAACTACATGTCTAAGGATCTGCTTTGAGGAGACGAACCCAACGGTATGTCCAATTTTGGATTCTGATGAGCCGTGCATAAATTGCCCGTTGGGTCGGGTTGCTGGCCCGCCAAATTGGCGTTCCGATCAACCTTCTCAGAATCGGACCAAAATTGGCATACAGGACCAGAAAAATGATGCGGTCCTGCTGCCCAAAGTTTCGATTCGACGAACGTGCATAAAGTATTTGGGGAATTTGCAAAGAGGTCGTACGGTGAATTTCGACGGATACGCATCAAATTTATTGCGCACATGCGACCAATTTAAATTCCGTCAAAGCCCACACGTCCACGAAGTCGATACGCACCTTTCGATTCTTTTGGTTCGCAACCACGTCATCCGGTTTGGCGGGATGCACGTCGTATCGGGAGATTTTTCTATAAATTTCAGTTTAAGAACTAATTTTTCTCTGATTTTTACAATCGAATAACTTCCTGTTTACGCAATGAAGTTACAATCTACAAACTTGGTTTTATTCTCGTATATGTTGTCTTGGACGGTTTCTAATTAGATTTTCAAAAACCCTACTGTGTGATTCAGAATCTAGCTTCCAAACTGAGGGTTTGGACAGCCTAATGCTCCATTTCCTGAGCATGTTTTTCCTCGACTTCGTGTCGATTGTCCGGGTGAACTAGCACATTATACTATAATCTATTTGAATGAAATTATAGCCGTATATGTTATGAACGTACTAGAGAAGACAATTCGTGAAACAAACCATCGTACGCGGAGAACTCGGGCAACGAAGTTGGTTCTACGACCCGCATTTGTTGCTATCATCGTGTGCGGCTACGCACTGCTGTCGGCCGACCGGCCACCGCGGCGACGCACGGGCGCACGCGCGGGGTCTTCGATGACGCCACCAGGGGTTCGGAAGATGGGGTTAGGATTTTGATGCTTTCCTACGTTCTCGATACATATACGGCTACAGAGTTCTGCTCGGTTTGGTATAAAAGGGGGGTTACGAGAAATTGGGCCTGGGGTTCTCGCGAGAATTTTGCGAGAAGTTCCCAGTTGAGTTTTTATTTTTTATTTTTTCTTTTTATACTATGTATACTGATAACATTAAAATTTCCAATAAATTCAAATGAAAATATAATATCTTAAACATTATATCTGTATATACATAAATATACTAATCTTTATCTGTAATTACAATAAAAACATTCTTTACACAACAATTTTATATATATATATATATATATATATATATATATATATATATATATATATATATATATTTTTTTTTTTTTTAATATATATATATATATATATATATATATATAAAATTGTTATGTAAAGAATGTTTTTATTGTAATTAAAATATATATATATATATATATATATATATATATATATATATATATATATATATATATATATATATATATATATATATATTTTTAATATATATATATATATATATATATATATATATATATATATATATATATATTATATATATATATATATATATATATATATATATATAAATATATATATATATATATATATTTTTATATATATATATATTTATATATATATAATTTCCTATATTTTTATATATATATATATTTTTATATATATAATTTCCTATATTTATATATATATATATATTTATATATATATATATATATATTTTTATATATATATATATATATTATATATATATAATATATATATATATATATATATATATATATATATATATATATATATATATATATAATATATATATATACCCATATTATCTAATAAGGCACAAAATTTATAGGAAATTACTGTAAGTAAATTATATTAAGTGTTCTATATGTATATACACTGATGTAAAATATTTATTATTTATAATTAATTCTCAATAAAAAAATTAACCTAAAACATATCAATAATAATAATAAATAGTAATAATAATAATAACAAAACACAAGAATAATAATATTAGTAAAATAATAGAAATAATCCTCCAAAATTTTTTTGGGGATTACAAAAGTCGTGATAGAAGATATAGGGTTGAAGAAAAGGTCGAATAGTTTAAGACGAGGATATAGTCACATGGGTTGGTTGATGGCTAACTACACATGGCCATAGGTGATAGGGTAACTAAAGGGGATACTCTGTATGAGCGATTTCGTCCTTCTAAAATAGGTGAATGACGAAAGCAATAAAGGTTCAAGAAGATACAATTGAATACAATTGCGATTTTCAAAGAC
>JANAVB010006017.1:0-34632 GCA_029216955.1 Iris pallida | reverse complement strand
TATTGGAACTTTTGGTTTTTTAGTTCCACTTTATAGGTATTTCAAATACACCATAGACAAAAGGGAAGAGACTTTTGTTTAGTCCCACATCGCTTAAAACCCACACTTGAGAGTGGGTATATATATTTTACACCTTCTACATGGTTGTGATGAGTGGGTAGTAAGAGGGGTGCTCGCGCGCCCGGGGGGCATTGGGCTAGAATGCACCCGGGTTGGAGGGAAGCTCCAGAAAACCTTAATACGCATGTGCGGGGAGGAAAGTCGCCGTTCGAGCCTTACAGTAACGATAAGGGCACGCCTCAACGATTTTGAGTTCTGTTCCACGAAGATTCTACCCCAACAATCTCAATAAAAGATGGCTTCTCAGAACAATGATCTCGCTGCTGCTGGATCCGCTCAATCTCGTTCAAGGCTACCTGACGTATCGAAGATCGAAGTTTTCAACGGTACCCACTTCAAACGCTGGAGGGAGAGGATCTACGTCTGCCTAGACGTGCTGAACTATGCGAAGTACCTGACTGAACCTGAACCTGAAAAGCCAGCGGCTATGGAGTTTGATTCGGCTAACATAGAAGATGCTGCCAACGCTTTCGATGATTTCCAAAAGCTGCACGATGAGTGGCAGCAAGGAAACAAGGTATGCTGATACACTATTCTAAACACCTTGTCCAATGAGATCTTCGATATATACTATTCATATAAATCAGCTTACGAAATCTGGGAAAATATGAATAAGAAGTATATAATCGAAGATGCTGGTACTCAAAAGTACGCTATTGGGAATTATCTGAAATTCCAGTTTGTTGACTCTAGAGATATCTCTTCTCAAATCATTGAATTTCAAGTTCTTTTAAATGATTTGAAAACTGAGGATATTGAACTCCCTGATGCTTTCGTCTCTGGTTGTTTGGTTGAGAAACTACCTGAATCATGGAAAGACTACAAGGACAAGGTGAAGCACAAAAGGAGGCCGATGAGTCTGGAAGACGTGATTATTCATGTCCGGATTGAAGAGAAAAATAGGAAACTTGACGCAAGATTAGCTACGGAGTTTGACTCTAAGGCTAATATTGTGGAAGGTAATCACAGTTCTGCTTCTAATCGGTTTAGGAGAAATCCTAAGAAAACCGATAAGAAATCTTCTATTCCGAAGACTAACAATTCCCGTCCTTTTAAGAAGAATAAAGGAAATTGTTATGTTTGTGGAAAATCCGGACATCATGCTTTTCAGTGCAGACACAAGAAGGCAAAGATGTCACTCCGAAAGCTAATATAGTGAAGGATGATGTCTTTGCTGCTGTTGTCTCTGTTGTGAACATGGTGGCTGAGAAAAAAGACTGGGTTATTGATTCTGGAGCAACCCGTCACATCTGTGGTGACTTAAAGTCTTTCTCAGAGTACACCCAAGTGAAAGATGGAGAAGAACGAGTCTATATGGGTGACTCTAGGCCTGTACCCGTCCTGGGAAAAGGCACAGTTCTTCTCAACCTGACTTCTGGGAAAACCCTTTCACTGGGTAATGTACTGCATGTTCCTGACATTCGCTGCAATCTGATCTCTGTGTCACTTTTGGTTCAAGCTGGAATCAAAGTGAACATTGAATGCAACAAGGTAGTGCTTTCTAAGAATGAGACATTCATAGGGAAAGGGTATTGTAACCAGGGTTTATTTATTCTGAATGTACTCAAAACTGTTATTAATGAAAATTCTGCTTCTTCTGCTTACATGGTTGACTCTTTTGATTTGTGGCATGGTAGACTAGGACATGTTTCTGCACCTTATATTAAGGAAATAAGAAAAACTGGTTTATTGCCTAACATCACTAAACCAATGAATGATAAGTGCGAAGTATGTGCTGAAGTTAAAGCCATCAAAAAGGGTTGTTTACCTGTTGTTTCTAGAGATAATACTGATTTGCTTTCTTTAGTTCACACCGATCTTGCTGAATTTAGAAGCTTAATGTCTAGAGGAGGGAAATATTATTATATTACCTTTATAGATGATTACTCTAGATACACGAAGGTATATCTCCTTAGAAACAAGCATGAAGCAGGTGAGATGTTTCTGAAATATAAAGCTGAAGTTGAGAATCAACTAGATAGGAAAATTAAAAGGCTTAGGTCAGATAGGGGAGGTGAATATGAGTCTAATCCCTTTGCTGACCATTGTGAACAACTTGGCATAATTCATGAGACTACCCCTCCATATTCACCAGAATCGAATGGGGTAGCTGAAAGAAAGAATAGAACCTTGAAAGAGATGATGAATGCTATGCTGGTTAGTTCAGGTGCACCCCTGAACTTGTGGGGGGAAGCCATCCTATCTGCTTGTTTTGTTCAGAACAGAATACCTTATAAAGCAACTGGCAAGACACCCTATGAGTTATGGAAAGGCCATACGCCTAACCTAAATATCTCAAAATGTGGGGGTGCCTCGCCAAAGTTCTGTTAGTAGGGCCTAAACAGACAAAATTAGGTTCTAGAACTGTTGATTGTGCGTTCATTGGTTATGCTAATAACAGTGCTGCGTATAGATTTTTGGTGGTTAAGAGTGACTCTGACCAGGTTGCTGTCAATACTACTCTGGAAACCAAAAATGCTGATTTCTTCGAAACTATTTTTCCTTGGAAATCCGGTCTCGAAAGAACTGTTAACCATACCGAACGTATCTCTGAGACTACCGAACGTATCTCTGAGACTCCTGAAAATTCAGAATTTGAATTGAGAAGGAGTAAAAGAGCGAGGATATCCACCAATTTTGGTGATGATTTTCACATGTTTCTTGTGGATGATGATCCGATAACCTATGATAATGCTATACATTCTAGAGACGCACCTTTCTGGATAGAAGCAATCAACAGTGAGTTAACCTCAATTATGTCTAATCATACTTGGGAAGTTGTTGATTTACCTTCTGGTGCTAGAGCTATAGGTTGCAAATGGATCTTTAAGAAGAAACTAAGAGCAGATGGCTCTATTGAGAAATACAAGGCTAGGTTAGTTGCGAAGGGATTCTCCCAGAAGAAAGCCATAGACTATTTTGACACTTTCGCCCCTGTGACACGAATCTCTTCTATTAGGATTTTAATTGCATTGGCAGCAGTTCATAAGTTAATTATCCATCAAATGGATGTGAAAACTGCTTTCTTAAATGGTAATTTAGAGGAGGAGATTTATATGTCACAGCCAGAAGGTACTATTGTACCGGGTAGTGAGAAGAAAGTATGCAAGCTAGTTAAGTCTTTATATGGGTTGAAACAGGCACCTAAACAATGGCATGAGAAATTTGATTCTGTGATGGTGTCTAATGGATACCTGATCAATGATGCAGACAAATGCGTATACTGTAAGTCTTTTAATAACGCTTATATTATGTTTTGTCTCTATGTGGATGACATGCTTATTTTGGGACCTAACCTTGATATTATAAATGAGACCAAAAGATTTTTAGCTTCAAATTTTGATATGAAAGACCTTGGTGAAGCTGATGTAATCTTAGGTATTAAAGTTGTAAAGACAAAAGATGGTCTTACATTGTGTCAAGAACACTATGTCGAGAAGTTTTTGAAAAGATTTAGATATTATGACTGTAAGAGGGTGTCGACGCCATATGATGCTAATATCCATCTTAAGAAAAATAAAGGACATAGTGTCTCTCAGAAAGAATATGTCCAAATTATTGGTAGCTTAATGTACTTGATGAACTGTACGAGGCCTGACATAGCTTATGCTGTTGGCAGACTGAGCAGATATACTCAGAGTCCTAGTAAGGAACACTGGGTTGCCATTGAAAGATTAGCCAAGTACTTAAAAGGTACCATTAATCATGGGATATCTTTCAAAGGGTCCCCACCTGTGTTAGAGGGTTATTGTGATGCTAACTGGATCTCAGATTCAGATGAGATCAAATCCACTAGTGGTTATGTGTTTACCCTTGGTGGGGGTGCAGTGTCTTGGAAATCTACCAAGCAAACATGTATAGCTTGTTCAACCATGGAGTCCGAGCTAATTGCCTTAGAGAAGGCATGTTCTGAGGCTGAGTGGCTTAGAAACCTCTTAGCGGATCTTCCTATTAGTGTAAATACTCCTCCTCCTGTGCCTATGCATTGTGATTGTCAAGCTGCTATCGCAAAGGCAAAGAGCAAGATTTACAATGGGAAAAGTAGACATATACGTCTAAGACATACAGTGGTAAAACAGCTGTTAAAATTCGGAGTTATATCCTTGGATTATGTGAGGTCAGAGTTGAATTTGGCCGATCCTCTGACCAAACCACTTAATAGGAGGCAAGTGGAAGATACGTCGAGGGGAATGGGACTTATGCCTAAAACAGAAAACAAGAGTGATGGTAACCCCACCTATTTGATTGGTGATCCCATGACTTAGGTTCATAGGGGTAAGAACAAGTCACTGGTTGTTTTTGTGTACTATCGACTATTGTATTTGAGATGTTCCATTCCTATGACACTACAACAAAAAGACCTATTAATGACGCTCGACAAGGAGTTTTAATGACGGCTGATACATAAGCGTTATCAAATTGAAAAATACCTTTTTTCTATGACGGTTTGGGCTAATTCTGGGCTTTTTATAACGTTTATAAAACAAAGCGTTATTAATAGTTTAGAGCGGTGGCAAACTTGTAATAAACTTTCTGTAATATATTCCATCCCCCCTCCGATTTACTCATAAGAACTCTCTCATTCTCCTTGCTCTCCTTCTGCCCCTCTTCCCTCCTCTCCCCAAACCCTAAAATTTCCCATCTCCTCCTTTCAATCTCCTCCTTTTAATAGTTTAGGTCGGTGCTCATGATGAGCGGGACGACGCTCGATCGAGAACAGGAAGTGGAGTCGGAGGACGGCTCGGGAAGGCGTGGGCTCGGGATCCGGTCGGGGTTGTCCTCGGCACGGAGACGAAGAGGGCGATGAGAGGGCTTCAATTTCCTCTGAACCAAATGCAGCGAGTCAGGCTACAGTCGGCTCTCCAGCAGCTCCAGGACGTCGCTTCCAAGTCCACGGCCTCCGTCACCGTCGCCGACACCATCCCCGTCAGCAACGAAGACGGCATCCTCAAGTATGCGCTCCACCCGTTTGTACTAATGCCCGGTCCAATTTTTGTCCCCTTTATTTTCTGCTCTTCCATAAAGATTCAATCTTTCTTTGTTGTTCACCATGTCGCAACGAACACGAATACCTAAAGATTCAACCTTTCTTTGTTGTGCGCCTGACGCGACGCGACACGGACGGCAATTTTTTGGGTGCCCGAGGTTCCTAGATTGTCTACGTTGATTAGGCTCATTGCTTAATTGGGCATTCGTGGATTTATAGACGGTATTGAGTATGCATTCCATGTGTTTGTATTATTGCTATTCAACTTTTTCTGCTGTTCCTAAAGATTTCATCTTTATTTGATGTTTACTATGTTGCACGGACACGGATAACCATATGAGACACGATACGATCATGGAGACACGCCATGGCACTGATTCTAGAGTGACCTAATTTTATTTTCAAGTTGCAAAGTGGTTTTTTTGGCCATTACATATTACTTGGAACCTCTTTTCCAAATTGAGCATTCAATAGTATCGAAGACATAGAATTGTTTGTTCTTTCAAGTTTTTCATCTCGTGCCATGAATGTTATGCTTTATGGTTGAAAATATATCTGCTCATTTCGGTCTAACATTTATTTGGGTCTTGGCATGTATACTGTCTCAAATATCCACCTTTTACTTATGTTTCTAATTGCATGTGTGGCCTTGGAATATTTCTTTTTCATATAGATACCCCTGTCATAAACATTTATGAATATCCATACATGTATACATAATAGAATAACTAAGATTAGCATCTTTAATCTTCTAGGAACAATATTTCCAGATTTTATTTATTAAAACATGTGAACCAAAGTTGATTATAGTGGTGCTTTACTGCTATTTTCCCTTTTTCTTTTATTACTTTTTGGCTTGTTTTTGGTGATTTATTTTAAGAAAATTTGTATAATCTAAAATCTCTCAAACTCATGATGAATACTTATATGTTCAGAGAGGTTAGTCGAGGAGTAATAATATAAACAGAAACACCTTTTGTGGGTAACTATTGAAAATTTATAGTCATACAACGCAACAAGCCAAGTTAGCTATTACCAGGTATTTTACTCATAAATACTGAGTGAATACTTTATAGTTATTGCTTCAAACAATTTTTACTTCTTTATGGTATTGTTCATGGACACCTCTTCTTTTCTTTTTCTCTGTAACATATAATTCTGAGTTATTACCAGCGAAACCTTTAGTATTGCTTGTGATCTTTTAACTGCGCATTTTGATCAAGTATAGCTAACTCTTTTATTTAAGTTCCTTTCACTCTTAGGATTACCAGCTATCTATTTCACTGTCATTTTGTCATACCCACCGTTACCCATGATGTGTTACATGCTATTCAATCTTTAGACCTTAATGTGTTTCTTTTACTTCTCCAATAACACTCCCTAAATTCTCTTTTTCACCTTGTGAACTTCTTAACATGGTCAGGGGACATGGGACTTCAGAACTTAATGGTGAAGTTGTGGCAACACTCTGTGGTGTGGTTGAACGAGTGAACAAATTGGTCTATGTTCGTTCACTAAGATCAGGTACTAATGTTATCCATATTCATTGACTTCCACATATTTTGAAACTACTATTCACGGTTGTTATAAAGACATTATAGTTATGGAAACATATCAGGTTTATCAAAATCCAGATAAACTCAATCCGATCTTTCTTTACTTAATTATTGATTTAGATGTGTTGGTTCAGGAATTATATTTGCTTGATTAGCATCTTATGAGAGTAATGCTTGTGATGCAGGTACAAGCCAGAGGTTGGAGATATTATTGTTGGTCGTGTCATTGAGGTTTCATTCTTATACTTCTACTAATTTATTCATCATTTATTCACCAGTGAATTTGGTAGACCATATAAAAGGTTACTGATATTATCAATATATAATTTTAATAGAGTGAAATTGATTTAGAATGCTACAGTGAAATTGATTTAGAATGCTATTGCTAATCTGTGATCAATTTACTTCCATATGGATTTGTTATATGCCCTTTGTACTTTTCTCTTTGTCTTTCACCTTAGATTATCTTGTTGTTTTCTTTTACAGATTGCTCCAAAGCGCTGGAGATTGGAGATCAATTTCAGTCAAGATGCAGTATTGATGCTTTCATCTATGAACTTGCCAGATGGTATTCAGGTACTTCTGATTATGGGCATCGACGCTGGATCACAAATCCCATCTAGGCATCTACAGTAATTTCTAGGCATCACAAATCCCATTCAGGTCACGGGACAAACCTAGATAGGTCTTTTTGTTGAAGAATCAATTAACATGTTATATGCCCTTTGTACTTTTCTCTTTTGTCTTTCACCTTAGATTATCTTGTTGTTTTCTTTTACAGATTGCTCCAAAGCGCTGGAGATTGGAGATCAATTTCAGTCAAGATGCAGTATTGATGCTTTCATCTATGAACTTGCCAGATGGTATTCAGGTACTTCTGATTATGGGCATCGACGCTGGATCACAAATCCCATCTAGGCATCTACAGTAATTTCTAGGCATCACAAATCCCATTCAGGTCACGGGACAAACCTAGATAGGTCTTTTTGTTGAAGAATCAATTAACATGTTATATGCTTGAAGTTGATGGTGAATATGTGACACGGGACAAACCTAGATAGGTCACTTCATGATAGGAAATCAAGATTCACAAAAGAACTAACAGTAAAAATACTAATAGTAAACCTTGGCTGAACTTCAAAGTAACAATTAAATTCAAAGTAAAATGTTCAATTTACCAGAGTTTGTGAATCAAATCCATGCTGTCACAACAAACAGTCTCGTACCAAGGAAGATGACCCACAATGATGAACCTTTGTTCGGAGGTCTAAGATCAGATGCGATCAAATGCACATACTCGATTAATATAAGGGGAATAGATATTCAATCAACAATGAAGACAGGTCGGTATCAAAGGTGACTGTGAATTCTGGGGAGGAGGGTGCTGGAGAGAGGTTTACGAGCTTGGGGCTGCAGGCAACAAGGGTTCTGAACATCGAGTCTGGTTCGGAGGTGGTGAGGATCTGGACAGAGGGACTTGTGGGAGAAGGGATCTCCATCAGGTCTGGGATGCGTATGGCAGGATCCTGCTTAGGCAGGCTGTAAGTAGCAGGGGTCCGGGGGTTAGATGTTTCGTGTTGTGGGCTGACAAGCAAGACTCTTGTACCTGAGAAGGTGGCAGCAGGGGTTATGAGCAACTGGTTGTTGTCGGCTAGGCTATGCTCTTGAAGGGCCGGGCAGGATCAGGTCTTGAAAGCTTGCTTTTGGTACAACATGTAGAACTTGCAAAACAAAAAAAAAATTCATGTTCAACGAGTTACTGTCTATGCATGAAGTTCGTGATATTTGGCTCAACAAAAACTTGTGTTTCATGCTTCATATTGCCTCTCACTATAAATGATACAAGAGTTACTTCTAACTGTAGCAACCTGATCGTCACCTGCAAGTACTTGTGTGTATCTAATATTTTATTTCATAGTGTATATTAAGATGTAGCTATTGATCTATCCCTCTATAAAATGTCTGATATTATAGGGTATAGTTGTTAATTATAATACTATAGGGTAGCAACTTGTTAATTATAGTATTTTTGTTCAATGACTTATAAATTGGGGCAAAAGTTCATGATATTTAGTTGCAAATTAGCCTTGTGAAATCAAATCCAGTTTTAATTATATATTTTTGCATTTGTTTCATAAATAATTATATTGTGCCGTCCCTTAGTGAGAATCTATTTGTTGACTGGAATAGGTTTGATGTCAAAAGTAGAAAACCATGAGTCTAATTTAAGCTAAAATGTTTACGTTTGAAGTATCCTCATATGCACACACATACTAATTTTGGATAAGTCTTGCATTAACTGGTGAAAAGTGAAAACTTGTTACAGGCTAAACAACAGTTTGTTCTTTAGACACTAATCTCTTGCAGGCTAAACAACAGCTTGTTGGATTCACCTTGCTTAACATGCTTTTGCAGGCTAAACAACAGCTTGTTCTTTAGACACTAATCTCTTGAATACCTAAGCTGTGAACATATTGGTACTTGTTACACTCTTTTTTTTGTGAATCCGTTAGTATAACCTAAGCTTAGGATATGACACTGGAAAGCATTATGGTTTCTGTTGGCATTGCTATATTGCTTTTCTTATTGTAGACTGTAATTTCTTTTCTAGAATTAATTTTTTGTCATTTTGACAAGCTACTCTTTTGTGCTTTTCAAGAACTTTGTGATGGGATGACCGGTCAGCATATGGTCTAATATTGAGAAATACCTGTACAACTGCATTTTGAACCTACCTCTGAATTCTGTCAAGCTTGCTCCAAATATGGGACAAATACCTGATCCCTATCATGATCTAGTTTGTTTTACTCCTTTCTCTTGATATTTCATGATTAGATTTGATTTTTAGACCTGACAATTATATGGACTGATTTGATTGTCTTCTTTTTTTCTCAGAATTTTACTGGTGTTCCGGCTGTCGTTGATCTCTCATGATTATTGGTTATGTGGCCAAGTTTTGATGTGGACAATTTTGGTAGTTGTAAATATATATATGTATTTGGATATTCTATTTTGAGAATGTAATGAAGATGTTGATATGTACTCTATTTTGAGAAATGTAATAAAGATGGTGATATATAATGTTAACTTTTTGGAATGTAATATATACTGTGCAGTATAGAGCATTATAAATATGCTAATTTGAATAGTATAAAGTGTTATAAATGTGCTGCATTGAGCCTATACATATTATCTATTCATGACGTTTTAAAATTGTTCTGAATTGTGCACTATATATTAACTATTCATAACGTTTTTATAGAAACTATTCATGACGGTTATTTTATGACGCTTTTAAAAAACATTTATAACACCCGTTTTCATAACGGTTGCTGTGGAAAAAAAAAGCGTCATGGTTCGTCATTAATGACGCTTTTTAGCCGTCATTAAAAGGGTTTTTTGTTGTAGTGTGACTAGATAGTACTGTATTTATGAATACAACTACTGCAGTAAGAAGGTTGAGCTTTGCTCTTAATAGAATCCATATCCCAAATCTTGAGGTGGTGTGTCTAAACTGCAGTACACACTTGATGGAAATCTACCTATACGAGTGAGGAACTGGGTCGGTTCCTATGAAAGCCTTTGGCAGGCTTTCTAGAGCACTCATGAAAAACCAGGAATCAGTGCAGGGCCAAAAAGCGCAAAACCGCAGAACAGTGAAGTACTAAGAATTACAATGTGGATGCGAGTCCTCTGTTCACATTTAAGGTTGTTGGTTCATAGAAACTTATTTCACCAACCTCCTGTGAACAAGATTTGCTATCCTAATGGCTGGTTCATAGCTGAAAGGCACCAGTACTTAGGCATTGTGTTCGTGCTACGGCTAGCAGATGAGACAACCACATATTTCAAAATATGTGGGGGAGGTGTAGTCGGTATAGACATAGCATGTGTGGTGTATTTTGAAATAGTGGAGGATTGTTGGAACTTTTGGTTTTTTAGTTCCACTTTATAGGTATTTCAAATACACCATAGACAAAAGGGAAGAGACTTTTGTTTAGTCCCACATCGCTTAAAACCCACACTTGAGAGTGGGTATATATATGTTTACACCTTCTACATGGTTGTGATGAGTGGGTAGTAAGAGGGGTGCTCGCGCGCCCGGGGGGCATTGGGCTAGAATGCACCCGGGTTGGAGGGAAGCTCCAGAAAACCTTAATGCGCATGTGCGGGCACGTCGCACGCGCAGGGGGGTGCAAATTCGGGCCGTTTAGCCTCGCGCGTAGGCGGGACACGACCCTACTTTTTTGCATTTTCTCTTGGTAAGTGAGCCCGCAATTTATGCGCAAACGTCCCTACTCATTCAACACGACTCATTCTCGTTCATGATTCTTCTCCTGAGATTTGGTTCACGATCTAACAGTATTAGAGTTTTGCAACTCTATATATTCATTCGTTCTTCATTGAAAGAACACACCGCTGAGATCCAAAACCACCAAATAGAGAGAGATCTGAAACGCTGCCGTACGTCTTCTTCCCTGTTCTACTATAGGTTACAGATAGGTACTGCTATCTGTAACTCGTTGTTGTATCCTGGAGGAAAGTCGCCGTTCGAGCCTTACAGTAACGATAAGGGGCGAATCTTTTCTTGAGGACAGTGATTCACACGCCTCAACGATTCTGAGTTCTGTTCTACGAAGCTTCTACCCCAACACCAAGAAGTTGAACAAGCAAATCATCAAGACGTGGAATAATAAAATGATAGTCAATAACAATTTTGTACACACACAGACAAGACAAGATATATACAAGCAAAGAGAACCATTCTTCTTGGCATCAAATAGATTGTAAGAACTTTACACCTTTTTAACGAAACTGTACTGTGCTGACCGTTATTTTGAAGTGAGCTACAATCAACATTTATTGAACCCGGAGATACTGTTAGTCTTTGTTGGCTCTTTATAGTTGCAGAAGTAGTGGCTAAGGAATTCTTTTGGTTAGGGTCGAATAGCCAAGATTTTATATTTACATGAATTTTATTACAAAACATCATTTTCTCTAATATTCTTTATTACCAAGTTTGGTATATAATATTATATTTCAGGGTATAAATAATCTGTTCCCTGGTATATAAAATATATGTATTTGGTACCATAAATAAATTTCTAGGAATATCATATCCTTCAAACTCACATGAAGATAATTGAATAAGAAAAATATTAGTTAAAAATAATTGAGTAATATAATAAAAATTGTATCACAGTATCATTAATTAGTTAAAAATAATTGAGTAAGAAAGAAAGTCACTTATACGACATATTTGCAAACTTTCGCCTCAGAACTCCAACTTCTCCCTGTACACAATCTAATAGTTTATGCAAAAAAAAAATGATAACATTGACTTTGAGATAGTCGCAAAATATATCAAAAATACTACAATGTAAAAATGTTTATGGTTGTTAAGTAAAGAAAAAAAAAAAGAAATATAAAATTTGACAACAGTTTGATGCAAATAAGTCTTTGGAAGACTTTGAAGTAATACAGCTTAGAAATTTTTGTATGTCAACCAACCCATGAACTTGCACCTCATTAATTGCCTCTTCCTCCATTGCTTCGACATCATATGCCGGTGCCTCAGCTGGTTCACGCCTTATCCTATTCTTATCAAATATAGTACCCAAATTACCATAGTATGAAAAAGGCGCATGTTCCCCAAACCCTTTGCAGTAGGATGGCTCTGCAAAACATCAAAAATAGGCATGTGATTTAGAAAGGTTCTTTCAAAATTGATACTCTGACATGTTCAAGCTTCCAAAATATAATACCTCTACTACTGAAAGGAACAATCACAGAGAGAGAACAAAACTTGGTGTAGAAACTCAACCAATTTCTTAATAAATCAACAAACATAAACTTCTCATTAAATCATTATGAACTTAAAATTCTCACCTTTGCAACGGTAAAGAAAATAAACATGAGAATTGTGCATCGGTAAAGAAAATAAACACATTGTGATAACAACATGGTAGAACTAGGGCTATGCACAATTAAGTCAAACCGACCAAATTGAACCAAATCAAACCAAACCGATCGGTTTTAAACCGAACCGGTGGTTCGATCGGTTTGGTTCGGCTGCAAATTTTTAAAAACCGACCGGTTCGTTCAGCTCATGGTTTGGTTATGCCAAAAGCCGTTTAAAATCGAACCGAACCAAATCCTATGTGGGTGTTAAATAATTAGAGTTGGGTTACTAACTTACTTGGGTATTGGACCAGGTTAGGATTTTTTTTTTTTTTCTTGTATGTTTCTTGCCATAGATCTAATAATATGGAACAATAATCAGTGAAAATTCGGTGGAAAGATCAATAGGTTTGACTCAAATAATCATATTTAGAATAAAATTTACTTGGAAAATAAGCATTAGTACCCAAAAATAAGCATCACTGCCCAAAAAATTAATAACAGTCCATTTTTTCTGTGATCAAAACCTACCAAGTCGAACCGATCCAAACCGAACCAAGTCGGTCGGTTTCAAAACCGAACCGACCAGTTGGTTGGTTTGGTTCGATTTTGCTTATTTTCAAACCGATTAACTTCGGTTCGATTTCGGTTGTGATCAAATAGGTCGACCATCGACCGATGCATATCCCTAAGTAGAACAATATTAAACAAATTCGAGCCAGGAAAAAAGGTAATATGTTGTCATTTTCAAGGGTGCCAGGAGAGGACATTAATAACCTGGAAAACTCGATAGTAGCAAAGAATTCAGCAAAATGCAGCATAAGCAAGCAAAGCTAGTAAACTTGTTGAAAATAAGAAGTACCAGACAAACTGCAATGTCCCAGTCCCAGAATACGTATGACTATGATACATATACATGCTAGCTATGTATCAAGTGAACTCCAGCCCATCTCGAACACGTATAAGTCGTCTTGGTGTTATAAATCTACCTATCAATTAACTATAAATATATTTATCTCAATCCACATGATAAGTAATATCAAGAATGAACAATATATGTCATGGTCTGCAGTCCAATAATATATATGTTTGATTAGACCTGAAGAACGATATGGGTCTACAAAACAAGAATAAATATAGAAATAATGAATAAATATAAAAGTACGATAAAATAAATGAGCCAGATACAACAATACCTACATGATCAGCGGACTATCTTTACATGACCAACTACCTAGAGAGACCCACCAGGTCCCCAGGGGCCACAGCTAGGTGCAAAAAAATATTCCAATGTAGCAGTAAAAAAATATGAACTAAAGGGTAACTACTCTAACCAATCTAAGTGGTATACACTTGAGAACACATTTCGAGTATCAGGCCACTGAGGCTCAGAAGCTCCTTAGCAGACAGACACCCAAGGCACCGTGTCGTATCACCTTGCACAAGCAATACAACAACACCCAAGACTCCGTGGCGTGACACCTTGTGCAAGCAATAAAATAATACAAGTTCTCTGCTACAGAGGCAATGACAAGCAATAGTATAACAACCAAGTCCCAAATATGGTAGCAAGATCAAGCAATAAAATAGCCTGATATATATGTCGGTAATGTTCACCCTACCCCATGTCTAGCACTAACAAGTCGAGTCAAGTCCAGTATAACAAGTCACAAGTGCTAGTATCAATATAGTATCCTACTACGAAGTCCATAACCATGAATACTCATGTAAACTCTGTATCATGAATCGTGTCGGTGTCCTGTGGTCTTTCGTCTAAATGAAACACGAATAAAGTACACATAATGTCTAGTGTCGATACTCGATGACTACAAGATATCATCAACACCCGAATACAATATGGACGCAAAGTATCGACTATTCCTATGTCCTAAATGTTAATAAACAAGAAATAAAAAAACAATAAAGAAAATGAACATGAACTGTAACATTGGTAATGTACGTACACATGCCTACAACTTTCAACTGTGAGTACGACGGTTCGACTCCAAGGAAGTCGCTACCTCCATCACGTACGTCTATAATAAATATGCTACTATTAATAATACACTAATAACTTGCGATATATGGACTTACCATATATAGACATTAATAATATATTTATATAAAAACTAGTCATATTGACTATTCTACTTAATATAACATATATAGTATTAATCTTCCTATAAAAATAATATATTATCAACTTAAAGTATAACTTTTAATTCTGGAAAAATAATTATAAATATTCTATAATAAATAATATATTTTACTTATATAAAATAAGTACACAAGTCTTATATTGATTCTACATCAATATGCATAGACTTGTTCCATGATTTGGCTCTCGAAACAATAAATTCTTAATAAATATTAATTCTAAAAATACTATTACATATGTAAATATATGTTTTTCTTATGAAAACATGCATAATAATTATTTTGGTAATAGTATAAGTTTCGAATAATCAGACACGGAACTCATGAAGGTGATTTGGAGGAAGAGATTTACATGGTGCAACCTGAAGGATTCGCGGTTAGAGGCAAGGAGAATCTGGTTTGTCGTCTGAGGAAGAGCTTATATGGCCTGAAGCGATGTTTCGATATTACTGCAAAATTTCCAAATTTTAATAAATAGTAAAGGAAACAAAAATGCTGTAAAAGTATATGCGTTGGAAAGTTTAGGAAGTCTAGTTTCTTACCAAAATTATAGAAATGTCAAAATAGTCGAGAAATGGCTGAAAACTGGATCGCAACAGAACTGGTCTGTTCGGGATACCTTTTTATAGAATGGACGTCCTGGCCAAACCATAAGGAACTGTGTGGATGGCCAATTGAAAATAAAAACAGACACAAAGTTATTTCCATTACTTTGGTTTCACGAAAATATAAGGTTGAAAAGTATACGAAATCCTAGATACAAAATAGCGTACCTGCTGGAACAAATTCAGAATTAGATTTCGGACTTCCGATAACTTGTAGGGCTATTTTGGTGTACTAGATGGGGTTATCAATGAGTGGATTTTGATAAAATTGTAGATGGTTGTGTTAGCTTCGTAACGAATATTCTTAGAACGTCATGGGAGGTCGAAAAGAGGTCGAACTTGTTGTTACGCCACAAGGTGCTACGGCTGAATTGTGTTGGGAGGGAATTTTGGTTTTTGCAATGTATGGGGAGAGGGGCTGTAGTTTTTGAAGGTTAAAATATAAGAATATGAGGTTTTATAGGTTAGGGTTTATATGGCTCTTGTTTGGATTGATTTGGTTGAGGTTTGGGCCTCCAATCTCCAACTATGGCAAGGTGGGTCTAGTGGGTTTCCATATGTGGATGGGTTATTGGTTGAGTCAAAGATGCAAGGGCTTGTTGCATGTGGATGCTATTAAATACCAAAAATTAATTAAATATGTCTCTAATTGATTTTGACAACCTTAGGTAGGCTCCACGAAGTTGGGTTGATCACTAGATTATGATCCAAACAATTATTCAAATTGATTTGAACACCGAAAAGGACGTATAAATGGGTCTCATGTGCCATTTGAAAATAAGTAGCACATGAAAACTCAATTGTGTGGTACACCATTGGCATGTGTGTAGTAGGCTCAAAATAAAATCAAAACCATATATTGGATTGATTATGTTGGATCAAAATCGAGTCCGAAAATAAAATTGGAAGTTTGGTCAAGAGTTAAGGTAGGTGTGAAATTTACCTAAGTTGACCCGAAAGTTGTGGGATGTCAAAAGAATGTAAGAAAATAAGTTTGAGTGGGATATGATATATTAAAATGGAGATAAACTCATCTATAACACGAATATGGAACTTGTTTCAAGGAATTGGTCAATGTTGTGCTTCAAAAATCTAAGCTACGACATTATGCATATATATAGACATAATTAAAAATAAAATATGGTTTATTATATAATAAATCTCTAAAAATCAGGGTGCTTATACAAACAAAATTGGGTATCATAAGTATTAGTAAATAACCAAAAAAAAATAACTAGTGCATCATCGATAAATATTAGCAAAAGGACATCCATAGGTCACTTAAATCTAGCAAAACAAAAGCAAAGATAGCAAAGACAAGCCCAACAAAGCTTGCAAAGTTAGGGTCACTCAAAACTACAAAAACCAACAATAAGACCAAGAACTGATACCGAGTAAATGTTGCAAGTGATAAAAACCAATCTCGTCCACTACTTTATTGTATTAGATCAACTTGTAGCAGACAATGTGGAGGCATTGGGGTTCGCTTGGCAAATTGTATAGTTCTTGAGTTGTAAGCCTTGTGGCATATTTATTATTTTGAGAGAGAGAGTGTGTGTGTATATATATGTTTGTAATCAAGTTGTTCTTTGACTTCGAGCCGTTGTAATTCTGCTGCAATATTACTAACAAAGATATTCATTTTTGTATATCTTATGTATATTGACTTTCTGTTTATTCTACTGCAATTATTTTGGTTTTTGAGATTACTTCCATTGGTCGTGTTTTGATACTTGTCTTGTACATGTACAATTTAGACTTGTATGATATCGCATACGTCCAGTAATGACTTTCGGTCCTTTGGTCGGAGTGCGACAATACAAGGTCCTAACCACCACCACCCTCCTCCAATCCCCTTCCCTCACACACACATCCAACCATGAATCTGATAGTGATGATTCATTATTTTATTTGTGTATTGTTTGTAACAATTTAGTTAAGTATCTAAAATAAAAATAATGGATTATGGACTATTATTTGTTAACACTAGAGAGATCCAAATATGTTATTAAGCTTTGTTCTTAAATATATTTCTGGTCGTAGGATAACTAGTTTAGAGGAAAATTAGTGGATCCAGAAAGAATATACTCTATGCTCACTCGTAATTCACTAGTGTAATAGACACTTAAGCAGAAGTGTAGGTATTCATTGGAGAACAATTTAAGTAAATGACTCAACCAGTATGATAGACATGGCTTTCTTAGAATAAGATTTCTTTGTAAAAGGAGGAAAAATGAGAATAAGGTTGTATTAATATTGAAAAATGTTACAAGGGGAAGTGGAGAGGAGGCTTATAGCTTTGCTTTATTTTTGCTTAACCTTAGAAGCTAGCCAGACACCCCTATTTATAGGTACACAAGAAGGACTTGACCATTTCTCAAGAAATACTAGAACCCTCTTTTTATATACTCTTCTATCTTCTTGATTATTTTATCATTTCTCAAAAATACTAGAACACTCTTTTTCTATACTCTTCTATCAAGACTTATTGTAATTAGTTAACTAACACAAACTAGACTGCTCTAGAAATTCTCTAAATTTTTTATTAAAAATTATTATATTAAACAAATCAAATTTCTCCTTCTTGTCCAGTAGGAGGCTAAGTATATGTATTCACCGTTGGGGCAATACGTGAAGGTGTTGGCCATTACACTGGCTATGATGTTGTGTTATTCCGACTGTGGTTGTAATGCCCCACTCCGCGCAAAGGCATTTTGTTAGCTTATTGGAATGGATCGGATTGTCGAACTATAACTTGAATTGGTATCGAGAGATTTGAAGGATGATGTAGTCTTTCTAATTTGGTCAGATGGAATAATTTGTGGAACATAGCTCACCAGTATGGTTATGTCAAGTAAGGAGGATCATGCTTTACGTCAAATCATCTCTGAGGACCCGTTGAGCATATATGTGATCAGAACAGGAAGACCATTTGTTAGGTGGGTGGAACTATTCCTTCTTTTCTACTCCTTCATGCTTAATAAAATAAATAGCTTGTGTTGCCATGCTATGTTCCTAAATGGATGATGCTTAATTGATGTAAAGATAGTGATGCTTATGCTTAATGTTGCCAAAATGAATGACACATGAATATTGGCCTGCCTGCAAAACTGACACATGAGAGAAGAATGCAATTAACACAAAGAATTACAATATGTATGTTAAGATGAGAAATATGTAAAATGACGGGACTTGGGATGATAGATGACCAAGTGAAATGAGGGTAATAATGAGAATGGTGAGTCGTTGAATACAGCTTGTATGACCAGTGATGATGAAATGTTGGTTCTATTTAATTTCAGTATTTTATCATGCACTTTATGCTTATAATCGAGTATATGCATTCACATAATCATGGACAACTTATGCACATGGTTTGAGTGAGTTTCCTTGAACGGTACCTTGGGCACTGGACCGACTCGACCTAGGGAAAAATATTGGTCGTGCTATGGTGGCACGAGGTAATGCAGGACTTATATGAGGCTCGCAACCTATAGTAGAATGGCGTGTCACATTACCCTATGAAGTCCTCTACGACATAAAGTATTGTGAGGCATTCATTGAGGCTAACTACCTGCTTTAAAATGATGCGTAATACCTTTGGGGATGTCCTTTATGGTACATTTTTTACCAACGACTATGTAGTCTGAATGCATGTTAATGGAAGTCTTATACAGGTGGTAAGTATATTATACTATGTATCTTATGCAGGTACAGTAATGTCCGTCGTTGGTAAGCAATAATGGAAAAGTGATATAAATATCTTTCATGTTATTCAACTTATACTGCTTAACATGTAAATAAAAGTATGTTAAACAATTGCTATTTTATGAACCGTTAATCGACCCTAGTCCGCAATAGAAATATCATCTTAATAAATGCTTATCCACATGAGTAGAAGTGTTGGTTTTGGTGAGTGGGCTAGTTCTACTCACCAGTACAGGGTAATATATTGACCCACGTCTCTGTAAAATTTTTGCACAGGTGCTTGGGATTTGCGGTACGTAGAGACTGGCTTGACCAATTATGAGGCATAAAATATTTGTTGGGGTGTAGAAGCTCTCCTTGTAAAAGGTGATATTTCTGTTATAAATGGTATAATGTATGGAACATCATATTTTTGGTAAGCCGAGTCGGCATGTTCAATGTAAGCCAAGTTGGCATGAGTTGATGGCCATTAAGAGCCTTTGTAAATTATTGTAAATTTTTGTATTATACTACTATATATGATCAATAAAGAATTCTTTTCAATAAAGAGGTTCTTTTCGTATATCTTCAATTTGTTTGTTTATTCTGCTGTGATGTGTTCATTTTGCCACAAGTCTCAACTGTGCACTGTTTATGTCTTGTACAAGTACAATTTAGACTTGTATGATAGCAAGCTCACGGCGACTTACGATTCTGCAGAACCGATGTGTGAAAGTGATTCCATGAATCCCCCTCCCAAGTGATGCTACAGAGTTTAGTTATATATTTGCTCCAGTCATGGTTGCAAGCTTGGTTTAGAATTGTTGATGATTTTTTAGAACTAGCAACAAAAGCTGTCAAAAGTTGCTCTAATGAAGTATTTTAAAAAAATAGTTTTACCAAATAATTTTGGATCTCTTTACAAAAAAGATAAGTAGAAACATCCACCAATAAGCAATCTCAAACCTAAACTCAATCATTTTATCTTTGACTTCCTTAATAGTTCTATTATTATATTTATCGAAGAATTTCAACATCCCAGTAGGACAATATCTACTCCTCTACAATTTATCTATCTAGAACTCCTCGGATAACATGTTTGTTCTCGTTATCCTCTCCTGTGTACTCTAACTCCACCGTCGTCAATCACAATGTTCTGGGGCCTGTCACTTCTTTCTATGCTATTTTCTTTAGATACATTACTATGAAGATGTGTTTGGTAAGTGTGATGTCCCGTTTCGTGCGGTGCATTGTACTGGCTTGTTAGATCGAAGGCATGTAATGTCCCGCTCCGAACGAGGTATTGTATTGGTTGGATAGCTTGAACATACTAATTGGATTTTATTTGTTCGAGAAATCGTGAGATTTGAGTGATGATACGGACTTACTTAACTTGGTCGGATTGAATGATTTATGGAGTATGGCTCACTTGTATGGTTATACCAATTGAGATTATCATGCATCAAATCAAATCGTCTCTATGAGAAATCGTTTTGTATATGCTTGATAGAGACAAAACAACTATTCCTCATGGTGCGTGGTTTTGAGCTTTCTATTCTTTAACTTCACACTTAATAAAAGTAACTCTTATTAGTCTTGTTTCTATTTTCATGAGATTATTTATGCCAAGTAAAATAACAAGAAATAAAATAGAGTAATATTATTGTTGTTAACTTGCTATATGGAAACATGCGAAATATTATACTTTGGTTGTAGGCATGTGGAATGTTGTGATGTTGCTGTAAATTATATAGAATTATGGAAAAAAGTTTGGGGCAGTTAAGTAGACAAGTGTGGTAACCCTAGATTGGAGAGCAGTATGGATAGTTTGGTGCCACAGAATAGTCGAATGTGGTTTGGTACTACAGAAAGGTCAGATGTGGTTTGTAATGGTTTGGGACCAATGTGTCGTCAATCGGTAACACTAAGTATAGATTGCGATTATCGAGAGAATGAACTATTATATAAGTAGAGAATTTAAATTGCTTTATCTCAGTTTCTATACCATGAATACGTTTTATAGCTAAACTGTTCATACATTTGTATGGTTGTGGACACCATGTGCACAAGGTTTGGCTTTTATTGAACATGTTCCGGGGCATCGAAACCGATTCGGCATAGGAAAAATTATTTGGAATGTGCTTTACGCACGAGATATTGCAGGATTTTTAATGGAGCTAGCGCCATAATACGATGTATAATTCAAAATAATATGTCATCAGTGACCATCGTAAAGGTAGGCTGCATGTTAATGTCATATGTTTGTAGACTTAACAAATTATTTGCAAGTCGTAAGAAGAAGAACTCGAAAACAACACATGTCAATAAAAAGCCTACACTGAAAGCAACTAAAATGTCAAAAAAGAAAAGAAAAGAAACCAAAATACCTTTATAAATGAATTTGGCTGATGGGCTCCAGTCTTATAATTCTACAAATACATTTGGAATTAGCAGATTTCCAAGGTAAAGAAGAAAGGTTAAGTCAAGGATTATGAAGGGTCAGAAAATTTGGATGTTTTTTTCTTGATTATTATGTGATCAGGTTTTGTTACCGAAACTCACTCATCGTCCAAAATCAACCAAGTAGTTAAGGAAAGGTATGCCTTCTAAACTATTTTTACCGTGTATGCCCACTTCACAAAATCAATGTTTTTTGTTGAATTTTTCCATTGAAGTCTTTGTAGAAGTTGCATTGTCCATTTCATGTCAAATTGATTTAGAATCTTTGTACATTACTTAGTTGGTTTTGGATCAAATTCTTTTAGCAAGCATTATATATGAGCACTGGTAATTGAGTACGGTGCATATAGATTATTGAAATTATAATATTTTTGATCCGATTCTACAAGCCGTAGAGTATATTAAAATCTATCTTGAGACCACAAAATACAAAAATCTATTTTTTGTGTGCCATGAGTAGAACCTACAGATTTTCTCCACTATAATATATAATTTGGATCCAGTTATGCAAGCAGTCGTCGGACAAGTATGCACTCTCTTTCAATAAAACCATGACCACATTTTATTTTTCATTTTATAACATCAAATGTCAATTATCCAAATCTTATGAAAGATGTTGGCTACTGTACATATCAGACTTAAAATATATATACAAACATCGTAGTTGGCAAATCAACGTGATGGAGCTCACAAATTTAAATTTTAAAATATCGTAACAAAGTTTTATTTCTAGGATTCACTATCTCATCTTTCTTTTTCTTTCATTATTTTAGATTTGCTAATTAAAAGTTTGGTAACAACAAAAGCTTTCTCCTCACATCTATTCCAAGTATCTTTTTTTATATCTTTTCAAATATTTAGACGGACGTGATTTAGACGCCATTCTAAATGACGTTGACTTTAATTGAAGGACTCTTCATATAAACAGAAGTTTTTTTTAATCTAAATAACATTAATGCCTAAATATAAAATTAAGTTTTCTAAAAGGAAAATTATAGCAGCATCTACTTCAAATTTGACGTAATTAAAAGACGTTTAAATTTTTACTTATTATCTACATCTATACTATTATATAATTCAAATAGGATGGGTATGATAAAATATTTTGGCCATATACTTTCTTATCTAATATATTAATTATGTATGGATAATAATGTAATTTAAACAGAAAATTTACTGTACCGAAAGTAATTTTATATAAATTAGTGTAAACGAAATAAGTTTGAATAAATTTGAAAAAACGAAACTTTTAGCCATCTGAGATGGCGGAAACCCAAAATAATAATAAAAAAAAGGAAATAGATTTTTCCGCCAACCTAGTTGGCGGAAAAATAGCGCACCCCCCCTTCCCGGGTTTTGGTTTATTTGGTTGGTTTGTTTTAGTTGGGTTTAATTTGGTTTAGTCTTTTAGTTTGATTTAATCTATTAGTTGGTTTGTTATTATCTATACTAATATAGATAATAGAAAAATTATTATTTAATATAGATTTTATTATTATTCATATTACTTAATATACAAATAAATATATACATATTAATATACAGATTCATTTGTATATATTAATTTATATATATTTATTTATATTAATAAAAAATTAAAGAATATGACAAATATATTAGTATAGATAATGATAAAAAATTAGTAAACAAATTAAATATATTAGTCAATATATTTATTTGTATATATTAAGTTATATATATTTATTTGTATTAATAGTGATATATAAGAATAAATATATTAGTATAGATAATAATAACAAATTAATAACAATTTTAGGTTAAGTAAAAGTCACATAAATTTTTAAAAAATTTATATTATAATTTTGAATAAAGTAAAAGTCACATAAAATTTTTGCTTAGTTATAGATAAGCTTAAAATCTTTTCTTATAAGTTTTAGTTTAAAATGTTGGATAACTTTAAATCATAAAATTGAAATGCGGTAAGTTGTGATGACAAAATTTTTATTTTCTTGATTTATTATAATTTCAAAATCCATTAATCACATTTTGATTATAATTTGATTGATGGATTTTGATACAATAATTTAAATTTTGATTAATAGATTTTGAAATTATAACAAATAAAATTTTGTAAGCATAGATTTTATGATTTAAAGTTATCTAACATTTTAGTTTAAAACTCATAAGAAAGGATTTTAAGCTTATCTATAGCTAAGCGGCAAAATTTATGTGACTTATACTTTATTTAAAATTATAATAATTATAATATAAGATTTTAAATTTTATAAGATCAAATTTAAACTTATCTAGTAAAACTTAAATTTAGAATCAAAAATTTTAAATTATAACATCTTAACCTAAATTTGTTATCAATATCTATGATAATATATATTTTTCATATTTATTAATTTGTTAATAATACAAATAAATATATAAAAATTAATATATAAAAATGAATCTGTATACTAATATGTATATTAAGTAATATGGATAATAACAAAATCTATATTAAATAATAATTTTTCTATTATCCATATTAGTATAGATAATAATAAATTAACTAATAGATTAAATCCAACTAATGAAAAAATCAAACCAAAAGATTAAACCAAATCAAACAAAACAAAAAGAAACAAACCAAATAAACCAAAACAACCAAAACCGGGTTGGGGGGAGCTATAATTCCGCCAACTAGGTTGGCGGAAAATTCTTTTTTCTTTTTTTTATTATTTCTGGTTTCCGCCATCTCAGATGGCTAAAAGTTTCGTTTTTTCAAATTTATTCAAACTTGTTTCGTTTACAGTAATTTATATAAAATTAATTACGATATAGTAAATTTTCTGTAATTTAAACACCCACTATCTAAAACCGACCCATTATCCAACAATACTGTAATCTTCTCTCCGTGTACTTTCTTATCTAATATATTATTATTATTATTATTATTATTATTATTATTATTATTATTATTATTATTCTTCTTCTTCTTCTTCTTCTTCTTCTTCTTCTTCTTCTTCTTCTTCTTATTATTATTATTATTATTATTATTATTATTAGCAGGAAATAATTGATTTTGAAAAGAAAAATGATCAACTTTAGCAACGGACTAGCAACTGATCGGCGATGGAAAGGAGACAGCTTATCAATAGAAACCTGAAATTTTTTACGTAGCAATGGAATAGCGACAACTTAGCGACAGAAATTTGTGAATTTTCCGTCCCTATGCTTCTATCTAGTACACCAAATCAAAATAAGTTGCTCATCCGTCGCTATACCAGCGAGCGACAGAAATTTGTGAATTTTTCGTCGCTAAGCTTCTTTCTAGTACACCAAATCAAAATAAGTTGCTCATCCGTCGCTATACTAGAGCGACTGATTAACGAAATCTGGACAACGACTGACGTTTTATTTTAGTCGTTTCGTCGCTATTTTTATATAGCGACAAAAAACTACTCTCAATGACAAAAAATTTGGTCGCTATTTTGGTTTACTTTTGTAGGGACTAGCCAAGTTATAACCCAATTCTAATTTTTTTTTTCATTGCTCGCCTCCTCTCCTTTCTTATCTGCGCCTCTGAAGGTGAAAATCTGAAGGTGAAAATCCTAACCCTAATTTTATTTATTTATATTCATTACTCCGCATATTTTACATTATTTATCAAATTTGTTTTTAATGATATATTTTAAAAGATTCAATCAAACAAATCGAATTGATTACATCAGCTCTATTTAGATCAGTTATGGCTCATTTCGTTTTGGGTCGATTTGAATTTTTTGGATTTCATAATTTGGTTTTGGGTATTTCCGTCCTACTGAAACCAAATAAATAATGCGGTTTTTTTGAAATCCCACGCACACACACAATTGGGGGACTCGAACCTTGCCGGTCCCTCCGGGTGTCCGCTCTAATACCATTAGGCTAAAGAGTTCGGACAAATAAATAATGCGGTTGAAACCTCATAAACGAGATGTACTCCCTACATTAATCGGGTCACGGACTCTCCTCTAGTGTGAGCCATCCAAAATAAATACAAAGTAAAATCGACCCCTGACCCCTTGTTAGCAATCACCCGAATAAAACGCGTATTATACGCAAATTTTTCCGTATCTTACATAAACGTATAATACTTGCGTACGTTTGAAAATTTCGGACTTGTACGCGAATTTTAAGCCTATGGAGTTTTAAACACGTACCGTACGAATTTTTAAAAAATTCGGCCAAAAAAACTTGACTGAGAAACCTAACAATTTTCACTTTCTTGACTCTTGCTGCTATTAAATATTAAAACTGGCACGATTATCAAAAGAAAAGAAGAAAAAATCTCACAGCTGTAACCAAAAAAAGAAACCTAAGAATCTTTGCACATATTACTTGCAACAATCAAAGAAAAACCTTTCAGTTTTCCATCCTACTTCCACTTTCTTTTCTTTATATAATGTTCCCCAACCTTATCTTATTCTCACACTGAACCCTTGTCTTGTTTATGAAGAAGTAGAGGTGGGTGGGCCATATATATATATGCCGAATTTTTAGTGCCAAATTTGTTCATATGAAACGTATTAAACACGAATTAAATCTAGTCCGAATGTTTTTCGTTAGACGATTTTTTGACCGAATTTTTTACCGTATTTTACTTATATTGTGCCGATTTATACTCGCACTTTTGTCGTCCCGAATTTTTTCCGTTTGCCGAATTGCTAACAAGGCCCTGACCAATAACGTAGGCCCAAGCAACCAGTAGGATAGAGGATAGTCTATCACCACTTTCACTGGTACAGGATTCGGTGTTTGCTTATTTTGTATGAAAAAAAAAAAAAAAAAATAGACCAGCGTTATTGGAAGCGTCAAAAAAAATATGTGACGCCACAAACTATTAAAATTTTGTTACGCAGAGGCTGTCAAAATTTTATCAGTACCTCTACAAAATACTATACCAATTTTGACAGTGACAGAAAAAATTGCGGTCAACTTGGAGCAAAAAATTAAGGGTTTTTCTATGGGCACCACACTTTTTACTTGGGGCTAGTCCAAAAATGTTCAAAAAAAATTATAAATTTGCCATTCTTTTTTTACTTGGGGCTAGTCCAAAAATGTTCAAAAAAAAAAATTATAAATTTGCCATTCTTTTTTTACTTGGGGCTAGTCCAAAAATGTTCAAAAAAATTACAAATTTGCCATTCTTTTTTTACTTGGGGCTAGCCCAATTTATTTCCAGCAATCAGTCCTAAGACTGCCAACAGGTTGGCAGTCCTAACATATGTTAGGACTGCCAACTTAGTGGCAGTCCTAGGACTGCCAGCGGGTTGGTAGTCCTAACATATATTTGGACTGCCAATTGGAGATGCTGCTGCACCAGAACCCAATTCTCACCGATCAGCTCCGACGAGATGAGCTCGAGGACTCCCGCCGCGGCCTGGAAGCAGAATAGCGTCTCGATCCCGTGCAGCTGTGCAATGCGTGACCTGTCGCAGCCGCAGGCCTGCAGCGCGTGGGCGCCGCCGCAGCCGCTGTTCCCGGCCGTCGCGAAGGACCTCGTGAGCGACACCACGAGAACCAGTCGTCCCCGGCCGTCGCGAAGGACCTCGGCACCGTCCACATAGAACCAGTCGTCTCCGGGCAGCGTGTGGGCGCCGCCGCAGCCGCCGTCCCTGGCCAGTGTGAAGGACCTCGGCGCCGTCCACTGCCGGATCGTTGAGCAGGGCGCGAAGGGGACGCTTGCAGTCGTGGAGGCTGTACTGCTGCGACGAAGGGGGGGTGGCGGCTTGCAAGAACTGTGGCAGCAGCAAGTTTGGGAGAGGAGGGAGACGGCGGCTGGAGGCGGAAGAGGAGGAAGGAGGCGGTGGCTGGAGGAAGGAGGAGGAAAAAGGAGGGGAAAATCCTAAGTTTGGGATAGCCCCAAGTAATTTTTGGGATGCCCCAGTAAAAGTTCCTCAAACTTGGACTGTCCCCTAGTAAAATGACGCCCCCAGTAAAATGTGCGGTGCCCCTAGACAAACCCAAAAATAATTATGTTTTGGCTGCAAGGGTTGCTAAAGGAACGTACTACCAAAATGTGCCATAGCCATAGGTACATCTTACATATACCATAGATTTTGTACAATATTATTTGGCTCGACTTCGGCAAAATAATTAATTTGGATGTACACATAAGACCCAAAATCATATTCTACAAACCAACCAAACTCTCATTCCATAATTGATGTATGACTAAATCTTGAAACTTCTTAATCTCTTTTACAAAAGATGCACATCCTCGTCATAACCCGTGCAAATGACATGGCAACGCTCCAGCAGAACATGATCTGGGTAGCTAGCTTTTATACCAAAGAATTCTAAACACAAGGAAGAAAGATGAATATTGCATTGGTGAAGATTCGATCGATCGATCGCTTCGCTCTATTGACTACTATCCAACGCAAGAATGGAAAGTTGCCAAGTGCTCTCAATTCTCACAAACATTGTGGGACAGTGTATTGTCGTATGAATTCTAGTTCATTCTCTTGTTTTGCGCAAACAACAAGACTATTTATAGCCAAAATCAAAAAAAGGACCAAACTGCTCAATTTCAATATGAAATGTCAATTTCAGTGTGGATGGCCTCCGCTGGAAGACTACTAGCGTAGCTTCGTCTGCTTCAAAGATACTTCTACCGTGGCAGGCATTTCGGCTTCAGCATTGTAAGTGCTTCCAACGTGGCAACCATTTACGCGGAAAATGCCACCTAAGAGCATCTCCAACCCTAGTGTCTTGTTAAGTGTTTGCGAGTCTTAGGTGGCTCCTATGTGGCATGAGCCATAAGACAATGTCTTGTTTATGTGGCAAAATTATATCTCAAAAGACAATGAGATAGAAAAACTCTCTCCAATGCAAAAGGATTGAGAAGACAATAAAAAGTATTTTTTCCAACTTCCAAGGCAACTTTTAAGACAACTACTCATCTTCTTTCTTTTTTCTAATATTTTTTATTCATATTTGATGACATGGAAGAGAAGACATTGTCAAGTACATTGTCTAGAACAAGACAATCAACTTCACAATATCTTCTTTAATTTTTGCCACATAAGCTACACAATTGACTTGACAATTGCATTGGAGAGAACTTTTGAATACAATTTGTAATTCCTATGTGGCATTAACTTTTTTCCAAAGTCACAATATGGTTGAAGATGCTCTAAATAGACTGCTCGGTTCTCATAGTGTCACCATTAACGAGGTGATCCACCTGATGTCCAGGATTGTACAGTCAGCCCAATAAATAGGGCAAAACATTGATTGCTCACTGATCGATTTCAGGCCTCGTTTGGTTTGCAGAAACATAGGTTGGAAAAGGAAAGTCATTTCCAATAGAAGAAGAAAAAAAATTAGAAGAAAAATAATTCTACCCATCCAAGCAAGGAATCACTTTCCCATATTAAAGTATTCATTATTTTCAAATTCCATGGCATTTACAAATATCGGAAAGGAAAATCAATAGAAATTATAATTTCTCAAAGAAAAAAAATACCAAGGAATTGATTTCTTTCCCTTCCATTCCGCGAACCAAACGAGGCCTCAGGGTAGAGCTACTTCATGCTGGAAGCAGGTTTCAGCATGGACGCATATTTCAGCAGAGTAGAAACTTGGTCATTTTTTGATCGCCAACAATTATGCTAGCCATGGTCACACAGAACTGCCAGGATATGATTCATGCATTAGACGCATGTGCACATTATTTGGATTGACTTGCCCAGATGGTTAGCTTAGATATACATACAAGATCTAAGCACTCCAATTAAATCTCAGGGTTTCACAATACGATACCCCTCTTCACAACCAGTACAGTTGGACCATCTTTCTCAAAGTGTCATCCTTGCACCATGGGCATGCTAATAAGTCATGTTTCTATCCAGTTTTTATCATATTTATAAACATAACTGAATAATTTTGAAAAAAAAAAAATTATTATCATGTAAGACAGTTTTAATTTATTTAGACCAACTTCAAGATCGAAATATCTTAGGTTGGTATAGATATTGGTCGGCTCGTCACCTTTAGCTGGGCTGACCCAACCCGACGACCACCATCACTGAATGCAATGCGCCTGGCTAGAAATAAATCTGTGTTACATGTCAAAATGTGTCACACTTAAATTTTTGTTGAAGTAGCAACGCTGGGACTTATTGGGGAGGCAAGTATTTGAGTCCCTAGCCTCAACGCAAATTATTTGCTGCGTCTGCGTGATAAAAACTTCACTGTTTGTACCAAACTGGTACCAACAGCAGGGTCAGCGTCATGCGAACAAATGAACAAACTGTTGAGTTGCGAACATGTTATGCTATCAGAGGTCAATTGCAGAATACCTAAGCTTGAAATTTTGACGTGATTTCATTATTTCCAGGAGCTAACCCTCCATATTTTAGATTAATGGAAAATCTCATATGCACTAAATACTTGAAACCAATATATGAATCTCATTCCTCCACTCTCTGACTTGTTTCATGCAGATGAATGCAATTCCATAGAAGAATTGTATCAATCTTTCCTTCCACTACTCTTTTCTGGTTGAGTAGAAATTGTCGGGTGCTCCTTGGCCGAATAAGCTTAAATTGTATGATCAAAAAGGTCAGACTAAACTGAAATATTCTCTAAATAGCCCATTTTCTACAGTACTTGTGTGCAGACACCAACAGATCCATATCATGTGAACAACATACACTGTTCAAATTTTGAACTTAAATACCTCCATAAACAACTTCCAAATTTCATATATGAACTTAGTTCACTGCATTTAGAATTGCACAATCATCCCTTCTTACCTCAAAACAATGTTCCTCAATCTCCATTTAGACATCAAAAGGCCAAAAAATGCAGACATCCCTCTGTTCTCTGTTCAAGATATCGGAAACATTGGCTGATATATTGTTCGAGGCCAAAACAGCATACATCAGCCTTATATTGTTTTGGCAGATATCAACCTAGCTATATAGCTATCAAGAACCGATATATCGGCCGATTTAAATCGATATTTTGATATATCGGTTTACAATGGATTGAGGTCAGACCTATATACCGATTAAGACCCATGAGCTAAAAGTCCATGCAACTTTTGTACGAGTGAAGTATGTTATCAAAAATGGAAAGCAAGCGTATTGTCCTAAAAAAATCGAAGGCAACCAATGGGAGCAGTGAGGATAGAGATCAGTGAATAATTAAATGGCGAGGCAGCTCGATAGTGAAGGAATGGCCAATTGTCAAGTCAATGATGAATTTTTTGTTGGAGAAGGCACCTAAGAGTCTAAGAGTCACTTATCTACAACTTCATCCCCGAGCGACAGTCAAACTGGGCCGTGAATGCAATATGTCAGAGGAATGATTGGTCTGCTCTACTCCATTCATTTGACATGCTATCCTCTTATCTCTCAGTTATCAAAGAACCAATATACTTCATATGCTTATATCTCAGCAATTGGTCCACGGGATCAAATAAACAGAATGGCAATCTCCTATGTGAGTACATGTGGATAGCTAGGGCCTTCAGTAGCTAATAGAACAAAATCAGGATAGAGCCAATTATATGAGTGACTGTAAATGTGGAAGAAATTTTTGGAAGTAGACGAATTTCAGAAAAGGTTTATAATCGTAGGTAAATTTTGAAAAAATATTGACAGTAGAAAATTTTAAGAATAGGCCAAATTTGGGACAAGATAAAAACTCTAGTTGGTGTTAACGGATTAAATTGAGACTGTGATGGCGACCACGAACTATGAGCTAAAGGTTCAAGATGCTTGGAAAGAAAAATAAAATTTTGAAAAAGGCTTCAATGATTTGAACACAAGGTTTTACGTCCATAGTTAGAATACACATAAAGAGCCACGAGCTAAGTGGTACAAGAAGGTACCAATTAGAATGTCAACTCTAACATTGAGATCGAAATAGGATATGGCTAGAGCAATCGTGGATGTGGGCTTTTGGTGTTAATCTAGTATCAAAAGGCATCTGCTACTGAATAGGGAATAAAGAACACGGAAACCACAGAAGAACAAGGGTTTCTTCAAAAGTTCTAGTCATAAATATAAATATAGTCGAAAACTTATGAAAATTGACAAATTTGGGAATAGAACATTTTGGGACAAGGTAAAAATTCATGAGCTAAACGTCCATGCAATTTTTGAATCAGAAAAGTATGTTATAAAAGATGGAAGGCGAGCGAAGTGAGCTAAATAATCGATGTGAGGCGACCAAAGGGAGCAGAGGATAGGGATGATGGAGTAATCGAATGGCGAAGAGAGGCGGCTTGGTAGGGAAGCAATGGTCAATACTAAAGTCAAGGATGGCTTTCTAGTTGGAGAAAGGCCGGCACCAGGAAGGGTCGATCATCAAGTCAAGAATAACTTCTTTGTTGGCAAAAGGCATCTAAGATTTTCAGTCCATATAAAAAGTGAAAAAAGAACCACTTAAGAACAAGATTTTCTTCTAAAGTTCTAGTCACAAATATAGAAAAAAATTTGGGAAATCAACAAATTTGGGAATGACTTAAATTTGGGACAAGGTAAAAATGGTTGTTGGTGTTGTTACATTATAGACTTAAGATTGTGATGGCAAAAAATACCACGAAATAAAAGTCCATGCAACGTTTTATCAGTAAATTACGCTATCAAATATGAAATACGAACGGAGTGAGGTGAATAATCGAAGTCAGACGACCAAATTGAACATTGAGGATAGGGAGTATTGAGGCTAGGGAGTAATTGAATGTGGAATAGAGGCGGCTAGGTAGAGAAGGAATAGTCAATCATCAAGTTAAGAATAACTTCCTTCTTGACGAGAACTACATAATATTTTCAGTCCATAGTATAAAAAGCGAAAAAAGAACCATTCAAGAACAAGGTTTTCTTCGAAAGTTCTAGTCATAAAAATAGTATGTAAATTTTTATGAAAATCGACAAATTTAGAAATATGTCAAATTTGGGACAATGTAAAAAATTATAGTTGGTATTGTGACAAAAGGATTTGACTTCATATTGTGATGGTGACAAATAGTCATTACCTAAAATATGATCAAAAATGGAAGGCGAGCGGAATGAGCTGAATAATCGAACGTGAGCTGAATAATCAAACTGAGGCGACCAATTAGTGAGAATAGGAAGTAGGGAGTAATTAAATGGCGAAAAGATGCATCTTTGTAAAGAAGGAATAGATCGTCAAGTTAAGGATGCCACCCTTGTTGACGAAAGGCGACCAAGGTTTCAGTCCATACTATAAATATTATAAAACGTGAAAAAAGAACCACAAAAGAAAAGAAAAAAAAAAGGAGGTTTTCTTCTAAAGTCATAGTTATAGATATAGTAGTAAAAAAAAAAAAATAGAAAACCACAATTTTTTGGAAATCGACAAATTTGGGAAACGGTCAAATTTCCACCAGTTGACTGGAGACTTGAATATTGGTATATCGATTGGTCAAGCACGGATTGAATAGGAGTCGGTTTGACAGGAAGCTTTTGAAAACGAAGTGCACCTAGGTAAATAAGGAACAAGATGAAAACAGGAGCTAAACGAGCATCCCACAACCGAAAGGTACCCCACATAGGCCTTCCACCCCCCCCCCCCCCCCCCCCCCCCCCCCCACCCAACCAACACACACACACACACACAACAGTAACTAAGGTAAACAAAGTAGAAAAGGCACCAATTTCTGTACCAGTTCTGGAGGAGCGAAGAAAAAGGGGATGAAAATGTACAAATTGTAGTTGGTGTTGTGACATACGATCAACTTGAAATTATGATGGCGACAAAGAGCCACGAGCTAAAACTCTAATTAGCTTCTGTTATAGTAATGTATGTTATCAAAAACGGAAGATAAATAATTAAAGTAGGGCAACCAACGGCAGCAATAAACATAGGGAGTAGGGAGTAACTGAATGGCAAAAAGATCATAGTTTATAGTATCGCCGATACCGATACTATTTGGCCATTCCTGATTCGATACTGATGCTGGAGATCTCTTTTGAAAATAGACAAATTTGGAACAAGGCAAAATTGTAGTTGGTGTTGTGACAAATGATCGACTCCAGATTGTGATGACGAAGAATATTGTGCTAAAGGTCCATGCAACTTCAGATTGTGATGACGATAAAGAACAATGAGCTAAAGGTCCATGCAACTTTAGGACAAGTAAACTATGTTATATCAAAAATAGAAGGGGATTAGAGTCAGATGAATAATCAAAGTGAGGCGACCGAGGCGACCAAAGGGAGCGGTGAGGATAGGGAGTAGGTTGTAGGGAGTAACCGAATAGCGAAGAGAGGCGGCCCGGTAGGGAAGGAATGGTCAATCATCAGGTCAAGGATGAGTTCTTCGTTGGCAAAAGGCGACTTAGGTTTTCAGTCCATAGTATAAAATGTGAAAAAAGAACCACTAAAGAACAAGATTTACTTCGAAAGTTCTAGTCATAAATATAGTAAAAAAATAGAAAATCGATAAATTTGGAAATAGGTAGAATTTGGGAAAGGGTAAGAATTGTATATGGCGTTGTAACAATTGTGATGGCGACAAAGAGCCATGAGCTAAAAGTCATTCAACTTTTGTATGAGTGAAATATGTTAATCAAAGACGAGCGAAGTGAACTGAATAACCTAAGTGAGAATAACAAAGGGAGCCGTAGGGATTAGGGACTAATTGAATGGCGAAGAGTGGCTGCTCGGTATGAAAGGAAAAGTCAATCGTCAAGTCAAGGATGACTTCATTGTTGGCGAAAGGCGCCTAGAATTTCAATTCATAGTATAAAACAACGAAAAAAACAAGGTTTTCTTCGAAAGTTCTACTGATAAATATGGTAATTTGTTGGAAAACAATATTTTTTTATAAATCGACTAATTTAGGATTAGGTCAAATTTAGAACAAGGTAAATTGTATTTGGTGTTGTGACACAAATGATCGACTTCATATTGCAATGGCAACAAAAAAGCATGAACTAAAAGTGCATAGTATAAAAAGTGAAAAAATGAACCACTGAAGAACAAAGTTTTTTTTTTAAAGTACTAGTCATAAATATACTAGAAATTTTTAAAAATCGACAAATTTAGGAAAATGAAAAAAAATCTGGGACAAGGTAAAATATTATTGTAAGTTGGTGTTGTGACATAAATGATCGATCTTATATTTTGTTCATGACAAAGAGCCCCATGATAATAAAAAAAGAAGTTAATGCAACTTTTGTATG